>OZ019969.1:30952263-31422263 GCA_963970395.1 Ephialtes manifestator
ATAACTTGGTTATGTTAGTCAATAACTTCGTTGTGCCCACCAATCTTTTTTGATAACATTTTTAACCAATTTTTTGGTAATTCTAACCAAGCTTTTTTCTTCTTCATATTGCGTTTGTAGAACAGCAGCACTATTATATATGGGTCATTCCATACCAATTGGGCCACCCAAATTTAGCATGGTCGCAAAGACAGTTCATAATTTTTTCAAAAGTTGTATAGAGTACCACGATCATCCATAAATTATTTCAGAATTTTATCACCTGTGGTTTGCCCAAAATTTAATAACTTTTTTTTTTATTTCATTTTTATTTCAATTCGGTGTATATTCAAAATTACCAATCGTACAAAAATTTTTATAGCCACTTAAAAAACGAATTGGCCATTTTTTGACAAAATAAGGTAATAATCTTTTTTTTCATTGAGACAAGATATACCGATTTTTCTCAAAATTTTGCCGAATTTTCATTACTATGCTTATAAACTACAGAATAAGTGCCGTGATGGCAAATGAATTGCTTACTTGGTGTGGAATGACCCATATGATATATAAATTTACTAGCATGCCTCGAGAGCCCGTGTTACGCGGCTTAATATTTTCCCAGGAGTAATAGAGGTGTCTGGACATCACGCGACTTACCTACTTTGGCGCTCATTTACCTTTTTATACGAAAATGCGTGGTGCATAACAATAATTCATTGTGTATTATTCGACAATACACAGAATCGTCGTGTTGGAACATTTTTATTTATTCTTTGATGAATTAAAAATTTAGAATGCGTTCCAAATATAATTCTAGTGGTGGTAGTAGCAGTAGTAAAAAATATTTTTTTGCTGAACATGGACTTCATACCATAAACTCATACAGTTTTAAATATAGACATTGCCAATTGAAGGATGAAATTGAACTGAATTTTAAAGGATGTGATGGTTTATTTATTTTATTTTTTTTTAGATTTGTTTATCCGGCTATTCTGTTTCTAATTCTTCATTATCCATTCTCTCGAGTCGTTGACAAATAGTGAGGGATAGTCGATTCAGTATTCGATTAACATTTGGTAGCCGGTTGATTGCATAAATTTGGCTTATAAAGAATTTACACAATTTACATTTTGTTCGGTTCGATTTATTATTAGAGTGATTCCCATTATTTCGAAGAGAAGGGTGTTGGATATATATTTCTACTGTTTGTCACATTTTTGCAGAATTGTATAATTGAAATAAAAAGTCCATAGAAACAGCATTTTTCCCAATGAAGTTAATACGCTACGTTGACAGCTAAGCTGACAGAGTCCGACTAATAAAGCTCACGCGATATTATACCAGGTGTTCATGGATGTTACACTTCCTTCCAGCATGTTAAGAAAAGAGCCTTTCCTGTTGAAAAAAAATGTCCTAAATGTTGAACCCTTTTTTTTAAATAAAAATAGTCGTAAGTTGTAGTTTTGGAAAAATCTTAGTTTTTACGTGTAAATAAATATTCTTCGATAAATTCAAAATATCGGATGCATATCTAATGTTACGTGGCTTAACATTTTCCCAGTGGCAATAGCGTTGTACTGACATCACGTGATTTACTTACTTATTTTGGCGCTCATTGAACTTTTCATACTAAAGCGCGGGTGCATAAAAATAATTTATTTTATGTTATTCCGACTCACTTTTTCGCGTATACCATACGCGAAAACACACAAAACTCTCTCATAATATACAAAAATCCTATCTCCGAGAGAAACGTACAATAATAAGTATAATTGAGTGTTAAATCACCGGTTAATATTCTTGGCTAATTGCCCTCGCGAAACTGCAGAACCTTTATTAGTATAATTAATCGCAATACATTTTTCTTCCCCTACAGGAGATTAAGTGGAATAAATGGAATAGAATAGAAGTATTAAAAAATAAGCCTGCCATTTTATTTCGTTTCTCCTTACGTTAGCGTATCTTCGGCTTATTTCCTCCGTTGCGACTAATGAAAAAGTTTTCTCGTTATATAGATTGTCCACAATATGGTGAATATATATATATATATATTGGAAAGAGTGCTTTCCGGTCTGAATATAGAAATTCTGGATGCAATGGAAATTGAATTAATCGTAGTCCAATATTGGGTAAGTTTTTCAAAAATAAAGTAATGTTTACACATTAAAATGGATACATTAAAATGGATAATTTTGGCAAAGAGTGAACAAAAAAAATGCCTACATTCAGACCGAAAAACACTTTCTTACAAAGATAATAATCCTTCGAAAACCAACATCTGTTTTCTAGTTTAATCTAAAAGTTACGACAAATTTTAAAAAAATTACATCGCACCTCATAATATTATGGTGCCTCATATGACTGCACAAAATTGCAATAAAATAGTGTGTCAGACGTATTATGAGAGGATTAAATCCTTTTTCTTTCAGAATAGTGGTATAATCATAAATAAATATTTTATGACATTTTTTAGATGATTGGGCCCCCATAAATTATGAGTACTAGTCATCATTTTGTACTAGTAGAGACAGATTTTTGCTTCCTCATAGAGGAAGCTTTGTTTTTGTGAAATGTAAATTTTTTTCGAGATTTTTATGTCTGTACACTCAGAATGGTCCAAAACGTCGAGAAAAGTGATTTAGAAAAAATGTCTGTATGTGTGTACGTATGTGTGTGTGTGTGTATTAGGACTGTTTAAAAAACATAATTTTCTTATAATCGGTTGCTCCTGAAATGCTGTATTGATTATCACAAGAAAAATGTTTTTGCGAAAGCTGGGAATTGTGCGATGATATTAAGTACTGCCGCATCAAGGCCAAAATTCATGAAAAACGGCGATTTTTAGAAATTTTTTTTTTGACGTGGTGATAATCATGATGATGATAAGCGATTTTCGAATTTTGGGACACTGCGATATCCATGCGGCAGTACTAAATTTGATCATACAGGACTCCCGTTTCATGAGCCATTTTGTCATTTGAAAACGCGCGAAATAGTCGATGAGCAGATGAATATTTCAATGTTTTATAGGATTTCATTTTTTATTTTGTTAACTTCAATGTCGATGCGGCAGTACTAAATATTATCGAACATGTTCCTGGTTTTACACAATTTGACTTCGCTTTAAGACAACAAAAAAAAAAAATTCAAAAAATCGCCGTTTTTAATGAATTTTTGGCCATGATGCGGCAGTACTTAATATCATCGCACAACGCCCAGCTTTTGGGAAAACATTTTTTTTGCGATAATCAATACAGCATTTCAGGAGCAACCGATTATAAAGAAATTATGTTTTTTTGAACAGCCCTAGTGTGTATGTATGCTCGAAAAATGTAAACCTTTATAACTCGACAACGCCTCGAGTTATCGAGCAGAAAGTTACACCATAGATAGAGGGGTCAATCCTTATAGTTCATACCAATTTTTGTTAAAAACCCCATGATCGTTAAATGTTTACGCGGTTTTGATTTTTTTCAAAAATGTCTGTTAACGCGATAACTCTTTTAATTTTCGAGATATTAAGCTCAAAATTGGTATGTATGTGAGCTTTCATACACCGGTGATCCCTATTAAATTTGGTTAAGGTCGGTTTAAACGTTAAAATTTTATGAGGTTTTGATTTTTTGAATTTTTTGATTTTTTTCTGCGATGCGAATTTTGGTATCAAATATCGAGCTGGGAGTTAAATGATTGCCAGATTCATGATTAACAGAAAAATACGTCAGATATAGCCCAAAAATGTTGAACGGTACCATATTTTCATAGCGATGTTGTACAGTCTATATTGCGAAAAGTAGCAATTTATGTCGTATAAACTAGCCATGTCCTTGCTTCCAAATGAAATTTCGGATAACACCGGTTTCTATCGTGTTCTACAAAAAAAAAAAAAAACAGAGAACATAGAGTATTCGACGGAGTTTTCGGACCGTTCGTCCTTATCATATTTTCACAAAGGGGGAGTGTGCGCTTATTTATTTATTTAAAACAAGGATGCAAAGTAGAACTTTCCACATAGCTTCCCCATTATATTTCGCTTTTTATAAAGCTTCCTCTATGAGGAAGCCAAAATCAATTACCATACTTCCTCTTAGAGGTCGCTTTGTAAAAAGTAATATATAATGAGGAAGCAATGTGCAAGGTTGTACTTTGCATCCTTTTTTCTTTCTTATAAAATAACTAATAATTCATAACTAAAATATCGTTTGTAAAAAATTTGTTGTTAAGAGTTAAAAAATATAATTTAATTTTTACAGTGTAGTATAATTTCGTTTCACTTCTAAGAGAACGAAAAAAAAATCCCTTGAAGAGGGATTTCAGTTCAGTGCGTATTCCTCATACACAGAAGCGCAGAAGTCTAATGGATGGGATTGAAGTTACGTCGACAGGATCGCTTGTGTATCCATGGAAACTGCATCTTTTAGCGTGTAGTATTTATTATTCAAACGAGGGTCAAAGTATGATTCGGAATCCGAGCTCACTGCACTCGCGATAATATGCAAGTGTATAAAGGGAGGGAGAATATCACGTGAAAGCCGTCTTCGGGTACAGAGCCACTCGTATACCATTCCCGCCCGCATTTAGATCTCGCTCGGTTACATTGAATTAGCGAGCCGTCTCGTGGTGGCGAGTAAAACGCGCGTCACGCATTACGTTCGTCCGACGGTATTAGATGATCGTGCCGCGCGCTTTGCTCTCCTCGTGTACTATGCAGGGTGACGCGCGGCATTAGATCGAATTAGTCCGCAAACGGAGCGTGCGCGCTCGCGTACTTCTGGCTCGTGAAGCGCACGCGGTATTATATCAGCTGTCCGTAAATGCACTTGCTAGAGTAGTAAAAAAAATCGATTTTTATTTTCAGCACCCTCTTGTCGTCATGAAAGAAGGAACTTGAATTTTTTTCAGAATTTAAAAAATTCAAATTATCTAGGATGCCTTAAGATAATGTAGGGCCCTATCGGGCTTTAATGTGGACACCATAAAAGGGATTCCTATATCACTCCCAATTAGGGACTTACGGGGATGCTGGAATAAGGTAAACGTACCAATGGCGGGACGTTTAAGGCGGTGTCCGTTTTGTATGCCAATTTCCGCATGCATATATCAATTATTTTGCAAATGGTGGTAACAAATTGCAAGATTAGAGTTTCTAGTTTCCAAAAACTATACAATAAAAATATTTCTGATTGTTTGATAAATAGTTATTGATTAAAACGCTGAAAAGTGCAGATGTACCAGTGCCGGGACGGGTATTTTTGTGCATGTCCCACTGCCGGGACACCAAATGTGCGTATCGGTGGACATCTACAAATTTTAATGCATCTGCTTGAAAAGAAATGTCAAAAAATGTGCTGTACACATATTTACACCTATGATGCAATAAATAAAACATATATGTTTATAAAATACATATATATATTTTAGTAAATTATCAATGAAGTTTTTGCTACCGCATAACCCAACATCTGCGTCAAAATGTCAATCGTGCGATTGTGTCCCGGCTCTGGGTCGCAGCGAGATTGCTTACTACTTGCCCCAGTCGCGGAACATACGTTGGACAGTGGTGCCAACGTATATTCGGTCAGCTCCAATAACGGGACACAAAAATTACGAGTATTAAGATATTGTACGTAACATTTGACAGTGTAATCTTAAACTTTAAGATTTTCTGAATTTGAAATACCTATGGAAAGTCTTGAACGAACTATAATCTCCGGGGTATCATATTAATGATTATTCGGCTCTCCTTAGCTAATTGGTTTAGGGATTTGCTGAAAAAGCTCGAACACCATAGATCCGCTAATATACTTATTATTTACGTTTTCAATTTACGATGAAAAACATGAAATCTTTTCACGTATGTTAATTATATATAACAGATACAATTAGAAGAGTTATTTTTTAATATTTTATCCATTAAACTCTTAGTATCTACAAATATCCCTTTAGTGTCCCTCAATTGGGACCTGTCCCACCATTGGTACGTTTACCTTAGATATTTTTGCCGACTTTGGTCGGTAAGTGTTTCGATCAGGACACAAGTGGCGCCGACGTAGTCTGTTTACTTTTGGCAAACGATACTGAATCTCCCGAAAAGCAATATGGCCGCACACGATACGTCAGCTGACCTTTCCCGTAAGATTTAATTGTTTCCGGAAATTAGATGTATAAAATCAGACCGGACGTCAATTCTGTGATGATTTCTGAATATTCGAAAACCATCAGAATGTCAAATACACAAGCCAAATCCATGTATAGAGTATACTGTGGTCGCGTTGCAAAGGCTCGGAGCTTTTGCCAAAAGAAAACAGACTACTTCGGCGCCACTTGTGTTCTAATCGGGAAGCTTCATTCGCGCGCTTCTTGTCCCACTTTGATCGCGAACAGACCACGTGAACGTAGTCTGGGTTTTGCGTGGATTCCTTTTGTGTAATTGACTTTTCGACGCTCGTAGAATATTCAGAGAACGCTAAAGAATGGACGTACATTTCGATTTAACGTATGTGAGTTCCAGAATCTTTTATATCTTACCAAACCGGCGATGCTGTCAAACCCTGGCGGCCATTTTGATTTCGGGAGGTTTAGTACTATACGATTTTTTAAAATTTATTGTACGTTTTCACCAAATATTCGAATGTACGTCCACTCGTTTATGTTGATATTACAACCGTGTACAATTTGAAGCATGTGTGTAGCGTATTAACGGAGAAAAATCAAAACTACGAAAAAGCATGTTTTTACCGACCAAAGTCGGTAATAAAATCTACTCTAGCATCCCCTTACGGTAGTATGAGCACAAACCTCACGATCAGAGAGAAAAGTAATTTTTTAATATGCTTTAGCATAGGTTCAGAGGATGCTGTCTGTAAATTTTCTAAACATTTTACCGACCATTTACAATAATAATGTGCAAAATTGGGAAATTTAGTACATGTTATATACGGAAGTTGCCCTGATAATACTTTGAGACCGAAATAACCATTCTTAAAATTCAGACACCTCCGTAAATAAAAGCTCGAAATACCGAGAAAACTGCTACGAACACGTACGTCCCTTAAAAAATATATGTTACCGAATATTTCGAATATATATCATTGATTAAATTGACGAGTTTTCGCGAACCGGCATCAAACTGCCGGAAAACAGTTGACTATAGCGTAGCCACGCGTTTCTTGATTGGCCAAATGGCGGCCGGCTGGACAATCTGAGTCAAATGACACTCTTATTTAAACTACTACCGTTTTATAAATATACACACCTTATCATCACACACGCTTCATAATTTTTCTCTCTTTATATTGTGATTTTTAAAATAGCGAAATGTGTGATACTTCGCTTTTTCCCCATAATAAAAAATATGGACTTTCTATTAACTAGGTACTCCACTCATACTACCTTAATAAGGAAATTGTAGGTTTTCATGCCGAAATTTAATAGGGCCATATTAGGTAAATTAATTATGGCCCCGTCAGGCTTAATTAAGCCTGATTATGGCACCAAGTAAACAAATCAATAATAATTTTGCCAGATAAGGGCCTTATAAGACAATTCCAGGTTTCCATGACGAAGTTCAATAAGGACTTGATAGGGGAATTATTTAAGGGCCTAGTCAGATTTAATAATGAACCAATAATAATTTTGCCAGATCTCATGAGGCAATTCTAGGTTTCCATGACGAAGTTTAATAATGCGGGAATTAATTCAGGATCCAATCAGGCTTCATTAGGATTCCGGGTTTAAATGAAACATTGGGACTAATGAGGCTTCATCGTGGAACCCACAATAGGGTCAACCATATTGCGCTACGGTATTATCTTGCCGCCGCCATCGCTGCCAATACTCAGATGGGTGATCGACTACCGCCCAAATGCTTATTCTAAGTTCCCGCAGGGTTAGTACTCAGTAATATTCGGATGGGTGACCGCCCATCCGAATATTCCGGTTCGCAATCATATGAATGAATGTAGTCTCGACCTGTTTTCGTTTTTAGTATACTTCAAATAGACAATATATAGACAATACAAATATAAAATAAGGATGCAAAGTAGAACTTAACACATTGCTTCCTCATTAATTTTCATCTTTCGCAGCACCGCCTCTATGAGGAAGGTTCCCGCCCAAAATGGAAAGTATTAAAACAGTATTAAAAAGTATGAAAAGTATAATATCTCAAATATGATCTATTTGACTGAATTAATACTAAAAAGTATTAGACCGTATTATTAGTTTAAAGGCTCTGGGTCGATATGTTCACGGTTTTCGGTATTCAGGTCGATATCTCCATGGTTTTTGGTGTCCAGGTCGATATCTCCATGGTTTTTGGTGTCCCGGTCGATATCTGATTAAATGGTGTTTTAGACCCATATATATAGATATAGACATTGCGGCTTTCGAGGAGCGCGATGCTACACGGAAAAAAAAGCTTGGTTGGAACAACCAAGTGCCTTCGTTATTTATGCGCCAGACAATTAATTGGTTAGACCAACCAAGTTATTTGTTAGGCTACCAATTTCTTGGTTGGTCTAACCAAGTCACTTGGTTAGCTTACCAAGTGTCTTGGTTAGTCCAACCAAGAAATTGGTAATCTAACCAAGTGACTTGGTTAGTCCAACCAAGAAATTGGTAATCTAACCAAGTGACTTGGTTAGCTTCCAAGTGACTTGGTTAGTCTAACCAAGTGACTTGGTTAGTCTAACCAAGAAATTGGTTCGTCTAACCAATTAATTGTCTGGCGCATATATAACCAAGGCACTTGATTGTTCCAACCAAGCCTTTTTTCCGTTCATCAACGTTCACAATTTGTGAGGTTATGGACGACGTGTTACAAAAATAAATAGAATATTGACTGTTACTGTTTCGAGACATCTTAAAGATGTTATTTTACACTCAATACAATGTATGGAGGATTGCTTCATAGATTCATATTTTTATACCGAACATTTTTTTACTTTTGTTTTTAACAATTTGCATCAGGGAACGTATGCGTCAAATCAGCAGCAAAGTTGATAGAAAAAAATGATAAAAGCGAACTTATCTGATACATTGTTAATTCTGTAGCATAGAAGGGTGTAGGTCTAGATCCCTTGAACCATTTAATTATTTTAGTTAACCTTGAGATGCGTTTTTAAATTTCTTCAGTTCAATTGGTCAATGACTCAATAGGGCTGTTCAAAAAAACATAATTTTCTTATAATCGGTTGCTCCTGAAATGCTGTATTGATTATCACAAGAAAAATGTTTTTGCGAAAGCTGGGAGTTGTGCGATGATATTAAGTACTGCCGCATCAAGGCCAAAATTCATGAAAAGCGGCGATTTTTAGAAATTTTTTTTTTGGCGTGGTGAAGCGCTCATGGAGATTATGGTTCCTTTCGATAGACTATGAAATTGGGTAAAGGCAGAAACATGTTCGATAATGTTTAGTACTGCCGCATCGACATTGAAGTTAACAAAAACAAAAAATTAAATCCTTTAAAACATTGAAATATTCGTCTGCTCATCGACTATTTCGCGCGATTTCAAATGAAAAAATGGCTCTTGAAACGGGAGTCATGTATGATCATAATCATGATGATGATAAGCGATTTTCGAATTTTGGGAAACTGCGATATCGATGCGGCTGTACTAAATTTGATTATACAGGACTCCCGTTTCATGAGCCGTTTTTTCATTTGAAAACGCGCGAAATAGTCGATGAGCAAATGAATATTTCAATGTTTTATAGGATTTCATTTTTTATTTTGTTAACTTCAATGTCGATGCGGCAGTACTAAATATTATCGAATATGTTTCTGGCTTTACACAATTTGATAATCTATCGAAAGCAACCACAATCTCCATGAGCGCTTTAAGACGACAAAAAAAAAAAATTCCAAAAATCGCCGTTTTTAATGAATTTTGGCCTTGATGCGGCAGTATTTATTATCATCGCACAACGCCCAGCTTTCGCGAAAACATTTTTTTTGTGATAATCAATACAGCATTTCAGGAGCAACCGATTATAAAGAAATTATGTTTTTTTGAACAGCCCTAATGACTCAACAGTACGAGGTGTCTATCCTTAAAGACCTTCAAGACGTAGCCTAGAAAGGCCCGGTATAAAACAGCGTGGCTATCCTTAATAAACCTTACGAGGCTTTCAGATAAATCCGGTGCGATGGTCTAGTGGTCAGTGTACTGGTCTCTAGTCCAGAGCATCGGTAGGTCGCGGGTTCGATTCCCGGTGCCGTCGATTTTCGTCGAAAATATAAATACGGACGCGATGAAGCTCCAGATGTATACATGAGCCCCACACAGGTATTTCTACCTGTGGAGGTCACATGTATACAGCTGTAGTCCGTGTTTACGTTCTCGACGAAACGTGACGTAGCTCCGGTGCCGTGAGGCGAACTCGAGACCAGTTATAACGGCATAGGTTTTCCGCAGTTTCCCTATGCCCATGGCAGAAATGCTATAGCGAATGCGATATAGAGGGGGAAGTCGGAAGCGGCCGCATGGGGGCCTGGTTACTGATCCGGACCAGACCCTCAGAGGGGACTAGCTACTGATCCGGGCCGACCCTGCAATAGGTGTAATGCCTCCAGGCGGGGGGAAGTGCGAATAAAAAAAAAAGGCTTTCAGATAAGGCCTCTACGAAAATTAGGAACGGTTAATCGGGGCCTTGCCAAAACCCTGATAAGTATTCTTCACGGAAATATATTTAGTGTTGTCCAAGGCCATTTAAGGTGAAATTTTGTATTTTATTCATGATTGGGATCCGTCTCTTGTTCCTCCTTTTATATCAATAAAGACTCTCAGGGAGTGCCAAGCAAGAAGAAAAACATGTATTTTTTAACCACCCTAGTTCTCACACTTCCTTTCAGGATATTAAGGAGGTCCTGTCGAAACTACATGTTTGAACTTTCACGCTTGAAAATTGTGTAGGTTATTATTATATATTACAGTTCTGAACGTAATTACAAAGTTTGATCGTCCGTCACTAACCGGATTGCTGAGAAATTTGACATTAAGGTCAACTACGAACGGTTTACTGTTCCGTCAACCGTGAGTTTCAGAGAAAATTTCGTACACTTCTTGGTCGGATTAAAATATGAAAAAAATTAAGTACATACAAAGTGCTGAAAAGTTTGATTTTACATAATAAATATTTATAAATGTTGTTAAGAAATCTATGAAAAAAAAAAATTGTTCGCCAAATTCATCAATCTAACATTTTTCCAAATGGAAATGATTTGTTAATTTTTCTGAATGCGCATGAATTATTTTATACACTCAGAGAAATCGTAATAGTACAGTCAACTATAAAGTGACAACTATTAATTTTTAGTCCATACAACTATTTTCATAGTTACGGTAATCATGAAAATAGTTATGGTAACTATTTGGTAGTTATAGTAATTATTTTATAGTTGTGGCAACTATTAAAAAACTGATCGTACAAACTAAAAAGGGATAGTTTTCACTTTATAGTTACTAATACCATCATTTTCTCTCAGTGTAGAGATATCAGTATCAGGCAAATAGAGCACATGGTATTATACCAGCTGTTCATGGATGTGCTTGCACTTGTTTCCAGCATTTTAAGCTAAGACCCTTACCTTTTGAATAAATAATGTCTTAAACGCTGGACACTTTTCTGAATAAAAATAGTGAAAAGTTGAAGTTATGAATAATTCATATTTTCAGATTCTACGTGTAAATGTGTTTTCTTAGATAAATCCAAAATATGCAATGCGTTCCTAATGTAATTTGACTATTTGTCTTTTTTTTTGCAGCATTAAAAAATGGCGATTCCCGTTTAATTTCGTAAGACAGCATAAACCATGTTCATTTGGGTGAATTTTTTCCCGGTTGACTAATAAAATCGATTGAATCTATCCTTACTGCAGCGAAAGATTTTTTTCTGCCAATGTTAAAGCCCGTAGGAACAATCGTAAACCAGATTCAGGTTTTTTTTTTTTACTTTGCGTATGATCATACATGCAAAATAATTTTTAATCCTATTATTATTTTTTTTTTTTTTCGTGATTAAAATATCTGCATTCCAACAGTTTCATAATGCATCTGTAATTTCATTAACTGTATTCTGACCTTTATTCATAAAACATCCTGAAAACAATTACTAAAATCGTTTAGCACTTCTTATGTGGCAAATGCCAACATTCTTGAACCGTAACTTTAATGTGACTTCCTTAAGTGAGTTTCCAGACGAAGTAAACGGTTTAGCTTGAAAACGGGTTGTACTTAAAGTCAGACTGGGCCTCAGTGTTTTGGTCAGAATTCTTAGTTTGTATTTAACTTGGTAGTGCAACTTTCGCCAGACCAACACGCTAGTTCAACGATCCAATAATGATGCTTGTCTGCTTAAAAAAAGGGGTCGAGGGTCGATAAAATCTCCACGCCAGCTTGCATCAGGTGTAGGTCAGAGAGTCGCTGGTAGCCCAGCTATGAGATTGCAAGTATATCTGGCGCTTTGAAATCAATCGACCCGAAATTTGATCAATTATTAAAACTCGCTGAGTTGAAAGATATCATCAGTTAATGATTACTTATTTAGGACATATATTAGGTGGCTGCGCCTGATTATACACTTCATACTGCATATATCTATAAATAAAAAGACCGTCCCTGGCTAATAATAAGTTAATGCTGTCATAATATTACCTTGAAATCCCGTCGAATTTCCTCTTTCTAAATTATTATCACGATATTACCTTGAAATATAGGAAATATCGAAGACCATTGTTGCCCCTTTATTTGTGCTCGATTCATTATCATGGAAGTTGGTTTAAACAAGTTCAAGTCAGTTTTGAATTTATTCGTCTAGATGTTCAAGAGTTTTTGCTGGCAACGAAGAGCTTAATTTTTTTTGCCATAACAATAATACGGAAAAGTGTAATTGATTCCTTTTTTCACGATTAAATTAATAATTCCGTAAGGAAGAAGGGGTGTCAAGTAAAGAAAGACTTTTAAATTACACATTTCCTTAAGGGGATGCTGGAATAGATTCTTTTGCCGACTTTGGTCGGTAAGTGTTTCGATCAGGACACAAGTGGCGCCGACGTAGTCTGTTTACTTTTGGCAAAAGATACTGAATCTCCCGAAAAGCAATATGGCCGCACACGATACGTCAGCTGACCTTTCCCGTAAGATTTAATTGTTTCTGGAAACTAGATGTGTAAAATCAGAACGGACGTCAATTCTGTGATGATTTCTGAATATTCAAAAACCATCAGAATGTCAAATACACAAGCCAAACCCATGTATTGTGTATACTACGCTCGTGTTGCAAAGGCTCGGAGCTTTTGCCAAAAGAAAACAGACTACTTCGGCGCCACTTGTGTTCTAATTGGGAAACTTTATTCGCGCTCTTCTTGTCCCACTCTGACCGCGAACAGACTACGTGAATGTAGTCTGGGTTGTGCGTGGATTCCTTTTGTGTAATTGACTTTTCGACGCTCGTAGAATATTCAGAGAACGCTAAAGAATGGACGTACATTCCGATTTAACGTATGTGAGTTCCAGAATCTTTTATATCTTACCAAAGAGGCGATGCTGTTAAGGTAGTATGAGCGGAGTACCTAGTCAATAGAAAGTCCATATTTTTTATTATGGGCAAAAAGCGAAGTATCACACATTTCGCTATTTTAAAAATCACAATATAAAGAGAGAAAAATTATGAAGTGTGTGTGACGATAAGTGTGTATATTTATAAAACGGTAGTAGTTTAAATAAGAGTGTCATTTGATTCAGATTGTCCAGCCGGCCGCCATTTGGCCAATCAAGGAACGCGTGGCTACGCTATAGTCGACTGTTTTCCGGCAGTTTGATGCCGGTTCGCGAAAACTCGTCAATTTAATCGATGATATCTATTTGAAATATTCGGTAACATACATTTTTGAAGGGACGTACGTGTTCGTAGCAGTTTTCTCGGTATTTCGAGCTTTTATTTACGGAGGTGTCTGAATTTGAAGAATGGTTATTTCGGTCTCAAAGTGTTATCAGGGCAATTTCCGTATATAACATGTAATAAATTTCCCAATTTTGCACATTAACTATTATTGTAAATGGTCGGTAAAAGGTTTTGAAATTTTACAGACAGCATCCTCTGAACCTATTCTATAGCATATTAAAAAATCACTTTTCTCTCTGATCGTGAGGTTTGTGCTCATACTACCTTAAACCCTGACGGCCATTTTGATTTCGGGAGGTTTAGTAATATACGATTTTTTTCATTTATTGTACGTTTTCACCAAATATTCGAATGTACATCCACTCGTTTATGTTGATATTACAACCGTGTACAATTTGAAGCATGTGTGTAACGTATTAACGGAGATCAAAACTACGAAAAAGCATGTTTTTCCCGACCAAAGTCGGTAATAAAATCTACTCCACCATCCACTTAAGGTGATAATCAAAGAATTTAAGAATATTTTAAGTCACGTAGAAATTTGTCGAATGGTTGACATGTCGCAACATATTTTTATATAAATATGTCGAATCATATTTATGTGACTTTTATATCGTGTCACTTTCTGCTTCTGCATTTTGCCTTTGGCTATGTCCACTTCTAAGGTAGACGTCTCAATGGTTGAACATGTCCCAGGAACTGGACGTACTGCGAGTGCAAGAGAGAGGAAAATACGATTTTCTATGGTTGGGAGATTTACCTTCCCTTACCTTATTTTTTATATTGAGTTTTTCTTTATTTATTTTTTAGGTACTTGTGTATTAATAAACTATTTGTTTATGGTGGTTTAAATAATGACCACGGCATCAGGCTATTAGTAAAAAAAAATTATCATGAAAACACTTCGAAATTTGTTTAAATTGAGTAATTATTATTTTATGGCTTCTTGATGGCAAAAATTTAAGCCAATGAGTAAATATTCATATATGAGTACACATAAAATTATACCTATATGATGATATATGAAAACATGTAAGATCCTACGCAGCTAAATTTCGAATAATCGTACGTCATGTAATGCAATCATAGGTTTTACTTTTTTATACAGGAAGCTTTGTTTTCGTGAATATTTATTATTCGAGATGTTAATTTCAGTATCTATAAAATTGTCTGAAACTTGACGAAAAGTAGTTTAGAATGAAAGGAAAATATTCATTCAACTAAAAAAAACTAATTAATGAAACGAATAATGATAAAAAAATAAAATGATTAATTAAATTTTACAAACTGTTACAACTAAAAAGATTGACTGGATTTAATAAATTCTTTATTTCAACCTTGCATCACTTATTTCTTGTAATCAATTTCACAAACTAATTTTACAAACGAAAATCCGCAATCTAACTTCACAAATTAGCTTCACAAAACTAACGTGACGCCAGTAACAATCGAAATGAGAAAGTAACGTGTTGCTTTACAACAGTAGCAATTTTTTTTAAAAATAATAGCCTACAATATCAATGTTTCCATACATCACGAAGAAAATCACACCAATCACAGAGAGATTACCGCTTTAAATGTCTTTCAAATTTCCAGTCATTCCAAAATTATACACATTTATTTTCCGCACATACTAATACACGTCCGGACATTTTTATTTCCGTCCTTTTCACACAACGTTGAGTACCCTGACATTGAAATCTTGAAAACCAATTTTTTCATAAAAACAAAGCTTCCTCTTCAAACGTAAAAAAAAAAAAAAAGATGCTGTGTAAGTAGAACGTGCTTTGTTATATGCTGTTCTTGCATGTACGGTGCGCGTATAGTGTCCACACAGTATAACGGACAGCTGTTAGTGAAACGTAACAATGTCTTAAGAGTATAACAATATGATTGAGCCTACGAGCTCGCGGAGTACGAGATTACAACGGGGTGAGAGTGACGCTAAGCGAACCGCGCCCCTGACCCATATAGAGCCAACGAGGGGAGTCAGAAGGGGCTTTGCTCGGAAGCTAGCAGCGAACAGCAGGTGCTGAGGGCGCGCAAACGCGTGCACACCACTACTACCATCACCAACTCCAGGAACAGCAGCAGCAGCAGCAGCAGCAGCGATAGCAGTTCGTTCCGTCGACGGTCGGTGCGCGCGAATCGATCATCGTCGTGATTTAAGAGTTACATCAGGAGAGCGAGCAAACTAGAAAAAAGGAGAGAGAGAACGGAGAGGGTATAAGGGTCATTCTATACCAAGTGGGCCACCTAACTTTAGCAGCACAAAAAGTGTTCATAATTTTTTCAAAAGTTGTTCAGTGTATCACGAACATCCATGAATTAATTCAGATTTTTAGCACCTACGGTTGGTCCAAAATTAAATGATTTATTTTTATTTCGTTTTTTTTTCAATATGCTGTATATTCAAAATTACCGAACGTACAAAAACTTTGTTTCTATAGAAATTTTCGGAGAAGGTATAAGGGTCATTCCATACCAAGTGGGCCACTCAAATTTAGCAGCACAAAAAGTGTTTATAATTTTTTCAAAAGTTGTTCAGAGTATCACGAACATCCATGAATCATTTCAGAATTTTTTATTTCATTTTGTTTTTCAATATGCTGTATATTCAAAATTACCGAACGTACAAAAAATTTGTTCCTATAGAAATTTTAGGAGAAGGTATAAGGGTCATTCCATACCTAGTGGGCCACCCAAATTTAGCAGCACAAAAAGTGTTCATAAGTTTTTCAAAAGTTGTTCAGAGTACCACGAACATCCATGAATTATTTCAGAATTTTGGCACCTATGGTTTGTCCAAAATTAAATGATTTATTTTTATTTCATTTTTTTTTTCAATATGATGTATATTCAAAATTACCAAACGTACAAAAAATTTGTTCCTATAGAAATTTTAGGAGAAGGTATAAGGGTCATTCCATACCAAGTGGCCCACCCAAATTTAGAAGCACAAAAAGTGTTTATAATTTTTTCAAAAGTGGTTCAGAGTATCACGAACATCCATGAATTATTTCAGAATTTTAGCACCTATGGTTTGTCCAAAATTAAATGATTTATTTTTATTTCATTTTTTTTTTCAATATGCTGTATATTCAAAATTACCGAACGTACAAAAAATTTGTTCCAATAGAAATTTTAGGAGAAGGTATAAGGGTTATTCCATATCGAGTGGGCCACCCAAATTTAGCAGCACAAAAAGTGTTTATAATTTTTTTTAAAGTTGTTCAGAGTATCACGAACATCCATGAATTATTTCAGAATTTTGGCACCTATGGTTTGTCCAAAATTAAATGATTTATTTTTATTTCATTTTTTTTTTCAATATGATGTATATTCAAAATTACCAAACGTACAAAAAATTTGTTCCTATAGAAATTTTAGGAGAAGGTATAAGGGTCATTCCATACCTAGTGGGCCACCCAAATTTAGCAGCACAAAAAGTGTTCATAATTTTTTCAAAAGTTGTTCAGAGTAACACGAAAATCCATGAATTATTTCAGAATTTTGGCACCTATGGTTGGTCCAAAATTAAATGATTTATTTTTATTTCATTTTTTTTTCAATATGCTGTATATTCAAAATTACCGAACGTACAAAAAATTTGTTCCTATAGAAATTTTAGGAGAAGGTATAAGGGTCATTCCATACCAAGTGGGCCACCTAAATTTAGCAGCACAAAAAGTGTTTATAATTTTTTCAAAAGTTGTTCAGAGTATCACGAACATCCATGAATTATTTCAGAATTTTAGCACCTATGGTTTGTCCAAAATTAAATGATTTATTTTTATTTCGTTTTTTGCTTTTTCAATATGCTGTATATTTAAAATTACCGAACGTACAAAAAATTTGTTCCTATAGAAAATTTAAGTTTTTGAATGTACTTTTTTCTATGTGACACAAATGCATCGAATTTAAATAATTTTTTTTTATCATTCTCGGTATAAACAATGTGGAAACTAATTATTAATTACAGGACTATCTTATACAATGAATCATTATGCAATAATATCGATAATATTATTTTATTGATATTGGACAACAAAATAATACAACTTTTGTTTGCCAAATATTATCAAATGAACGTTGATTTTAATAAATGAATCTACTTCGGACAAATGGACTACAATAATTAAAGCTAATTAATATGTATTGAATTCAAAAGAAAAACTTTAGTTTGATTAAATAAGAACAATTGAATTCTTCTTACTATTTCCAAAGTTTGTCCAAAATTTAATAACGATTTTTTTTCAATTCAATGTATATTCAAAATTGGCGACGGAACAAAAATTTTAATTTTTGGAATGCATTTTTTAATAAAAAAATCTCCATAGCCGCTCAAAAAAAATTTCCGCCATTTTTTTACATAAAGTGATAATATTTTTTTTTCGTTGAGACAGACCGTTCCGAATTTTCGCAAAATTTTACAGGATTTCGATTATTATGCTTACAAAGTACAGAAAAATTAGCATGATGTCAAATGAATGGCTCACTTGGTATGGAACAGAGTTGTAAATTCCCATTAATTCATGAGACATAGTTTACAGTACAATTTGTTTTTTAATTATGATTTCATAATAATAATATGTAGTGATTACAAAATAGAGTGTAAACATTTGAATAGCTGAAAAAAAACTACTTTTCGCTTTAATATTGCAAGAAATAGTGGAAAAATGTGAGAAATAAGTAATGCATTACTTTCTTAATGCATTACTTATTTTGTTCCATTTTTTCAAAAGGATTACCGTGAATTTTTATTGAAAAATAATAATTTTCGCAGCCATTCCAAAGTTCAATCATCGTATTACAATCGCTACATGTTATTATTATAAAATCATAATTATAGAGCTGATCGTATTATCATCATTATTTCTACAAGTATTAGGTCATTATTTCTATTATTATATATTATTTCTATAAGTATTAGTATTTACAACTCTGGTATGGAATGACCCATAAGCATCAAGGAGGGTATAAAGCGTGCCACGTGCACCCCGCCGCGTCTTCTGACTGTACATGCGCATGACCGAGCCCCGCCGGCTATCGAGCGACGGCTAATTATGGAAATATCAACATTACGAGGCTTTCGTGCCCCGCGGGATACCTCGAGAGGGCGGAAAGTCGAGCGGGGGGAAGAAGGAAGAGTGAGAGTGGCGAAAGCGAGCTTGAGAAGCTTGGGAAAACTCAAGAGAGAGAGAAAGAGGAGTTTCTGACGGGACGCCACCGGTTGGCTCTTCGGAAGGGATGTCATTGTTATGTAGCCGAGGGTCGGGGCCGGACAAGGGGCGCTAGAATCTCAACTGCTCGCACTACTTCCGGGTTCACCGGACCGGTAAAAAGGACGAGGAATCGCTTACGTGTATCCCTTTCTCTCCTTCCCCTACCCCTTTTCCCCCTTTCCCACTCTTTCTCTCCTTACCCTGGCCCTTTATTCCCTCATCCTTCTTCTCTGCTCTTCATTCGCTCGCGCCTCATCTCACAGGAGCCTCTTCTTCTCTCTTTTCACCCACGCGGGCGCGGGCCGAAAGACCAGACGGCGCCAACTCTCGACGACGCCACGTCGTCGGTGTCGCTCTCGTCTTCTCGAGCGACGTCGCCTCGTATCGTTCTCTTTCTCTCTATTCGATCGTTCGTGATTTTCAGAAGTGATTTTACCCTGCGAAAGGAGTTTGCCAAGTTTTCGTACCTAATCAACGGATCCTGTGGAACAGGCTATATAATTTTCAGCTAAAATAGCAATATTTGTCTTTTGGGATGGATAAAGGAGATGCAGTAATATGGAAGGGAGAACAAAAAAACAATAAGGTCAACGGCAAATGTGAAATGTCTCTTGATCTTGGAAAGGAGAAATGTGACATATTTCCACGTATAGAGTTTTAAGTATAATCATTTTCGGCTAATAGTGATACATTGCTAAGGACGGACTTTGCAATGATTGATTTCTAAGCAGCAAATGTAATGAACAGGCGATGTAATTTTCAGCAAAAATGACAATATTTATTATAAAATGACAATACATTAAATTGGAAAAAAGTTTCTTGATCTTGGAAAGAAAAAATGTGGCACTTGGATGGCAATATGGAGGTTGACGACAGTCGGATTTAAGCAGATAGCGAATAGAGAGTACAATTCTCCTCACAAATTCGATGGAGGTGAAAACCTCTACACAAATAAACGATTCACATAAAAAAAACGATGGTTCGTGATTTTCAGAAGTGATTTTTCGTTGCGAAAGGAGTTTGCCAAGTTTTCGTACCTAATCAACGGATCCTATGAAACAGGCTATATAATTTTCAGCTAAAATAGCAATATTTGTCTTTTGGGATGGATAAAGGAGATGCAATAATATGGAAGGGAGAACAAAAAAAACAATAAGGTCAATGGCAAATGTGAAATGTCTCTTGATCTTGGAAAGGAGAAATGTGACATATTTTCACGTGTAGAGTTTTAAGTATAAGCATTTGCGGCTAATGGTGATACATTGCTAAGAACGAACTTTGCAAAGATCGATTTCTAAGCAGCAAATGTAATGAACAGGCTATGTAATTTTCAGCAAGAATTACAATATTTATCTTGATAACATTGATACATTGATACCTTACGAAGGAAATACATTAAATTGGAAAGTAGAAACGAGCGCTGTAAGGCCAATGATCAGGACAAAAAGTTTCTTGATCTTGGAAAGAAAAAATGTGGTACTTGGATGGCAATATGGAGGTTGACGACAGTCGGATTTAAACAGATAGCGAATAGAGATTACAATTTTTCTCACATATTCGATGGTTCGTGATTTTCAGAAGTGATTTTACCCTGCGAAAGGAGTTTGCCAAGTTTTCGTACCTAATCAACGGATCCTGTGGAACAGGCTATATAATTTTCAGCTAAAATAGCAATATTTATCTTTTGGGATGGATAAAGGAGATGCAGTAATATGGAAGGGAGAACAAAAAAACAATAAGGTCAATGGCAAATGTGAAATGTCTCTTGATCTTGGAAAGGAAAAATGTGACATATTTCCACGTGTAGTGTTTTAAGTATAATCATTTTCGGCTAATAGTGATACATTGCTAAGAACGGACTTTGTAAAGATCGATTTCTAAGCAGAAAATGTAATGAACAGGCTATGTAATTTTCAGCAAGAATTACAATATTTATCTTGATAACATTGATACATTGACACCTTACGAAGGAAATACATTAAATTGGAAAGTAGAAATGAGCGCCGTAAGGCCAATGATAAAGACAAAAAGTTTCTTGATCTTGGAAAGAAAAAATGTGGTACTTGGATGGTAATATGGAGATTGACGACAGTCGGATTTAAGCAAATAGCGAATAGAGATTACAATTTTCCTCACATATTCGTTGGTTCGTGATTTTCAGAAATGATTTTACGCTGCGAAAGGAGTTTGCCAAGTTTTTGTACCTTATCAACGAATCCTATGAAACAGGCTATATAATTTTGAGCTAAAATAGCAATATTTGTCTTTTGGGATGGATAAAGGAGATGCAATAATATGGAAGGGAGAACAAAAAAAAACAATAAGGTCAATGGCAAATGTGAAATGTCTCTTGAACTTGGAAAGGAGAAATGTGACATATTTTCACATGTAGAGTTTTAAGTATTATCATTTTCGGCTAATAGTGATACATTGCTAAGAACGGACTTTGTAAAGATCGATTTCTAAGCAGAAAATGTAATGAACAGGCTATGTAATTTTCAGCAAGAATTACAATATTTATCTTGATAACATTGATACATTGACACCTTACGAAGGAAATACATTAAATTGGAAAGTAGAAACGAGCGCCGTAAGGCCAATGAGAAGGACAAAAAGTTTCTTGATCTTGGAAAGAAAAAATGTGGTACTTGGATGGCAATATGGAGGTTGACGACAGTCGGATTTCAGCAGATAGCGAATAGAGATTACAATTTTCCTCACAAATTCGATGGTTCGTCATTTTCAGAAGTGATTTTACCCTGCGAAAGGAGTTTGCCAAGTTTTCGTACCTAATCAACGGATCCTGTGGAACAGGCTATATAATTTTCAGCTAAAATGGCAGTATTTATCTTTTGGATGGACGAAGGAGATTCAATAATATGAAAGAGTGAACACAAAAAACAATAAGGTCAATGGCAAATATAAAATGTCTCTTGATCTTGGAAAGGATAAATGTGGCATATTTCGGTACCAATATGGTAATTGACCGTAGTAGGACTTGGGTGTAGAGTTTTAGATACAATAATTTACGGCTAATAGTGATATATTTCTGAAGACGGACTTTGCAAAAACGCATTTCTAATCAGCAAATGGAGGTTGACAACAGTCGGATTTTTATGTGTCGAATTTTACTAATACTGATTCAAGCAGAGTGCGAATAGAGATTACAGTTTTCGTCACAAATTCGACCTTTCGGGATTTTCAGAAATGATTTTACGCTGCGAATGGAGTTTGCCAAGTTTTCGTACCTTATCAACGGATCCTATGGAACAGGCTATATAATTTTCAGCGAAAATGGCAATATTTATCTTTTGGATGGACGAAGGAAATGCTACAATATGGAAGAGAGAATATAAAAAACAATAAGGTCAATGGCAAATATGAAATGTCTCTTGATCTTGGAAAGGATAAATATGGCATACTTCGGTACCAATATGTTAATTGGCCGTAGTAGGACTTGGGTGTAGAGTTTTAAATATAATAATTTATGGCTAATAGTGATATATTTCTGAGGATGAACTTTGCAAAAATCCATTTCTCTTCAGCAAATGTAATGAATAGGCTATATAATTTTCAGCAACAATGACAGTATTTCTCTTGATAACATTGATACATTGACACCTTATGTAGGAAATATATTAAATTGGAAATTCTTTATCTTAGGAAGAAAAACTGGTGCTTTATTGAAATTTAATAACAGCGTATTAATTCTCGTACAGCTTGCATAGAAATAAATGTAAAATATAAAAATTTAAAAAATGCCATATCTTTTACAATCTAGGCTCGTCAATTTTATTCCCACTGATACAAGGTTAATAAAACCAATTTACTACTACCATCACAAAATAATAATTTAATTATACCAGAAATGCATAAATGTTAATTACATTAAGTGACGAGAATTTACAACTTCGCAGTGGCCTGTTTATACGACGATTGTAGATATTGCAACACGTCGTTCAAGACCCGAGTTCTTTCCTAATAAGGGGGTGGGTCACTCTACACTGAGAAAAAATGATGGTATTAGTAACTATAAAGTGACAGCTATTAATTTTTAGTTCGTACGACCAATTTTTAAATAATTTCCACAATTATGGAATAGTTACTATACCTACCAAATACTTACCATAACTATTTTCCCAGTTACCGTAACTATGAAAATAGTTGCACGAACTAAAAATGAATAGTTGTCACTTAATAGTTGACTGTACTATTACGTTTTCTCTGAGTGTAGAGGCTGAATGAGTAGTCTTTTTTGGAGATTTTTGTTCAGAAAAACTACAAAATAAATCGAGATTACAAAAAAGGTTGTTTATCATACATATCAGTGACTGTAAACAATAATTTTTTTGAAACGATTAATTTCAAAATGGCGGCTGTGCAGCGTTTTTGCAATGACGTCTCCGTTTTTTGCAGGGCCCACGGCCGGACAAACAGTTTCTGTAGTTTTCGAATTATGATGAGCCAATTAATTTTTTTCAATTATATATAACAACAGCTATAGAAGTACGTAGGATTTTTTTCAATACATTGATTTTTGGCCAGATAGTGCGTGTCTGTAGTGAAAAGTGAAAAATTTGCCTAAAAAATCGTCAGGAAATTATTAATAATAAATGAACAGTGCAATATAAAAATGAAATCCTACGTACTTCCATAGACAATGTATTTTTAAAGCTATATCCAAAATTTCAAGTGAAACAGTTACAAATTGTCTGAGTTTTCGGCCAACTTGAAAAATTTAGTTTTGAGATAAACACGTTTGAAGTTTTGAACAATTGGCCTTTCAGATTATCGTCCTGCTCTTGCATTTCTTTTCTGCTTAAGGTAGTTCTGTCGGTACGCCGGAGTCATAAATTTCAGAGTCTATATGACATTAAAAAATAATCATACGCATCACTTTGACTGCCTCAATAATAATATCAAAAATAATCGAGAATCCTTCGAAATTGTCGTAATCAAATTAAAACGATTATTTGTAAATAGTTGATATGTTTAGTGCGGATTTGACTTCATTTTTACGATAATTAGGTTAGGAAACGTCATTTGGCCCGGTATCGTGCACTTTGACCTTGGTTCAATTAAACATTATTCCGGAGACTTCACCTTTTTTGATGATGCATCAAATCCTGAATGATTTGCGAATCCGTAGTACTTTTTATTTTTTCTCTATCTTTGATCTAAGTATGTTAATTTTCGATTTAAAGATCAATTTTTCCAGCCCTCCCTTGAGCCCCGTATAAAAAGATCGATTTTCAAGTTTTAATTGTTCATTCAAATACTTGATAAAAGCCTTCAAGATTTTGTGCAAGTAAAATTGAATAGCTAAATTACAACATGTCAAAAATTCATGCATATGAGTTTGGATTGCCTTCGCGACAGAACTACCTTAATCTTGAAACGATCCATGCTTTTTTTACCACTTCAGACAGCGATCTCCCTGCAAGCTTTAAGCGCTGTTTGTCGATTTCGAAGCACATTTCGTAGCTGTTCGGGCTAATTTTCAAGTCCATCGCCTCCAGTAGTAGTAGTAAGTTTATTGACAATATTCAACACGGAACAGTTTTTTTTTTTACAATAATTATACAAACAATATTTACATGTATTGCCAATCGGCCATCGACCTAAGTCCTTCAGCCTCGATTTTGTTAATTGTATCGAAACACATATATTATGTATATAAAGGTTACGTGTAAAGCGTGGTTAATTGTTCAATTTTTTTTTTTTTTACATTTGTTCGTTTTGGAGCTCTTCAAGTTGCTGGTATATAGTATTAATTGGATACTTGCATCTACGTCTTATGTTTCCTGTCGGGTTGATACATATAGGTTGCAAATTGTTTAATTGGGCAGCGGCAAACCGTTTTGATAGTTCTTGATTTCTTATGCAAATAGGTGTAATTCCTGTAGCTTCATATAGTGCTGTGTTACGTGTGTTAAATAGGGGATTGATAGGATGGCGGATACGGGTGAGACGTCGCAGGGCACCGGTTTCAGCTGTTTTTAATTTTTTTTTCGCTGTTTCCTTGCAATTTAAAAATATTGGATGCCCGTATTCTATTAAGGGACGGCAAATAGATTTGTACATTTTTGTTAAGTGTTTAATGTGTATATTTCGATTTGTGAATGTGATTTTCCTGAAGTGAGAGGCTCTCTGTAAGATCTTCGATTTACATTGTTGTAAATGATAGTTAAAGTTTAGTTTGTTGTCAACGTGAATCCCTAAATATTTTGCATGTTGTAAAGCTGATATTTCTACATTGCACAGTTGAATTTTCGGGGAGTTAGGTGTGATGGGTGATTAAATAGCAGTAATTGCGACTTTCGGGGGTTCGGCTTGAGGCGCCACTTATTGAACCAGATCGTTATGTTGTCTGCTGCGTGCTGGAGAGAATCTGTAGTGAGTTGTAGCGATTTGTCGTGTGATTAGAGCTGTGTCGTCGGCGAAACCATCGCCTCCATTATGTGTAAAATTGAACAAAGCCCGTCATTGTCCACACAAACTGCAAGAGAATGGTTTTTGAATCAATGATATTTTCTTTCGGTACTTTATTAAAATTTGATAACAGCGTATTAATTCCCATCCAGTTGTCCCATACAGTCTCATACAGTCAATAAAACCCACTCACTACTACCATCACAAACCAATAACTTAATTATAACCAGAAATGCATAAATGTTAATGACATTAAGTAACGAGACAACTTCGCAGTCGCCTGCTTATACGACGATTGTAGATATTGCAAGACGTCGTTCAAGACCCGAGTCCTTTCCTGTTAAGGGTTATCTACAATTGTATGGTGGAGTTGCAACAGCGCAGGATTGCGAAATTGTCAACGAGGGTAGCGATTGTCACTGGCGGTAACGGGACGACTTCGTCCCCCACGATGATCGCATGGCTCCAGAATGCCACGGAGGATGGATGGACGTACAAAGCCCGAGGTCCACGAGGAGAAGGGAGGAAGGAGAAAAGAGATAGAGAGAGACAGGCATTTCGATGACGTCAGACTTGACGCCGTTGGTTGGAGCGTGCGCCGAAGGCAGACATCCCTTGACGTCATAGAACCTCGCTCTTCGCCCATCTACATAGTACAGCGCGCGCACCGAGAGAGCGTGGAGATAGAAAAAAAAATTTGGCGATTTATATCGTCGCTCAATCGATTCGACGTCGGGTTGTTCCGTCTGAAAAGAAAAAAACGAGCCAACTTTTATGGCCTCTTTCGCACTACGGGGCGGTCTATTAAAAAAAAAAAACGTCTCTCGCACACATAGATAAACCGACTTGAAGGTTTACGACTGAATAAAAGATTTTAATTATATCATGAGGAGTTATGGTGCGGTGAAGAAAGTAATGCTACGACGCTGGAAATAAATTGCTGCACTTACAGCAGACACAGAGTCCATTTTTTTCCGCTTGCCGGAGACTTCATACTCGTCACTTCATTTTTTTTTCTTTCTTGTTTTCTTGTTTTTTATAAGTATTATTGACGCTGGTATTGTAGGAAGCTATATAAATATTGATGACTCGATGGACAAACTCTTACACTCTCGTTTTAAAGGATATTGAAAAAGTACTTATCACTTCGTTTATATATATTTTTTATTTATAGATATCATTGATGCTGTCAGTAGGAAATTACGAAAATTCTGATGGCTCGAACTTGGACGGACAAACTTTAACACCTGTTTTAGATGACATTTAAAACATGGAGAACGACCTTGCAAAAATAGTTCAGAAGTTTGTTGGAAGGTTGGAAAACTATAATACACAGTGTCGCTCGTTAACATCATTCACTTTGGACACAAGCTTTATTAACGCATTTCTATATGGAAAAGTATTGAGCCCATAATTCTGTTTTTCGACAGTATACTTTTTATTTTTTTTATAGCTAAGAAAAATATGTAACTGTTGTAATATAAATAGTTGTCCTTATTGTTATTATCATTATTATTATTGAATAAAAATATATTTTGTCTAATCTTGTTGGACGAAGCTCGTCTCAAGTTTTTAAAAATCTTCTCAATTTCCAGTTTTACAATTCTGGTTCAACAAATTATTTTTGTACATTTTTATGTAAAACTAGAAATTAACCAAAAAAATTTGGTGAAAATGACATTAAGTTTTTGTGGACATTTATGAACAAAAACTGTCAAATTTTTTTTGTTGTGTATTTTTTATTGATATGTATTTTCTCATAGAGGAAGCTATGTTTTCATGAAAAAAATTTTTTCGAGATTTTTATGTCAGGACACTTAGAATAGTCCAAAACGACCAAAAAAGTGATCTAGAAAAAATGTCCGTATGTATGTGTGTGTGTGTATGTATATAACTCCGAAAATTCGAACGCCGATATCTCAAAAACCGTTTTGTATATCGCGCTCAAATTTGGCACACAAGTGTAGCAGCAGACCCTCTTCAACTGTAATAATTTTCGACAAAATCCGTGTGAAAACTTCGATTTTATGCCGTTTTGAATTTTTTGAAAAAAGGAGGTGTCCGCTCTAACTTTCGTAAAATTTAGTCTATTTTGCTAAATAGTTGGTTATAAGAGCTCAATGCTGTTTGGTATTGAATTTGGGTCGAATCAGAAAAGTGGTTCAGATTTTATGGAATTTTGAATTTTTCAAAAAATTTACATTATCGCTCTATTCTAACATTTGCAAAACTTGAGATAGCGAGCTCAAATTTTGTATATAAATGAAACAATATTCAGCCATTATATATGTATAATTTAGTGACGAACGGAATGAAATTTGTGATTTTATGGAATGTTAAATTATTTTTTAAAATATCCGTTATCACATTTACTTTCGGAAACGCTCTAATAATAACGAAATAACGGAATAACGAAATAGAAAAAGGGAATTCACAACATGTTTATTTATATAATTAAAACAAGGATGCAAAGTAGAACCTTGCACATTGCTTCCTCATTATTTTTCGCTTTTTACAAAGCTTCCTCTATGAGGAAGCCAAAATTGAATACCATACTTCCTCATAGAGGTAACTTTGTAAAAAGCGAAAAATAATGAGGAAGCAATGTGCAAGGTTCTACTTTGCATCCTTTTTTTTCATGTAATGCTTTTATGATGTTAATATAAAAATAAAATTTTGTCGAATACACAATATTATTATTGTTATTGGCTCTAAAATTGATGGATAAACTCTGAAGCTCTGCTCCCAAGTGCAATTAAAGCATCGACCATGCTAAAATAGTTGGATAGTTTGTTCGAGTTTACAAATTATAATACACGGCGTGTCGCTTATTAGCTTCACCCACTTGAGACTCATCCTTTATGAACGCATCTTTGTAGGGACATATTGTCGTGAATTTCAATATCAAAACGAGCTGTTAGCATAATTTTCACCCATGCCAGATTCTTAACACTTTATGAAAAACGTTATTTCGTTTTTTATGCAATTCCTTAATACAGCCAAAAAATAATTCATTTATAAAAAAACAAAAATAAATTTCATATTATTATTACACAAAACATGCTTGTCTCGAACGTTCATTGTCTAAACTCTAAAGCTTCAAAGTGCAATTAAAAGCATCCACCTTGCTTAAATAGTTGAGAAGTTTGTGTAGAGCCTATATTATATTCCCGAGTTTGGAAACAATGTTATCCATCACTTCGCTCGTTAGCACAAGTCACATGACACTCAACTAGAGATGTGGTGGTAATTTTACCGTAAAAACGGTACGTGACCGCTTTTAATATTACTACATTACACTGTTTAAAATTTCATCATGAAAATTAATATTTTGATGTAACATAATACACAGTATATTAAGTTATATTAATAAAGTCATGTTTAATCTAAAATTACTGTAATATTACTATAAAATTGTATATTAAATTTAATATGCCGGTTTTTGCATAAAAACTTCCGATAAATGTACATTCATTTCTGCGACATTATTTACAGTCTAGTCATAAAATCATATGAGCTCATGATTTAAAATATCGCCAAAACATGGTGAATTTCCGAAAAAAATATGACGGTCATTTTACCAAAAAATGTTGTTACCGATAATTTGACATCTATATACCATTTGAAATGTAAATACGTGGGTTTCATATATTTTAACTGTATTTTTTACAAAAGATCTTGTGACTGATTATTTCACATCTAGACAGGTGATTTTTATCTGTATTTGAGCTTAAGGTATTATGAGCACAAACCTCTCGATCAGAGATAAAAGTGATTTTTTAATATGCTATAGAATAGGTTCAGAGGATGCTGTCTGTAAAATTTCAAACCATTTTACCGACCATTTACAATAATAGTTAATGTGCAAAATTGGAAAATTTAGTACATGTTATATACGGAAATTGCCCTGATAACACTTTGAGACCGAAATAACCATTCTTCAAATTCAGACACCTCCGTAAATAAAAGCTCGAAATACCGAGAAAACTGCTACGAACACGTACGTCCCTTAAAAAATATATGTTACCGAATATCTCGAATAGATATCATCGATTAAATTGACGAGTTTTCGCGAACCGGCATCAAACTGCCGGAAAACAGTTGACTATAGCGTAGCCACGCGTTCCTTGATTGGCTAAATGGCGGCCGGCTGGACAATCTGAGTCAAATGACACTCTTATTTAAACTACTACCGTTTTATAAATATACACACCTTATCATCACACACACTTCATAATTTTTCTCTCTTTATATTGTGATTTTTAAAATAGCGAAATGTGTGATACTTCGCTTTTTCCCCATAATAAAAAATATGGACTTTCTATTAACTAGGTACTCCGCTCATCCTACCTTAAGGAGTTTTCTGCACTGAGGAGTAGTCAAATTAGTGCTAAATTTGAAAAAAAAAAACGTTTTTATAATTTCAGGTGGTTTAATTAAAAGTTCCGAGGGGTTATTCACGTACACTGAGAGAAGAGTTTGTTAACAGTTAACAAATCTTGGTTAAATATGGCGAAATGAACCATTTAGTTATTCTTATTGAATCTCACTTGAGCCAAATAAGATTTGTTAACTATTAACAAATGTCAGCGAGCTTCATTTGCGACAAGCAAATTTTATTTAGCTTAAGTGAGATTCAGTAAGAATAACTAAATGGTTAATTTCGCCATATTTAACCAAGATTTTTTAACTGTTAACAAACTCTTCTCTCAGTGTACCAGAATCAGTTGTTAATATGTAAGTACATTCACAGCCGTGATTCGAATGGAACATCGTCTGACATATGCAAATGCCCGATGTCATGTTTTTTTCGTGCAGTTTATCAAAAGTATGAACCTTAGTAATAGTCGAATTATGATGAGCAATGACTCACTTTGATTATCGGGAGATCCTTAATCGATTGACCGTCCAGATTTCTTTATGGTATTAGTTGTTCAAAAGTTACAACCATTTGTATGTCCGATGTTAGGTTAGGACAGGATAATCAAACGGTCATATCTTTCAAACTACAAATATTATTAACAATCTAGACAGACAATCAATAAAGAATGTTTCAATATACAAAATGAGTTATTACTCGTCATAATCAGACGTATATTACGGTTTACACTTTAAAAAACTGGATAAAAAACACGACATTGGACATTTGCAGATATCAGTCGATTTACTTTTCAAATCACAGCTGTGAATGTATTTGTATATAAAGAATTAATCCTGCTACGTAACTAAAGCCTCAAAACATTTGATTAAACCACTAGTAATTGTAGAAGTGCTTTTGAAAATTTAGCACTCATTTGACTCCCGCCGTGGGAATAAAGTATACTTGTGATATACATCGGATATATAATTTATATATGTGTAAATAACGGCAAAAAGTTCTATATCTCGTATATATAACCAAACATACATTATTTCCATATGGGTAGTGTAAAGCACAGAAGCTTCCTTAAGGTGGGTCGATCACCACCGAGTAATCAAATGTGCAGCTTTAATTTGATAACGGAATGAACGTCAAAGAGTGTACTATTAAAAAGCTACATATTTTACAGACCTTAATATTAAGATTTAAATGAATATTGGGCGTTCTAAAATTATAAAAAATAATATTGAGTATTTGATTTGACTATTGCGAATAGAAGCAGATAAATCATGTGGCAACATCACGGTCAGCGGACGATGCACGGAAAAAAAGGCTTGGTTGGAACTACCAAGTGCTATAGTTATATATGCGCTAGACAATTAATTGGTTAGACCAACCAAGTAATTTGTTAGGTGACCAATTTCTTGGCTGGTCTAACCAAGTCACTTGGTTAGCTTACCAAGTCACTTGGTTAGTCTAACCAATACATTGGTAGCCTAACCAATACATTGGTAGCCTAACCAAGACATTGGTAGCCTAACCAAGACATTGGTAGCCTAACCAAGACATTGGTAGCCTAACCAAGAAATTGGTCCGTCTAACCAATTAATTGTCTGGCGCATATATAACCATAGCACTTGGTTGTTCCAACCAAGCTTTTCTGTTCGTGTGAAACCGGTGAGTTGACAGGACTCGTATGTGACAGAAGAAAGTGGGGTTAGACGGTAAACAAGAGAATGGCTAAGAATGAGACGCAATTTCATTTACCGAACGGTTGTCCTTTTTAAAAACATTTTTTGTCATTTCTTATTTTACTAATATACACACCGAGAGAAAAAGTTTCATTGATTCACGGAAATCTTTGCCAATGAAATGAAATACTTGAATTTCAATACTATCTTTTCTTTGAATGATCTCCGACTCAATGAAAAGTAGTGACATTCATTCGAAGAAACATTTCTTTAAACCAATGAACCTTTTTTTCATTGATTTCAAAGATATCGTTTCTGATTCAATGAAACCTTTTTCTTACCAGCTCAAAATTTCGAAACCTATTTTTTCCTGAAGTACGCGACAGATAAAGCTCAAATTTTGTGAGTATGTAAGGAAGTACGGCAGAAATAGGCTAAGCTTCTGGCTCCTCGAAACTCGAAGCCGTTCGTTCGGGAGAACCGGAAAACAAAAAAGTGAGGTTAGGTGCGAGAGAGAGATCAATGAAAACGTTTCTTTGAACCAATGAAAACGTCTCTTTAAAACAATGAAACTGTTTCTTTATTATATGCTCATTAAGTAAATCTTTATTTACAGGCAATGAAATGTTCTCTTTGAAATTCAAATGCACTATTTCGTTGAAATAAATGAAAAAAAATCAATCCACCCATTTCTTTGGCGTCAATGAAATCTTTTCTCTCGGTCCACTGAAAAAACATGTCTTTGATTCAATAAATCCATCGTTTGCAGGCTGCCTAAAACAAGCGTTATCAACTTTATTTGAATTCTAATTCCTCCAATTACATACGAGATCGAAACAATAACTCTAAAATAAGCAAAACAATATTTTATTATTTCAATGTTAAATGGTATTGACCGAATAAGAACAAGAGTTAATTAAAAAATACCTCTTTTTGGCAGCCCGCAATAGAATTTTTTTCAGTGTTTTTTTCACTGTGTACTTATTATATGAAAAACGCCATGACCGAATTGTTCGAAAAATGTAAAATGTGAAAGGTTATAAAGAGACAAAGCTGATTGTGTACGTGTATCGCGTCCGTGAACGCAATGTTGCTAAAGCATAAGCCGTCTGCTATTGCGAGTGTAATGACAACGTTAAACCGATATTTCGGCCCTTAATCTGCGGTAAAGTCATGTTTTTATAACTTTGTCGTGTTCAGAAACGTTTGAAATATATAAATTTCTGTTTTTCGAACATCTATCTTGGATCTCGGGCATCTAAATATGTGTACATCTGAGATTCTGGGATTATTTCACGACTCAACTATGGGAATTCGCATGAAAAATCTCAACTTTACGATTTTATATCTTAAAAACTAAACGGTTGGTCTCCTTCAAATTTTACATGTCGGTCAACTTTATGCAGTTTTATAACATATTTAAAATCTAGATTTGTATCTTGAAAAGGCTCTGGTTATCGACCCACCTTAATTTACGATCAATTTTCTTGACCGTATTTCCGCAACACAAATCTCGTGAAATAAAATTAAGAAATGACGGTAAAATACGTTATTTTCGCGGTTAATCAACTAATAACAAAAGTACCGCTATTTGCACATCTTTGCACCCTCCAAACCCATTATGCATTACCATATGAAGGTAAATTTGAGACGCAGGATGCAAATAGTTGCATTTGCTCAAAATACACGGGAATACACGTGGCAGATGATTTCTTTTCTTTTTTTCTTGACTATGTGCATAGCCCGGGGTGATCCCGGTCACAAGTCGGGGTACATTCTAGGTCGCTCGCCTCCTTGGACTCGGAAGTCTCAGCGATAAGCAGAAGGTCGTTATAAGGCGGATTGGCGGCGCTCGGGCGTCGGAGTTGGCTGCCTCTTTCTCTCCATCTCTCTCTTTCTCGGTCGACGGGACAATGGTGACGCCAGTTGCATGTTCGCTTGGGAACCCGCCTTGCGGGAACGACCGTCGGGGTTGGACGGAGGTCGCGCGCGCGCCGACGACTACCTCCACTACCACTACCATCCCAGATATTGCTGGCAACCCTCCTCCGCCTATCTCTCTCTCTCTCTGTTTCTTTCTGCGAGCATCGCCAGCACCCCACAGGCTCTGTCCCACACCCCGCGCCGGTTTTCTGGCCTTCGGGGGGATGCGCACGAGGAGACCCACTGAACAATCGCAACCACCAACGACGGTGGCGCCAGCCCGCGGAATCAATAAGATTTAGCCCGGTTAAAATATACATATAGTGCCTACACGCGAATATGACTATTGGCTCGAAATTTTTTTTTTATTTTACTTGCCACACCATAACAGTGACTATATACTATACGGAGAAAAAGGATTGGTTGTGCCAAGGGGGGCGTTCATTAATCACGTGATGCGTTTTTATCTAATTTGTTAACCCCCCCCCCCCCCGTGATCAGCCGTGATATTTCGACGGACCCCTCCCAACTGGCTCGTTATCACGTGCTTTTTTCGTTACCAGACAGTTGTAAAAAGGATAAAATATAAAATAAATATCTCATACAATTTATGCTGTTTTAATTATATTTTAGTTGCATACAATTCACAATCCGCTTATATAATATCGGCTTATTAACTAACTTTGGTATCGTCAGGCAGATCTCATATTAAAAGTAAATAAGTGATTAGTATCCGAAGCAATCACTAGTTTGCCACTAGTCATCGGCTACCCACGGATTCTCGATACTCCTTTACAAGCTTACAAAAGCTTCATCTTGCAACGTATTACTTTCAACCTGCACGTCCTCCAACTCGTCTTCGTCGTTCTCTTCGTCACTAACCCAATGCTTTTTTTGTTTTTCTTGTGCAGAGTTTTGTAGGCAGCAATGGCTTTTTTTGTACAAAAGTATTGCTCATATTCTTGGCATGTACTACCTGCGAGGAATTGTGTATTTGACTGTAGACTCGGGCAATACAATGCGCATTTCTTGGAACTGCGAAATGATTTCGAATCATCATAGAATCTACTCGGTAATATTAGAAAATTTTTATCGAGAAATGTACGTGACTTTGACCCAAGACCCCTCCCCTCCCGCATGTGATCATTCATGATGATTTTCAATACCCCCCCCCCCCCCCCTACCTTCCAGATTCTCGCGTGATTAAGGGGAGGGAGTCAGTTCAAAAAAATTGTTTTTGGAAATTCAATGTCATCCAAATTCTATTGCATATAAAAATGCCCAACGCGCTATATTGTTGGTACTCGATTAAAGGATTTTTTACTGTTGTCTGACTTGCGTATGCTTTTAAATATTATCTTAAGCAAAGATCTTAGGTTTTCCATTCTGCGCATGATTCAGATCAAACTACTAAGCAGATTGGAATGATTGATGTCTCATTTTCTTCTTCATGAACAGATACACCGGCTAAATGGAGCAAATGTTAATAAAATGTAATACTTTCTAAGTAACATAATTATTAATAAATAAATTTTATGCTACTTTCTAAATCAGTGATTAACTTTGCTTTCAGAATGAAAAAATAATAGTTTGCTCCATTTAGCCGGTGTATTATTTTATGAAGAAGAAAATGAGACGTCAATGATTCCAATCTGCCTTGTAGTTTGATCTGAATCATGCTCAGAATGGAAAACCTAAAAACTTTGCTTAAGATAATATTGAAAAGCATATGCAAGTCAGACGACAGTAAAAAATTCTTTTATCGAGTACCAACAATATAGTGCATTGGGCATTTTTATATGCAATAGGATTTGGATGATATTGAATTTCCAAAATCAATTTTTTTTACCTGAATCCCTCCCCTTAATTCAATTTCACTATATTTCATTGAATTTCTGATCATTCAAAGAAAATATAATATTAGCTTAAGTATATTATTTCATTGATTTCAAAGAAATGTTTCATAGGTAGGGAGTTTAATGAAATTTCGTTGCATCAAGAAAACTTTTTCTCTCGGTGTAGCCAGATATTCACTCTCTTGAAATTAAAGCTTCGTACGAATTTTTTTAAACGTGGCACAATGGCCTTTTGTATTTCTCATTTGATTAACACGTACACGAAGAGAAATAATCGAGTACTCCAACCATTGCCATGGCTAAATACGCTCCAAGCGATTAAGTTGGCTGGGTTAACTAAATTTTTGGTTGGACCGACAAACTAGTTGGTTGTGACACCTAATTCGTTAGTTTTCAACCAATTAATTTGCTGGAACATCCAACTGGTTTGTCGCCCCAACTAACTGATTTGTTTCTGTAACCAACTAGTTTATTGTCCCAAACAATTTTGTCCAAACATTTTCGACTGTACAGTGTCCAAGATATTCAATTTTGATATCATACATCGAGAGAAGGATTATAGTACTCATTCCCAGATTCGTATAGTAATCAGGATCCAAAGTGGAATCATGGCATTTTTTCCAGACACATACAAAGATTTACTAGGCGTTGCCCGCTAACGTATTTAGCATAAATAGTACACAGAGAGAAAATTATGGTGTTAATAACTATAGAGTGACAACTATTCATTTTTAGTACGTACGACCAATTTTTTAATAGTTGCCACAACTATTAAATAGTTACTATAACTACATAATAATTACCATAACTATTTTCAAAGTTGGGGTAACTATGAAAATAGTTGCATGGACTAAAAATTAATAGTTGTCACTTTATAATTTACTGTACTACTACGATTTCTCTGAGTGTACAGCGGGCGACGCCTAGTAAATCTTTGTATGTGTTTGGATAAAAATGCCATGTTTCCACTTTGGATCCCGATTACTATACGAATCTGGGAATGAGTACTATATTTTTCTCTCGGTGTAACAGATATTTCAATGTTACTTACTTTTCCAAAAGTCGGTTACCTAAGACAAATTGCCATTTTCCTTGGTAAGGCCACTGTAAAAATTAGTTTAAAATTCGAGTTTGATTCTTACGGAAATTTAAGGACATTAAAATCCAGCACCTGTATTATAAAAAATAGGATTTTTAATGCGTGTTTGGTAAACTCTACATTAATTTTATCCCGTGCAGACTAAAAAACTGAATAAAAATGTTCTACGTTTAACGAAGAGTTTTTTTCCCCACAAACGACTGAAACTTATGTTAATTTTATTTTTTTTAAATTGTCATTTTATATATTCGAAGAAAAAAGAACCGATTTGTTAAAAATGTTATAATTCCATTTCAAAAATACTTGTTAACACTTTCGATTTGCAATAAAATATTTGTTGATTACCCACAATTAGAAAACATTCGTGTGGCTTTTTACGTATAAAAAAAATATTCTTGAAATAAAAAGAGAATGTTGTCATATCGAATGTCATAAAGAATATTGAACGAGGTAAAATCATCAACGTTGGGTATGATGATTTTAGGGTACAGAGGGTGCTTTTTTTCTTGAATACATTGTGGACTTTTTGTTACTGCTCATACGAAACATTTATGTGTTTGTTTCGTTAAAAATGATTCCAGGGTGAAACATCAGAATCACCCCTTCACGTTCTCAACTCTGAAGGGCTGTTCCACCCCTTATACATTTTTTCCACCTACATACATCATATAAAATACCGGTTTTTAATAGTTTTACAGCATATCGACATTAAAAAAAATCAAAGATAGGCATTATTTATTGTCCATGTATAAATACCACCAGATTTTTCTCTCGCGTATAAAAAACCGCTCTAAAAATTCATAAACCTCGGCTATAAAAATCCGTAGTACAGCAATTGAATTTTATTTGCACGCGGGCGTTTGATTTAACGATCGACCGATATGCACTTGATACTTTCTTCAATGGAATTACGTTTGTCATCAACATATCGGTCTCGATCTACTCGATTTTTTAAACGGTCGTTGCTTTTGGGACTACGTTTAAAAATCGAGTAGATCGAGACATATAAAAAGTATAATTCAAACATAAAACAATATTTCTTACAGAATAAGTTAGTACTAGTAGAAAAAATTATTTTCCATGTATAAGTACCACAAGATTTCTTTACACCATATAAAAATCGGTAGTAGTACAGCAATTGAATTTTATTCGCATGCAGGCGATTAATTTAACGATCGACAGCTATGCACTTGATACTTTCTTCAATTGAACTACGTTTGTCATCAACATATCGGTCTCGGTCTACTCAATTTTTTCAACGGCCAAACGGTTTTGAACTAAACAAATTAATTTATTTAAAAAGTGTCATTCAAACATAAAACAACAATTCCTACAACATAAATGAGTCCTATTACCAAAAATTATTTACCATGTTTAAATACCACAAGATTTCTCTACACCGTATAAAAATCGGTAGTAGTACAGCAATTGAATTTTATTCGCATGCAGGCGATTAATTTAACGATCGACAGCTATGCACTTGATACTTTCTTCAATTGAACTACGTTTGTCATCAACATATCGGTCTCGGTCTACCCGATTTTTTAAACGACCAAACGGTTTTGAACTGAAAAAATTAATTTATTTAACAAGTGTCATTCAAACATAAAACAACATTTCCGACAACATAAATGAGTATTACCAAAAATTATTTACCATGTAAATACCACAAGATTTCTCTACACCGTATAAAAATCGGTAGTAGTACAGCAATTGAATTATATTCGCATGCAGGCGATTAATTTAACGATCGACAGCTATGCACTTGATACTTTCTTCAATTGAACTACGTTTGTAATCAACATATCGGTCTCGATCTACCCGATTTTTTAAACGGCCAAACGGTTTTGAACTGAACAAATTAATTTTTGCAAAAAGTGTCATTCAAACACAAAACAACATTTCCTACAACATAAATGAGTCCTATTACCAAAAATTATTTACCATGTTTAAATACCACAAGATTTCTCTACACCGTATAAAAATCGGTAGTAGTACAGCAATTGAATTTTATTCGCATGCAGGCGATTAATTTAACGATCGACAGCTATGCACTTGATACTTTCTTCAATTGAACTACGTTTGTCATCAACATATCGGTCTCGGTCTACTCAATTTTTTCAACGGCCAAACGGTTTTGAACTAAACAAATTAATTTATTTAAAAAGTGTCATTCAAACATAAAACAACATTTCCGCCAACATAAATTAGTCCTATTACCAAAAATTATTTACCATCTTTAAATACCACAAGATTTCTCTACACCGTATAAAAATCGGTAGTAGTACAGCAATTGAATTATATTCGCATGCAGGCGATTAATTTAACGATCGACAGCTATGCACTTGATACTTTCTTCAATTGAACTACGTTTGTCATCAACATATCGGTCTCGGTCTACCCGATTTTTTAAACGACCAAACGGTTTTGAACTGAAAAAATTAATTTATTTAACAAGTGTCATTCAAACATAAAACAACATTTCCGACAACATAAATGAGTATTACCAAAAATTATTTACCATGTAAATACCACAAGATTTCTCTACACCGTATAAAAATCGGTAGTAGTACAGCAATTGAATTATATTCGCATGCAGGCAATTAATTTAACGATCGACAGCTATGCACTTGATACTTTCTTCAATTGAACTACGTTTGTAATCAACATATCGGTCTCGATCTACCCGATTTTTTAAACGGCCAAACGGTTTTGAACTGAACAAATTAATTTTTGCAAAAAGTGTCATTCAAACACAAAACAACATTTCCTACAACATAAATGAGTCCTGTTACCAAAAATCATTTTCCATGTATAAATACCACAAGATATCTCTACACCGTATACCAATCGGTAGTAGTACAGCAATTGAATTTTATTCGCATGCAGGCGATTAATTTAACGATCGACAGCTATGCACTTGATACTTTCTTCAATTGAACTACGTTTGTCATCAACATATCGGTCTCGGTCTACTCAATTTTTTAAACGGCCAAACGGTTTTGAACTGAACAAATAATTTATGCAAAAAGTGTCATTCAAACATAAAACATTTCCTACAACATAAATGAGTCCTATTACCAAAAACCATTTTCCATGTATAAATACCACAAGATTACTCTACACCGTATAAATATCGGTAGTAGTAGAGCAATTGAATTATATTCGTATGCAGGCGATTAATTTAACGATCGACAGCTATGCATTTGATACTTCCTTCAATTGAACTACGTTTGTCATCAATATATCGGTCTCGGTCTACTCGATTTTTTAAACGGCCGAACGGTTTTGAACTGAACAAATTAATTTATGCAAAAAATGTCATTCAAACATAAAACAACATTTCCTACAACATAAATGAGTTCTATTACCTAAAAACATTTTTCCATGTATAAATACCACAAGATTTCTCTACACCGTATAAAAATCGGTAGTAGTACAGCAATTGAATTATATTCGTATGCAGGCGATTAATTTAACGATCGAAAGCTATGCACTTGATACTTTCTTCAATTGAATTACGTTTGTCATCAACATATCGATCTCGATCTACCCGATTTTTTAAACGGCCAAACGGTTTTGAACTGAACAAATAATTTATGCAAAAAGTGTCATTCAAACATAAAACATTTCCTACAACATAAATGAGTCCTATTACCAAAAACCATTTTCCATGTATAAATACCACAAGATTACTCTACACCGTATAAAAATCGGTAGTAGTAGAGCAATTGAATTATATTCGTATGCAGGCGATTAATTTAACGATCGACAGCTATGCATTTGATACTTCCTTCAATTGAACTACGTTTGTCATCAACATATCGGTCTCGGTCTACTCGATTTTTTAAACGGCCGAACGGTTTTGAACTGAACAAATTAATTTATGCAAAAAATGTCATTCAAACATAAAACAACATTTCCTACAACATAAATGAGTCCTATTACCAAAAATCACTTTCCGTGTATAAATACCACAAGATTTCTCTACACCGTATAAAAATCGGTAGTAGTACAGCAATCGAATTATATTCGCATGCAGGCGATTAATTTAACGATCGACAGCTATATGCACTTGATACTTTCTTCAATTGAACTACGTTTGTCATCAACATATCGGTCTCGATCTACCCGATTTTTTAAACGGCCAACCGGTTTTGAACTGAACAAATTAATTTATTTAAAAAGTGTCATTCAAACATAAAACAACATTTTCTACAACATAAATGAGTCCTATTACCAAAAATCATTTTCCATGTATAAATACCACAAGATTTTTCTTCCCCGTATAAAAATCGGTAGTAGTACAACAATTGAATTTTATTCGCACGCGGGCGTTTAATTTAACGATCGACAGCTATATGCACTTGATACTTTCTTCAATTGAACTACGTTTGTCATCAACATATCGGTCTCGATCTACCCGATTTTTTAAACGGCCAAACGGTTTTGAACTGAACAAATTAATTTATTTAAAAAGTGTCATTCAAACATAAAACAACATTTTCTACAACATAAATGAGTCCTATTACCAAAAATCATTTTCCATGTATAAATACCACAAGATTTTTCTTCCCCGTATAAAAATCGGTACTAGTACAACAATTGAATTTTATTCGCATGCGGCCGTTTACTTTAACGATCGACAGATATGCACTTAATACATTCTTTAATAGAACGATGTATGTCATCAACATATCGGCCCTTCTCGATTTTCTTACGGTCGCTGCTTGTAGTACATGGCCTATATACCTATATGTATACTATAACTATCCGCATCAGCAGCAGTAGCAGAAACAGCAGCAGTAGCAATGGCTTTACGTGCCCGCCTGACAGACTGATGGCAAGAAGGGATCGACCCACCTCCTCTCGAACGTTATCGCTCTTTCTCTTTCTCCGGCACTCCCCCCTGGTTTTCTTTCCCAGTCGCTTTTACCCTCCACCCTCGACATCTCTCCGATCTTCTCTATTTCTCTTTATAGCTTTTTCTCTCCTTTTCTATCTCCTCTCCCCTTCCTTCTTCTTCTTTCTCTTCTTCTACCTTTTGCCCTTCTTGCTTCGTGTCCCTCTAATACGTGTGTCTATGCCTCTCACTTACTCTTTCTCTCTTTCTCTTTCCCCACGTGTGCCAATATGTGTGCACGCCTCAATACGCGTCCATCTCCCTTTTACTTCGAATATATATATATATGTATATATATGAGGTTCTGACGCCGATGCTGGCGCCGTCTGAAACCTCTTTTGCTGCTTGCACCCTCTTTTTACATTACAGCTCTCACGTATTCCTTACCCTTCTGCTCCTCCTCGTCCTCATCTTGTCCTTCCACATTTCGTAGCTGGCTTATGCGCCCCGTGCGACAGGACAAATCGATTATATAATGTAAATAGACGAGAAAAAGAAGTGGAGAAAGAATCTTGTCGCAGATAGGCCAAGAGAAAAATATATGATCTATATCGTGGAGAATGAAAAATTTTCATCTATCTGCTGTTTCGTTGTTCACGGTTTTTTAATCTATAGTATCTTAATACACATTTATCGCAAGTTTGAATTAATAAACCGGCATATCTTTAATATACGTCTTATGAATTTTAGATCATATCGCATATATAAATTTGAACGTTGATGAATTTAATTCATCATTATAATTTTCTTAGTTGCTATTATTTTTAGAAAATTATTTGTAGCTTTTATTTCATGAACTCAATAATTTTAATTGGCCAACAAATTTTTATCGTAAATTTTTTTGAAAATGTTTTTCTTTCTATTTTTAAAGGAACTTATGAGCGTTGTCACGTATGATTAGGAAATAATATTTATTTATTTATTTATTTATTTGTAGCATTATAAAAATAATTCGTAAAATGGCTTTTTCCTATTTTATTTTGCCTAAATGAGAATTTAGTATTTTGACTATGAAAATGTAAAGTCTATTCCTGCACGTGAGAGAAATAAAGGATTTATGACGATAGAATCATTTATCTCGAAATAGAAAGTCTCTAAAGCTGAAAAAAAGTGAAAGGTTTGGCCCAAATGGTATATATCTGCCCAATCTATCAATACTGATGAAAACCCGATTTATTGATTTCTCTAAAGCTGAGTAAAGTTAAATTCAACTATATTTTTTGTAGAGTTTAATTTATGCTCAAAAGCCGAGATTTTCTTTCCCCCAATTTCTGTGGAATAAAAAATTGACGTCGCAATGAAAAATCTGAGCTTTATCGTAACGCCCCAAATTCTCACTTTATCTATTTATTTATTCCCTGAATAACTTGGAATTAATTATATTTAAAATATCTTACCACATCGGCTAAAAAAATTTGTATTGGAGTAGAAAAGAGATTTCCCATAAAAAGCGATTAAAAAATTCCACGAACAAGCACATTATTATAGTTTAGTTATAGTATACTAACCTCAACTATTTACGATTAGTTCTCGCGAGATTAGTAAGGTTAACCAATCCAATCGTTAAGACTACCATTCGATTCGTCGGTATTTTTATTCCTTCCATGGAATGGCTTCAATCGCCTTTTACCGCCCTTCCCACCCTTACGCCTATCACTCCCTACCCGCACTTCACTAAGCTAACCTACTTTCCACTGCGTCCGCAGCCGACTTTAGCTACACTGTACCGCATTTGCCATGGGCACGGGGAAACTGCGGAAAACCCGTACCGGTACAGACGGCCGTATATTCTTCTGATTTCCCGGTGTATTCACGAAAGTAACTTACTTAAGTGCAAACACCGAGATCTCAGAAAAACTGACCTCCCGCTCACTGATTGATGTGCCAGCCGGTGCATGGCTAAACGGTCACCCACACGGAAAAAAAGGCTTGGTTGGAACAACCAAGTTATATATGCGCCAGACAATTAATTGGTTAGACCAACTAAGTTATTTGTTAGGCTACCAATATCTTGGTTGGTCTCATGGAGACTAGAGTAAAGGAGACCGAACGCTTATGGCGCGAGGTCTAGAATTTTGGTCTCCAAAACGGGCCTACGTTTTAGTTCCAGTTGTCACTACAAGCGTCGCTCCGATCGTTGAGTTCCACGGTGAAGTTAGCGCTTGGTCGATAAACGATATTCAATTTCTGATTAGAGATTCCAAAGTAACTCGATAGCGAAGCGCGTTAAGTAAGGGCATTCGTGTCCGTGAAGTTCACGGATCAAATCTTTATGCAAGAATTTTTTTTTAATTAGAGCAAATACCGTTTTAAAGTATCGAAATCCTTTTATTTTTCTTTCGTTTCATAGCTAGCGGCAAGTAGTTTATATACTTACAATTGTTAAACAACATTTTGGTACAGATAAACGATATTGAATTACTGATTAACGATACCAAAGTGACTCGATAGCGAAACTCGTTGAGTAAGGGCGTTCGTGACCGTAAGGTTGACGGATCAAATCAAGTTTTAAAGTTTCGGAATGTCCACCTTTTATTTTTCAGTTTTCAGTTCATGTTTTAATCGACCCACAATTTACTTAATTAGTTATAATAATTATACATTCTTGATTTTAAAAAAAAATGCATGAGGAAAGAATCGATCCGCGATCCTTCCGAATACGAAGCTTGTATCTACGCGCTTCGCCGCCACGTTGCTTTACGTTAGGTGTTCAGTTACTCGATATCGTTTATCTGATATAATTTCTGTTATAGAATTTGGAAAATTAGCATCACCTACCGACTTAAAAACTGGCAATAATCGCCTTGCAATCTGAACAAACTAAAATAACTTGTTTATACTTTTCGCGTACAGATGCTATACCTCTCGCCCCCTATGATACGACGGTTTTCGACGAAACGCACAATTAAACGATCCTTAAAGCGCCTCCAGGTGATAGTAGGACAGAATCCAATAATTAGTCAATCCGTAATTATATGTAAACTTAATGTATTCGAGTATGATCGCGTAAGTACGAACGTAGAAGAATGCTCTGTTCAAAATTCCCGCTCTCTGGGATCTAATCGTACGCTGTGCCTCTATCGGCGAAAGCTGAAATAATTTTGGCCCATTTCATCGACCATCTGCTCAGCACTACGTTCGGTCTCCTTTACTCTATCCTCCATGGTTGGTCTAACCAAGTCACTTGGTTAGCTTACCAAGGGACTTGGTTAGTTGTTCCAACCAAGCCTTTTTTTCCGTGCATCCAAGTTGTGACCGCAAACAATGCTGCTTAACTCGGGGGACCGCCAGAGCCGCACACCGACCGCACAACCACCAGTGTCGGTTTGATTCGTCGGTATTAAAAATCGAATCGTTGCACCGAGAGAAAAATATAGTACTCATTCCCAGATTCGTATAGTAATCGGGGTTCAAAGTGGATAAATGGCGTTTTTTTGCAGACACATACAAAGATTTACTAGGCGTCGAAAATGCCCCAGACCAAACACGGAGAAAAAACTTTTATTGCAACAACAAATCAGTTGCTAAACCGAGAGAAAAATATAGTACTCGTTCCCAGATTCGTATAGTAATCGGGATCCAAAGTTGAAAAATGGCATTTTTTTTCAGACACATACAAAGATTTACTAGGCGTCGCCCGCTGTACTATTTACGCAAAATAGTACAGCTAGTAAATCTTTGTACGTGTTGGAAAAAAATTTTGTGCGAAACTTATCCCGATTGTTGCTAAGCAGGAAAACTAGATGGAAATATTACGATTAATTTTTGAGGTCGAGGGGTATTTGTCGGATTATTTTTCGGATCTGGATTTCGGCTAAACACAGAGCAGTATTCGAGGAAACATTAACCCAATATTTGACAGAATGTCAATACGAATGTTACATTGGTTGAAAACAAGTGACGAGCTGAAATTTTTAACAAATGAACTCGATTACCGAGAATACCGCTCTGTGATTGGTCGAAATCCAGGCCCGAAAAATAAACATCTATAGATACTTTTGCGGAAGCCTTGTAAAAAATGAAAATGAATTAGGAAACAACGTGCAAAGTTTTACTTTGCAACTTTTTTCGCTACTTATATCCCGTGCGGAAATTAGTTCGGGCAGCCGCGATTAAATAAGGGGCCTTTTTAGGTATAAACGTGGCATCCACAATAGGGAATCTACTCCAGAACCCTACTCGGCTCAACAGAGGCGGCCACGACAAACTTCGGGGTCTAATCAGGCTTAAATGTGGAACCCTCACTAGGGTCGCCCATATTGAGCCTCTAAAGGCTCCGTACTTCAGGCGTGACTAGCCTAGTAGGGCCCCTACTACAGTTAGGGCAATCTAGAAAGGGCCAAGTTGGAGCCCCAACTATATTTCTGCACGGGATAGTTCGTGAAAAATTCAAAATCACGTAAAATCCAAACCGCTTTATCAATCACGACCAAATTTGGTAGGTAGCAGCGCTGAATGTTTTTTTTTATCTGTGGAAGATTTCAGTTGATTTGGTGAGATTTGACGTGAGTTAGGGCAAAACGAATAGTTTAAAAAAAATTTAGAATCCCATAAAAACCGAACTTTTTTACAGATTCATTCCAAATTCAATACCGATCCTCCTTTAACATAGCTTTATTCATAAAAAATTGTTTAGCTGAATAGCTACAAATTTGCGGATGTTAGAGAGCGTGCAGACATTTTTCGAAAATTGCAAAGTCAAATAAAATTTGAAAATATCTCTGAATTTTTTTGAAAATTACCACAAACAAAGGTGTCGACCTACTTCATATGTTTGCTAAATTTCAGTCCGATTGTTAAAGCCACTTTTGAGCCATGTTAGTTTGAATTTTGGGGACGGCCCAAACACGCTCATATCCATCCATTCATTTTTTCTAAACTACTTTTCGCAACGTTTTAGACCATTTTGAGTGTTCTGACATAAAAAATTTGTTAAAAAATTTGCGTACGAAAAGAAGCTTCCTCTATGAGGAAGCAACAAACCAAGAGTCCGAGAATCGATTACAACTAATAGAATAACTACTTGCCGTACGCATAGTACAACTATAGTGAAACGACTGGATGTTACTTTCCACAACCCACACGATACTCACAACGTTCTAGTCATCGCGATAGCGATTAAACTCTTCTTAGACTCCGGCTTTAGAAGTGAGCCGCATTTACACAAGATACGTGCACGAGTTCTGTGCTAGCTGGAACAGCTTTGCTCTGTATTTCTGTTGGCTGTGCACTGATTTCGCTTGGTAGGAACGTGAGCTCAAAGAGATTCGACAGAGAGAAAGAGAGAGAGCGAGCTCTGATCCAGTGAGGGTGGCTAGAGCTTCGGCGTTGCAGCAGTAACTATATCGTGCGACGAGTATCGACAGACGTCGTTTACAAATCCTCGATGTCTAGTTGTGTCGCTGGTGCTCAGTTGCTAGAGCCAAAAGAGAGCCCTCTGCTTCACTGACTTTACAATGAAATAATTATGACTCGACAGCTACCACTAGTGCTTATAACCGTAGATAATACTGCGGCAGGACTGAGTCTATCGGCTATTGTGCACGCAGTGCCAACAGGCAAAAGTCGAAAGTGGATTAACCGAGAGTGCGCTGATCCTCGAGCTATTTTATCGATCTTGACATACTTAACTGTGTATTGCTTCCTCATAGAGGAAGCTATGTTTGCATGACATTTTTTTTTTTCGAGATTTTCATGTCAGGGACTCAGAATCGTCGAAAACGTCGAGAAAAGTGGTCGAGAAAAAATATCCGTATGTGTGTGTGTATGTGTGTGTACAACTTCGAAAGTTCTATGGCCTATAACTGAAGAATGGTTTTAGCTATCGAGCTGAAATTTGGTACACAAGTGAAACACCATCATCCCATGCAGAAATATAGTTGGGGCTCCAACCCACATGGAAATAAAAATATATGCACGATATATTCGACGTATAGAACTTTTTGGCACTAAACGTATATGAAATATATTTTACATATATTCCATACATATATCCCATATATTTTGAATATATTTTTGCACACATATATGCAGAATATATGCAGCATATAGAACTTTTTGGCGCCATATATTTAACGTATATGTTACATATATATTTTTCTATGTGGGAACTTGGCCCTTTCTAGATTGCCCTAATTGTAGTAGGGGCCCTACTAGGCTAGTCACGCCTGAAGTACGGAGCATTTAGAGGCTCAATATGGGCGACCCTAGTGATGGTTCCACATTTAAGCCTGATTAGGCCCGACGTTTGTCGTGGCTGCCTCTGTTGAGTCTAGTAGGGTTCTAGAGTAGATTCCCTATTGTGGATGCCACGTTTATACCTAAAAAGGACCTTTATTTAATCGCGGCTGCCCGAACTAATTTCTGCACGGGATCTCTTCAATTGTTGCAGTTTTGACAAATTAAATACACAAATATCGATTTTATGCCGTTTTGAATTTTTTGAAAAAACTGCGTGGGTGTTCTAACTTTCGTAAAATTTAGTCTATTTTGCTAAATAGTTGTTTATAAGAGCAGGTGCACTCAATGGTGTTTGGTATTGCATTTGGTTCGAATCGGTACAGTGGTTTAGATTTTATGGAATTTCGAATTTTTCAAAAAATTTACATTATCGCTCTATTGCAACTTTTCCAAAGCTTGAGATAGCGAGCTCAAATTTTGTACACCGAGAGAAGGAATATAGTACGCATTCCCAGATCCGTATAGTAATCGGAATCCAAAGTGGAAAAATGGCATTTTTCTCCAGACACATACAAAGATTTACTAGGCGTCGCCCGCTGTTCTATTTATCCTAAAAATATGGAAAAAAGTCTGGAAAAAATTCCATTTTTCCACTTTGGATCCCGATTTTTCACCACATTTTTCAGGTATAAGAAGAAAAAAAATGCTCACGTGCAATACTGCCTTCTTTAAAGTGTCACACACTTTTTGCGCCCTAGTGCGAAAAAGCTACTTTTATGCACGCTTTTGACACACTGAAGGCATAAAAAGTGGTAGTTTTTGTGCACTTGTTTCAAAATGTAGTACCTAGATACTTGCACGAAAAAACGGAGTCTTGAAGAAGGCGGTTTGAAACTCGACAGTCCTTGACTTCAGCTTCTATGGCCAACTTCACAAACTTCGTCGAAAGTTCGCTTTTCAGCGCTGCTATCATCAAGTACTATTTGCTAACTACGTTCAGTTGGTTTAAACTTATATTCATTTGGAACAGTGCAAGTAATGTTTGTTTTTTCTTTTTCTTTTTGTACCGCCCACGTTTATACGAGGATAATACCGCTCTGCCGAAATGCTTCACCCACATTTGTAACTCGTCGTTTGTAACTCGAGTGTCAACGATAAATAGAAACCTATAGAGATAAATTCAAGCTTTATTTGTGACATGCCAGTAGTACATACGAATTCGTGACGTCGCGAGGGCGACAAATGTTCGTGTGTGTCCGCACCGCGTATTCGCCAAGACAATAATGTACAATTTACAAGGCAGTTTATGTAGTCCCTCGAGAATACGCGAGAGAAATTGTTAATGTGCATGTCGCGAATTCATGTTGGCATTATTTGTATGGTTACGGTATGCATGGGTGCACCGAGCCTAGAAAACACGCCCGCGCCCACGCGTCCTTCGCATTCGCGAGAACTTCACCGGTATATATACATGTGATATGAGAAACTGAAAGAGAAATAGAGAGAACGAGCGTCTCTGTCCCTCATGACTGCTAGACTCGTTCCTTTGAAGCCTCCAACTTATGTGCTGTATAATATATATATATATATATAGACTCCACTTTACGCCTGTATCACATTTTTCCATCAAATCGTGTACTCATATCGCAGGAATGTGCCATTCATATTGTCAGTATGGTAAATACGGGGTAAAATGGCTCACAAAGGCAAAATGAGGCAATAAAAATAATTACCTATTTAATGAATCCTTTTACGTTAGTATCGACGATAAAATGGAATCCCATTTTACGTAATTACGCTACAAGTATTCTTAAAACATGGGACAAAGCCTGGATCTTATGAAATATTTTTCCTCGAAAAATAAAAAAAAAAGTTGCAAAGTAGAACTTTGCACAATGCTTCCTCATTAATTTTCATTTTTCACAAAGCCACCTCTATGAGTAAGCTTATTTATTAATCTTGGCTTCCTCATAGAAGAAGCTTTGTAGAAAATGAAAATTAATGAGAGCAAAGTTCTATTTTGGAACTTTTTTCGTTACCCATATACTTCTTCAAAAATTCAAAATCACGTAAAATACAAACCGGGTTACCGATCGCGACCAAATTTGATAGATAGCAGTGCTGAATATTATTTTTAATTTGTAGAAAATTTCAATTAAGTTGGCGAGATTTGACGTGAGTTAGAGCAAAACGGATAATTTTTAAAAAATTTACAATCTCATAAAAACCAAATTTTTTTACAGATTCATTCCAAATTCATTACCGATCTTCCTTCAATATAGTTTTATTCATAAACATATTATTTAGCTCAATAGCTAAAAATATACGGATGCTACACAGCGTACAGACATAGTTCGAAAATTGCAACGACAAATAAAATTTGAACATCCATCGAGAGAAAAAGTTTCATTGATTCACGGAAATCTTTGCCAATGAAATGAAATACTTGAATTTCAATACTATCTTTTTTTTAATGATCTCCGACTCAATGAAAAGTAGTGACATTGATTCGAAGAAACATTTCTTTAAACCAATGAACCATTTTCATTGATTTCAATTTCATTGAATCAGAAACGATATCTCGTTTCTGATTCAATGAAACCTTTTTCTTACCAGCTCAAAATTTCGAAACCGATTTTTTCCTGAAGTACGCGGCAGATAAAGCTCAAATTTTGTGAGTATGTAAGGAAGTATGGCAGAAATAGACTAAGCTTCTGGTTCCTCGAAACTCGAAGCCGTTCGTTCGGGAGAACCGGAAAACAAAAAAGTGAGGTTAGGTGCGAGAGAGAGATGAATGAAAACGTTTCTTTGAACCAATGAAAACGTCTCTTTAAAACAATAAAACTGTTTCTTTATTATATGCTCACTAAGTAAATCTTTATTTACAAGCAATGAAATGTTCTCTTCGAAATTCAAATGCACTATTTCATTGAAATCAAAGAAATATTTCGTTGAAATCAATGAAAAAAAATCAATCCACCCATTTTTTTGGCGTCAAAGAAATCTTTTCTCTCGGTGTATTTTCGAATTGCTTTTTAAATTACCACAAACAAAGTCATCGACCTGCTGAGTAGAGAAAAATGACGCGAATAATCATATATATATTATCTTCATCTTGGTGCGGTTTCCTGGTCAAACCAATTATTGGATTTTAGCTTTCGAGGTCTCATTTTTTTCTTGCAGTATTTTAATGCACTATAACGAATGTACAAAATTACAGATTTATAGTATGTGTAATGAACGATTCATATAGTTTAACTGCAAATTTATTTTAAAACCATATTGTCATTAATTAAAAAAATTCTTATGCTTTTTTTTTACTTTAGCGATTAAAACAACACGAAAGTGAATTTGTAAAATAATTGAAACTAAGAAAAAAGCCTGCAAAGTCGAACCTTGCAAATTGCTTCCTCAGTATTTTACACTTTTAGCAAAGCTACCTCTATGAGGAAGAATGTTGATCAATTTTGGCTTCCTCATAGAGGAAGCTTTGCTAAAAGTGTAAAATACTGAGGAAGCAATTTGCAAGGTTTGACTTTGCAGGCTTGTTTTTTTATACCTTGTGTCTCTTTTGCAGAGGTGTTTTATACAGCTATAAATCACCTCTGCAAACACCGTTACATCTAATTTTGATTAGATACAAATTTTTGTCGTACTTTCTCAACTTTTCCGGAAGTTATAGCGAAAATCTACATTTTTTTTTAAATGAAAAATGGTGTAAAATCCGAACGACTTTACCGATCATCACCAAATTTGGTACATGGCATTTCTGAATGTTATTTTTCGTCTGTACAAAATTTCTGTTCATTTGTTGAAATTCAACTAATTTAGATCAAAATCTATTTTTTTCGAAAAATTCAAAATTCTATAAAATCCGAACCGCTTTACCGATTTCGTCGAAATTCAATACCATACAACATTGAACGTATCTTCAGTTATGAAGAACTATTTAGCCAAATCGGCGAACTTTTACGAAAGTTAGAGCGACCACGCCCTTTTTTCAACAAATTAAAATCAACATAAAATCTTAATGACTTCACATATTTTGGCAAAAATCACAACATTCAAAGAGGGGCAGCTACTCTACTTGCGTGCCAAATTTGAGCCGGATCGCTCGAACGGTTACCGAGTGAGAGGAGATTGAATTTTCGAAGCCCAGCACACACACACACATACATACATACGGACATTTTTTCTAAACCACTTTTCTCGACGTTTTAGGTGATTCTAAGCATACTGACATGAAAATCTCGAAAAAAAAAAATTTCATGAAAACAAAGCTTCCTCTATGAGGAAGCAAAAATCATCTATTTTTAACAATCTCGTCCCATTATCGTCCAGTGCCCCATTTTCTCAATAATTTTAGAAAAAATACATTGGATTCCATTTTGTCTTAAGGTAAAAATAGCTCTGAGGCAGTTTTTCCTTTGGTGTCCCGTTTTACCCCGTTCCCACACTTTTATTAATATTCGGAACTCACTGGAGACGTTTTTTTTCTTAGTTTGTTCACTCATTAAAGTGAGTCAGTGTGTGACGAGCACGAATAATAAAACGGCGGATCTGTGAAATTGAGCAAAGTGGGAATGCGGTTAATGCGTGCCGCCCTCGTGCACGGTACTAACGTCATCGATTACTCGCTTGGCAATGAAAAGTCAGTATTCATGTACGTTCAGTAGACTCCATCGCTCGAGACACAAGAGAGTATCGGATGAATGCAAATTCGATTTTTATGCGGTCTAGTTGCTTGAGTCTGTGGAAAAAATGAATAAACATGTGGGTCAGGAATAATGAATCAAAATGAATATTGATTGCAAACAGAAATACGATGAAATGTCGATTTTTTGGCTCCCTCAGAGCTCAATGAATAAATGGTAAAGAACCTAAAGTGTTGATAGCTGATAACATATTTACGAAAAAAGATTCTTTTTTAATGAACGTTCAATCGCTACTTCTAAAACTACCAATTAAATGATCAATTCAGGATATTTTCGGTCACATCGTGGAAATGATTATTCGTTTAAGGGGAGGGAGTCAGGTCAAACAAATTGATTTTGGAAATTCAATATCCTCCAAATCCTATTGCATATAAAAATGTCCAACGCACTATATTGTTGGTACTCGATGAAACCTTTTTTACTGTCGTCTGACTTGCATATGATTTTCAATATTATCTTAAGCAAAGTTCTTAGCTTTTCCATTCTGCGCATGATTCAGATCAAACTACTAGGCAGATTGGAATGATTGACGTCTCATTTTCTTCTTCATGAAAAGATACACTGGCTAAATGGAGCAAACTATTTTTTTTCATTCTGAAAGCAAAATTAATCACTGATTTAGAAAATAGCATAAAATTTATTTATTAATAATTATGTCACTTAAAAAATATTACCTTTTATTAACATTTGCTCCATTTAGCCGGTGTATCTTTTCATGAAGAAGAAAATGAGACGTCAACCATTTCAATCTGCCTAATAGTTTGATCTGAATCATGCGCAAAATGGAAAACCTAAGAATTTTGCTTAAGATAATATTGAAAAGCATATGCAAGTCAGACGACAGTAAAAAATTCTTTCATCGAGTACCAACAATATAGTGCGTTCGGCATTTTTATATGCAATAGGATTTGGATGATATCGAATTTCCAAAATCAATTTTTTTGACCTAACTCCCTCCCCTTAAACGACTACATCAAAATTTAATTAATTTAATATATTTAGCGGTTAAAGAAAGGAAACTTTATTGGTTCAACAATAAAGTTTCTGTCAGTGTTGAGAATACTAATGGAGTATTTTGAAACAATATCAATACTTGTTGGAACTATAAATTTTGATTTTTTAAGTCTGTTACACTAATAGATAAAAAAAATCACGTAGAAAAAAATAATGGTAACAAAAAGTTATTTAACAAAATAAGTCCACATAAAAAAGACCTTAAGTAATGAACATTAACTTAATGAAAAGTTCACATGCATTATTGAAATATATTTAAATGATAAAAAAAATTCGTTAATATATACATTCTGTTAACGTTTGATTCATATTATTAAAAGTTAATTACTTCAAAATAATTAGCAGGTGAATCAAGGAAATGACAATTGGTTCAACAACAAAATTTCTGTCAGTGCTGAGCTCACTTTTTTTTGGGTTTGCCAGATCATAGTGAATTCAAAAAAGTACAAAGTATTAAAAAATAATTAACTGATAAAAATATTTTCTCAAAACATGTATTTCAATAAAAATCTGAGAGTCGATTTTTGTTTTTGGATTGCAATACTTTCTCTCTTACATACTTTGTATGTGATGAGAAACATTTATTACATATAGGGCATTCCATATGAAGCGGGCCACCCTGATTTTCAATGTTCGTAGAGTGGGTTCATAATTTTTTCCCAGAGTATTTAGAGTTCCCCGAATACATACCAGTTATTTCAGATTTTTGATCCCCATAGTTTTTCCACAATAACACACGCTTTTTTTATTTTTATTTTTTTTCCTTTCGCTGCCGATTTAAAACTATCTATGATACAACAAAATTGTTCCGGAATAAAATGCAGGGTTTCGTGTATACTTTTTGATAAAAATGTTTTCAAATTAACCTAGATAAATTTTCAGGCATTTTTTGGCAGAATAATGCCATATCATTTTTTTTCGTTGAGAGGGACCATTTTTATTTTATTCAAAATTTTACAGAATTTCTGTCATAATGTTAAGAAACGACGAAAAAATCAACACGATGACAAATTGATATCTTCACAATGTACGGCTCGGTTATTTGCTGAATCATACACAATTCACATGTTCACATTATGAAGATATGAATTGATCATCGCGCAAATTTTGGTGTCATTAGTGGACATAATAACGGAAATTCTGTCAAATTTTGAGCAAAATCAAAATAGTCCTTCCCACCGAAAAAAATTGTATGACTTTGTATTGCTAAAAAGTGATTGAAAATGTATCTAGGCTAATTTGGAAATATTTTTATCAAAAAGTATTCGTGAAATCCCACATTTTATCCCTGAACAATTTTGTTGCGTCATAGATAGTTTTAAATCGGCAGCGAAGGAAAAAAAATAAAAATAAAAAAAATGTATTTTATTGTGGAAAAACTATGGGGATAAAAAATCTGAAATAACTCGTATATGTCTCTAAATACTCTGCGAAAAATTATGAACCCACTCTACGAACATTGAAAATGAGAAGTCAAGCATTCACTGGCTACAAATCCATTGTTGAAAATCTGACATTACTTTCGACCTATAACTCCATTTGTTTTTTATGGTTATCATAACTATAAAAAAAGGATGCAAAGTAGAACCTTGCACATTGCTTCCTCATTATTTTTCGCGATTTACAAAGCCACCTCTATGAGGAAGTATGCTATTCAATTTTTGGCTTCCTCATAGAGGAAGCTTTGTAAATCGCGAAAAATAATGAGGAAGCAATGTGCAAGGTTCTATTTTGCATCCTTGTTTTAATTAGATAAATATACATGTTGTGGATTCGCTTTTTCTATTTCGTTATTACGTTATTTCGCGATTATTAGAGCGTTTCCGAAAGTGAATGTGATAATGTATATTTTAAAAAATAATTCAACATTCCATAAAATCAAAAATTTCATACCGTACGTCACTAAATTATACATATATAATGGCTGAATATTGTTTCATTTATATACAAAATTTGAGCTCGCTATCTTAAGTTTTGCAAAAGTTACAATAGAGTGATAATGTCAATTTTTTGAAAAATTCAAAACATCATAAAATTTTAATGGTTCAACCGATCTTAACCCAATTCAACAGGGATCACCGGCATATGAAAGCTCAAATTCATACCAATTTTAAGATCAATATCTCGAAAATTGAAAGAGTTATCGCGTAAACAGACATTTTTCAAAAAATAAAAAAACGCGTAATAATTTAACGATGAAGTGGATTTTAACAAAAATCTGTATGAACGATGAGGCTTGATCCCTCTATCTATAGTCCAAATTTCAGCTTGATATCTCAAGGCATTCCCGAGTTATAAAGGTTTACGTTTTTCGATCGTGTAACATACACACATACACACACATACAGACATTTTTTCTAAATCACTTTTCTCGACGTTTTGGCCCATTCTGAGTGTACTGACATGAAAATCTCGAAAAAAAAAATTTTCATGAAAACAAAGCTTCCTCTATGAGGAAGCAAAAAGAGTCGCATAGACTTGAAATAGGATTGTTGTCATTTCATAGTCACCGACGACCAAATTTTCTTTGAGTGTACCATTAAAATTTAATTAATTCAAGATAATTAGCAGTTAGATCAAGGAAATAATTACTAGTTTCTCAAATAGGTTTTTGTCAGTGCTAAGCGGACCATGGGAGCGTTGAGAGGAAATAGCGATGTGTTACAGAGGTGTAATGACTGTGATTTAGAAAACTGTTTGACAGAACGGTTTGCCAGAGTCAGCGAGGGCGTGAGTGCGAGCAATCCGGCATTATAGTCATTCAAGGCCAGCAGGAAAATAGCAAACTCTCCCGCCTTCCTTATAATCGGCTACGATGAGATCGGCGGTGAGACGGCGAGTGTGTAGCGGCCAAGGCCGCGTCGCGTTGCGTCATTATGGTTCCTTGACGTCTCGCGAGGCGCACCGCCAAACGAGCCGAGACGCATCATCGTCGGTATAGTTTCGGCACGCACGCAACGATGCGACTCCTGCTTATGCAGCTCGTCGTCAATATCAGAGCCAAAATACTAGGACGTTAAGAAAATTTTAATAGCTCGTAAACGAATCAACATTGTCCATAAAAATCAAATTAAATCTATCAGTAAATCCGCAAACGTGTGACGCAGCTAATAAATTATTCAACACACACTTGCATCGAGAAATGTTCGAATTAAAAAATATCGAAATCTATAAACGAATTAGTAATTTTTGTAGTTTTTTTTCTAAAATAAAAATTACACAAATCATTATTTATTGTAAAAATATATAATTTTTTTTCGAATTTTTGCAGTTTTTTTTAAATAAAAATAAACATTTAATTTGACCCTTTGAGTCATACATTTTTTGTTCTCGAAATAAAAAAAATTGATTAATTATTGTCAGAAGGGTTAATAATCGATTACTATAAGGAAATATTTTTATTTATTTACTTTGTAATTTTTTTTTCTTTGGTTTCTTATGAAATGACAATCATGGTGAATAATTATTTGTTGTAAAAAAAAATTCTTACTCATTTTATATTGTTTTATCGAATTACTAATTGTTCTGGTTTTTAGTATCAGTGATGCTGATCGCACATGTTTATATATGGATCACGAGATCATACATTCACGAGATTCCTCTCTTCACTTCAATTGCACGAATTAACACAATTCTCCGTTAATTCGTGCTGGCTTGTTCATTGAGGGTGACTTGTGTAACAAGCATTGTGTCTAATTGCATCTCATGGCAACGTAACGTAGATGACGTGTGCAACGGTACATGAACTACAAAAAAGTTCACCGACGTTATATCATATAATCTACTGAAAGAATTATTTGTCAATGGCAAAATGCAAAAATTATGTAGCCTTGTAACTTATACTTTGTATGTGATGATAAAGTAAAAAATGGTATATTGTATTCGAATAATAATATCCCATTTATTACATATGAAAGTCAAGCATTCCCTGGCTAAAAATTAAGGGTTGCAAATCTGACATTACTTTCGAACTAACTCCATTTGTTCACTTATTCTATATTCACGATAAAATCACTTATTCTCGTGCTCTGCCATTACCTTTTTTTATTGGTCTCATAAAGGACTTGGAAAATCCGGGCCATGGGGCCCCACAAAGAACTTAGACAAATTCGAGCTTTGGGGGCCTTTGGGGAACTTAGCAAAATTCGGGCCTTAGGGCCCCACAAGGGACTTAGAAAATCCCGGCTTTCGGGGGCCTTTGGGGACTTAAAAAATTTTGGGCTTCGGGGCCCTTGAGGGACTTAAAAAAATTAGGCCCTTGGGGCCCCATAAGGGATTTTGAAAATTCCGGTTCTCGGGGGCCCTTGGGGGACTTAGAAAATTCCGGGCTTTAGGGGCCCATAAGGGACTTAGAAAATTCCGGTGTTCGGGGGCCCTTGGAGGATTTAGACAAATTCGGGCTTTGGGGGCCTTTGGGGGTCTTAGAAAAATTCGGGCCTTGGGGCCCCACAAAGGACTTAAAAAATTTTGGGCTTCGGGGCCCTTGAGGGACTTAGAAAAATCAGGCCCTTGGGACCCCATAAGGGATTTTGAAAATTCCGGTTTTCGGGGGCCCTTGGGGGACTTAGAAAATTCCGGGCTTTAGGGGCCCATAAGGGGCTTAGAAAATTCCGGGTTTCGGAGACCCTTAGGGACTTAGAAAATTTTGGGCTTCGGGGCCCTTGAGGGACTTAGAAAAATCAGGTCCTTGGGGCCCCATAGGGGATTTTGAAAATTCCGGGCTTTGGGGGAGACTTAGAAAATTATGGATTTCGGGGGCCCCTTCGGAGACTTAAAAAAATCCGGGCTACGGGGGCCCTTGGGGGTCTCAAAAATTCAGGGCAGGTAGACCACACATGGAGGGATTAGACATGGAATGCCCTATATATGATTCGATTCTTGACACGGCGGCGAGATCATTTTATAATATAGAGAGATATTTAAAAAAAAATTCTACCATATTAGAAAGAAAATATATAATAATTTTATTGAAAATTGGACACAAAAAAATTCCTCCTAATTTAGTCATTGAAAATAGTCATACATAGAAAAGTAATGGAAACAATAATGGCCTACTTTCCTACGTTCTCCATTACTTTGATTTTCGTAGTATATTTCAATAAAATTTATGAAAAACCTTTTTTCTTTTTTGCGTTTGATAAAAAAGTACCAATATCGTAGAATATTTTTAAAAAAATTATATTAAATTATTTATTATTTGAATCAAATGATAAAACAAATTTGAAAATAATGGGTTAACCCTTTGAGTCATACATTTTTCGTTTCGAAATGAAAAAAATTCATTAATTATTGTCAGAAATTAGTTTAAAACATTTAAATCTGAGGAAAAAAAAGGTGGGTCGCTCAGTGACCCACTGTGATGCAAAGGGTTAAAGCGATCAGTCACTATATTACAGTGATGCATCTGTTGACGATGACGTTATGTGTCTTGGCTCTACGTCACTGTCGTCATAATCGGTGACCAGTCGATGAGCAGCGACAAATATATATAAATATATACAGCACAGCTGACGAAACGAGTCTTAAGCCAAGAAAAAATTACATATCTCTGCGTACGCTTTTGCCGGGTGACCGCTCGGATGATGTCACATTCCCTCGCTCCGTAAACTTATTTAAATAAAGCCTCACGAGACTGAGTCGATACGTCAGACGCTACTTTTTCTTGTGACCACATACGCGATATAATGAAGTGGTTTTTCCTGCGATATTACTTCCGAGGATTTAATGACACTTGATATCTATATTTTCGTCTCTGATTCTTTTCCTACGGACTCATATTCAGCGAGACGTAAGAATCTATGTGTCACAACTATTTTTCTGTTTATTTATAAACTAAAATATACGATAAAAGTTTCAATTGAATTCATATTTGAATTACAAGCATTTATAATTTATTGTTCAAAATAATAAATTCAGACGAATTTACTTGCAGAAATTTAAATTTTCATGCTTTCGCATTAATTATGAATAATTTAGAGTAATTACTGTTTCACTATGAGTAATGATATTTTGCAGGCATTATAATTCATAATAATTTATCCAAAAAATATGTTTCAACTACTTTTTAATAGAATAGTAATTTTACCATTCTCAATGAGAAAAATGGAGTGGATTATGATGAAATCGATGATATTTATTGATAAATATCTTACTTGTTTAGTTCCTGGTGTATATGAAAAATATGTGCTATTGATCAGTTAAATAAATAATTTTCTGCTAAGTGGCAAAATCATGTGGCTATCTTATGTTACTTATAATACATTTTTTATACTACACTATCAAAAGTGTTCAGGAAATGAATATACATTTATCAGAAGTTTGAAGGCATAAACGGTTATATTAAATTTAATATACAATTATATGACAATATTACAGTACTTTTATATTAATATAGCATCACTTTTTTATCGTATTTAATATACCGTTCATTAATTTTATATCATACTCATATATTAAAATTATTATAACGCGATTTGTTCATGCAGAAAACGTCCGACAAAAGTATATTAATTATCATAATGAAAATTTTTATTGTGTAATATATTCAACGTGAAATAGTCAGAAATAATTATTAATAACATCGTTAGAAATTTTTGTATGAAAGTTAATATAAATATTGGAAGTTTTTTTGCGGATACGCGAATATTAAATTTAATACACAAATGTTAATTAGTATACAAAAAAATTGTTGTAAAATTAATATACAGTATACTAAATACTTCATAAAACTGGTGTTTATAATATAATTATCGGAATTTTACGACATATCTGTATAGTAAATCAAATTTAATAAACTAAAACTTTATATTAATGAAATTTAATATACTGTATCTGAAAAAGAACTTCCAATACATATATTAATTTTCAAAATATTTTTAACAGTGAAGGCAAATTATGAATTTGCCAAATAGTGTCATTATCCAATTAGTAATGCATCCTACGTTACAATTTCATTAATCAAAAGCTCATTTCGATATAAAAGTTTTTTTTTTAAACTGTCCAATAACAGAAAATACTTTTTCAACTGGTAAAAGATTTGTTATAGAAATGAAATTTAATAAAAATTTAGAGCGATTCATCTGATTTTGTAGATTTAATAATTTTTGTAAATGTTTAACCTCTTTTTTCATTCATATTGAGATTTCAGCTATGTCTGAATTCGCAATCATAAGTACCGTAATTATAGAAAAGTTTGAAATCATCAATTACCATTTGGCAGATATTCGTTCCACTTTTGCTTCCTCATAGAGGAAGCTTTGTTTTCGTGAAAAGTTTTTTTTTTCAAGATTTTCATGTCAGGACACTCAGAATGGTTTAAAACGTCGAGAAAAGTGGTTTAGAAAAAATCTCTGTATGTGTGTGTGTGTGTGCGTATGTGCACAATTTTTTGTTAGCACGATAGCCGTCGCAATTTTTAAGATATCGGGCTCAAATTTGAACCGAGAATAAACTGTCGTTAAACAAGTTATGGGATTGAATTTGCAGTTAATCCATCAAGGTGTTCAAAATTTATGGCATTTTGAATTTTTTGGAGAATGTCAGCTCGGGCTCTAACTCCCGCAATTTTTATGATATCCAGCTCAAACTTGGACCAGAAGTGGATTGTTATCAAATAGTGTTTGGGATTAAATTTGGTGTCAATCCGATAAGGGGTTCCCAATTTATGGCATTTTAACATTTTTTGTTCGTGCTCTAACTTTCGCAATTTTTAAGATGTCGGGCTCAAATTGGTTCACAAGTGGACTGTTATTAAATAAAGTTTGGGAGTGAATTTGACGTCAATCCGTTAAGGGGTTTAAAATGTATGGCATTTTGAATTTTTTGTTTGTGCTCTAATTTCCGCAATTTTTTAGATATCGGACTCAAATTTGGTCCACAAGTAGAGTGTAGATAAACTAAGCATCAGTTCGAATCTGGCGAGAATCTGTCAAGGGGTTCAAAACTAATGCCATTTAAATTTTTTTTAAACAAGGCTGTAAAGTAGAAATTTGCAAATTGCTTCCTCATTATTATTGGATTTTTACAAAGCTTCCTATATGAGGAAGCCAAAATAGGGTGAACACGCCAGTGAGTGAACGGTTAAGCAATTCGGCTACTTCAGCCATCCGTAACTCTGTAATATCTGTCCAGATTTCAAAGTACTTTGAGACCATCGGATTCGTTATAATTCACTCTTTCGATTCATATAATTGTAAACTACATTTGATTCATGATAAAGTTTATATCAAAGTTTAAACACGATAATGCAGAAATCCCCAGTGAATAGACGTTCTTGCCAGTAAACGGATGGCTTCAACCCAGTGAATGGACGCTATTTTTGCTAGTGAGTGAACGGGATTTTGGCCAATGAATAGACGATATAGAAAGTAAAATATGCTAAAAAATTATGTAACTTAATAATAAATGTAAATAATGCTGAGCAATACATGGGTAAAACAAAAAATCTATATGAGTAAAAATGTTAGATGGATAAAACCAAAAATCGTGGCGACAACGTAAATTGCAGATATTGACTCCTCAAATAGTGAAAGATATCTTTCGTTTATTGGTCCCACAATTAGTCACATATGGTGATCAAAAATTTGTTTGTTTTTGATAATTTTTTAATTTTTTAATTGTTTTAAAAACTCGGAGCGTTCGAATTATTCATGAAAAAAAAATTCCATTATTTATGGAGAATCAACATCTGATAATATTTTGAGTATGAAATGAGTGACGAAAAAAAAAATACGACAACTTTGCAACCAATATAGACGTCACAATCGCAGATTTTGACTTTTCTCTTCGAGAATTTTTTTCCACATTATAAATAACATTTAAAAAAAGATCACTCTTGGGATTTGCGATACACTTAAATTTTTATGTTTTTTTATTTTGATTTTTGAATTTTGAAAAAAAAAAATTTTGACTTCATATTCTTATTTGAGATTAAAAGTTGAGCGATGAAAAAAAGAAAAAAATTACGAGCAATAGAATAAAATTACGTCAGAGTCAGGTAGCGACCCCTAAATATTTTTTGACATCATGGGGATTTCACCAGGATTTTTTTTTCTTAATTTCGCACACTTTTTTCAGATGCCCAAAAGAATAAAAAAATAAAAGTTAAATATGGACCACCCTATAGTACAATAAGACAATCACTATTATTTCTGTGGAAATTGTCCATTCATTGGCAAAAAGCTGTATACGGGATATACCAATGAATGAACAGTTGTCCATTCACTAGGTTTTACGGCATATCAATATGCCAGTGCGTGGACGCGTGATAATAAGTCTTTTCGTCTACCGATCTCGACTTCCGAGACGCGGAAATGATTCTCTGGACTTTACTTTATATAATCGAATAATTTTCAACAAAGAATTGAATAAAACTCGCTCTGAAAATCTTATTCTAAAAACGATGATTTTCTACGTACCTTAGTGTTTGGTACGTTGTTCCGAGACGACTGAGCTCACGCGCACGAATTTGTATCTTTTCTTCAAAATAGTAAACATTGAAAGATCATCTAATAAGTAAGCGATCTCTCTGAAGGTACAAGGAAACGAAAAATAAACTTGCCGTCGGTACATTACTCACCGGTTTCTTAATAAACGGCGTAATGTGCTAGACCGTCCATTCACTGGTGGGTGTCTCTCCACTGGCATGTTCACCCTAGATTAACATGCTTCCTCATAGAGGTAGATTTATAAAAATCCAATAATAATGAGGAAGCAATTTGCAAAGTTCTACTTTCCAGCCTTGTTTGTAAATGTTTAACCTCTTTTTTTCATTCATATTGAGATTTCAGCTGCGTCTGGATTCGCAATTACAAGTACCATAATTATAGAAAAGTTTGAAATCATCGATTACCTTTTGACAGATATTCGTTCCACTTTTTTATGTTCATCTCGGACCGTTACTTGCGCAGACAGCTCACGAACAAGCTATAGGGTCGGGTAAGCGACGGATCGTAACGAGGCGAAGGTTTCGAAATTACGGGTCGCCGGCGTTCAACCGATCGTCGATCTTAAGATGGTGTATACGTTCGCTCACTTCGACCTTGACACATATGTGTATATTTAAATATTTTGTTATCCATTCGCGACGATCGCCCATCTCATTGTCGATTCTTTTTCCTCTCACGTGCGAATCGTGAACGAAAACATTGAACAGAGACGAAGTACGTATATACGTATGTTGCGCATGATTCGAGCGACTTTTTGGCAGAGCTAAATTTGGTATTTCGCTCGGGCAACCAAAACAAAAAGTTAATTTTAAAAACCACTCATGGAAATGCCGTATGCATTTTATGGCGTATTTTTGGTCTCGTTATTTATATGGTTTTTCGTTACAAAATTGAACGGAGCCCAATTTTCGTTCAGCCAAAAAGACTTAAGTTGCGTTTCACTCAATTTTAAAATAATCAGCCAAAACTAAAAGTTAATTTTAAAAACCACTCATGGAAATGCTGTATACAATTTATGGCGTATTTTTGGTCTCGTTATTTATATGGTTTTTCGTTACAAAATTGAACGGAGCCCAATTTTCGGTCAGCCAAAAAGATTTAAGTTGCGTTTCACTCAATTTTAAAATAATCAGCCAAAACTAAAAATTAATTTTTAAAGCCACTCATGAATATGATATTTTAGTGCGTATTTTTTCCTCGTTATTTTTATAGGCTTTCGTTTTGCAATTAAACGAAGCCCAATTATCATTAAACTAAAAAGTCTTTCAAGTTGAGTTTCACTCAATTTGAAATGGTTAGCCAAAAGTCGAAATTAATTCTAAAAAACTACTCATGGAAATGCCATTTTATGGCGCACTTTTGGACTCGTTATTTATATGGTTTTTCGTTACAAAATTGAACGCAACCGAATTTTCGTTCAATCAAAAAGACTTTTAAATTGAGTTTCACTCAATTTTAACATAATCAGCCAAAAGTAAAAATTAATTTTAAAAACCACTCATGGAAATGCCATTTTATGGCGTATTTTTGGATTCGTTATTTATATGGTTTTTCGTTACAAAATTGAACGGAACGGAATTTTCGTTCAGCCAAAAAGACTTTTAAATTGAAATTTCACTCAATTTTAAAATAACCAGCCAAAAGTAAAAATTAATTTTAAAAACCACTCATGGATATGCCATTTTAGGGCGTATTTTTTCCTAGCAATTTTTGTGAGTTTTCGTTTCGAAATTAAACGAGGCTCAATTTTTGTTCAGCCAAAAAAACTTTCAAGTTGAATTTCAGTTAATTTCGAAACATTGAGCCAAAAATAAAAATTAATGTTTAATACCACTCATGGATATGCGATTATATAGCGTATTTTTTTCTCGTTATCTTTATGGGTTTTCGTTTCGAAATAGTCCAATTTTCGTTCAACGAAAACGACTTTAAAGATGTATAAATTGTTTTACAGGATCCTAAATCGTAGACTGGAGAAATAATAAAGGCCAGAGTGTAAAAAAGACCGCCGTAGTATCAGTAACCAAGTAATGCCAAGTCCGGCTTATAGCTGTGCCAGCTAGGAAATGGAGGCGAAGAAATTTCCTAAGGCAAAGCCTTAAAGTACCTTTAAGATTCCTATGTAACGCTGTAGTACACAATGTTGGACGAGATCGTAAAAGTCAGGACCTAAAGGGGCCATTCGTTGCATCACTCTATGCAGCTGCACCCAACGGCGAAAATTTAGTCGTTACCGTTGGGCGCCGGCTTTAACGTTAATTAATTGGTGTTCTACGTAGGAAAGAGAACGTCTGGAAAAGGATCAAAATTTTGTGGAACAAAAGCATTTCCATCATTCAATATAAAGAGATGCAAGAGTTCCTCACGGATACAAAAATATGTGTAATTTATAAATATAAGTGTGGCTAAATTTGACGTAATTGAAAAAAATTTCATATTTTTTCAATATATTCTGTAAGAAGTTGAAAAATGTCTCCAATTAAAAAAGCAACAAAAAAAAGGTTTGGTAATACCAACTCTAAATGTAATTCTTGCGACTGCATATGAGATTGAAACAATAGAATATTTTTTTAATAATTTTTAAGTTATTATTAATATCTTACATGGAAATGTAATAGTTATATGCAAAGTGAAAATACAAAACTTGTTTTGCCTTGCTTCTTTTGGATTAATGATGTTTTTTTTTCAATGTGACTATGCCAAAAATAATTTATTTCTTGTCATGGCGATGAAATTGTCAAATAACGAAAAAAAACTATTTATAATTAGAATTAAATAGCCATTGAAACTCTATTGACTCTAAGTGTTTTTTTTTTCTTTTTTTTCATATGTTAAACTTTTTTTCCGGTACTAAACGATTGTTTATTTAGATAATATTTTTTTGTGGAACAAGAGCATTTCCATCATTCAATATAAAGAGATGCAAGAGTTCCTCACGGATACAAAAATATGTGATAAAACATGTAGAATATTATTTATAAATATAAGTGTGACTAAATTTGACGTAAATGAAAAAAAATTTCATATTTTTTCAATATATTCTGTAAGAAGTTGAAAAATGTCTCCAATTAAAATAGCAACAAAAAAAAAGGTTTGGTAATACCAACTCTACATGTAATTCTTGTGACTACATATGAGATTGAAACAATAGAATATTTTTTTAATAATTTTTAAGTTATTATTAATATCTTACATGGAAATGTAATAGTTATATGCAAAGTGAAAATACAAAACTTGTTTTGCCTTGCTTCTTTTGGATTAATGATGTTTTTTTTTCAATGTGACTATGCCAAAAATAATTTATTTCTTGTCATGGCGGTCAAATTGTCAAATAACGAAAAAAAAACTATAATTAGAATTAAATAGCCATTGAAACTCTATTGACTCTAAGTGATTTTGTTTTTCTTTTTTTTTCATATGTTAAACATTTTTTCCGGTACTAAACGATTGTTTATTTAGATAATATTTTTTTGTGGAACAAGAGCATTTCCATCATTCAATATAAAGAGATGCAAGAGTTCCTCACGGATACAAAAATATGTGATAAAACATGTAGAATAGAATTTATAAATATAAGTGTGACTAAATTTAACGTAATTGAAAAAAAATGTCATATTATTTCAATATATTCTGTAAGAAGTTGAAAAATGTCTCCAATTAAAAAAGTAACAAAAAAAAAAGGTTTGGTAATACCAACTCTACATCTAATTCTTGCAACTACATATGAGACTGAAACAATAGAATATTTTCTTAATAATTTTGCTTCCTCATAGAGAAAGCTTTGTTTTCATGAACATTTTTTTTTTTTAGATTTTTATGTCAGGACACTTAGAATTGTCCAAAACGTCCAGAAAAGTGATGTAGAAAAAATGTTCGTATGCATGTATGTGTGTGTGTGTGTATGTATGTATACAACTCTGAAAATTCGAACGCCGATAACTCAAGAACGGTTTTGTATATCGCGCTCAAATTTGGCACACTAGTCTAGCAGCAGACCCTCTTCAACTGTACCAATTTTCGACAAAATCCGTGCGAACATTTTTATTTTATGCCGTTTTGAATTTTTTGAAAAAAGGAGGTGGTCGCTCTAACTTTCGTAAAATTTAGTCTATTTTGCTAAATAGTTGGTTATAAGAGTAGGTGCACTCAATGCTGTTTGGTACTGAATTTGGTTCGAATCGGTTAAGTGGTTCAGATTTTATGGAATTTTGAATTTTTCAAAAAATTTACATTATCGCTCTATTGTAACTTTTGCAAAACTTGAAATAGCGAGCTCAAATTTTGTATATAAATGAAACAATGTTCAGCCATTATATATGTATCATTTAGTGACAAACGGTATGAAATTTGTGATTTTATAGAATGTTGAATTATTTTTAATAATATAACGTATATTATTAAAAATAATATCATTTACTTTCGAAAACGCTCTAATAATAACGAAATAACGGAATAACGAAATAGAAAAAGCGAATTCACAACATGTTTATTTATCTAATTTAAAAAAGGTAGCAAAGTAGAACCTTGAACATTGCTTCCTCATTATTTTTCGCTTTTTACAAAGCTTCCTCTATGAGGAAGCCGAAATTGAATAACATAGAGGGAGCTTTGTAAAAAGTGAAAAATAATGAGGAAGCAATGTGCAAGGTTCTAATTTGCATCCTTTTTTATGTTATTATTATAATCTTACATGGAAATGTAATAATTACATGCAAAGTGAAAATACAAAACTTGTTTTGCCTTGCTTCTTTTGGATGAATGATGTTTTTTTTTTCAATGTAACTATGCCAAAAATAATTTATTTTCGTCATGACGGTCAAATTGTCAACTAACGAAAAAAAAAACTATCTATAATTAGAATTCAATAGCCATTGAGATTCTATTAACTCCATAGAGTTAGAAACTATAGAGAAAAAAAAATGACTTATAAGTAAATTATAAGTAAAATTTACTTATAAGTAAATTTTTTTTTTCATATAGTAAAAATGTTTTCCGAGACTAAACGATTGTTTGTTTAGATAATATATTAATCAATATAAATGTATAAATATATTATAAATTATATTATGAAACAAATGTGTTAGAGGTTTAAGTAGCTTATTATATTGGCCAGTTTAGCCGACATTTTTGTTTTAATCTCTCTGAAGTAAAGCCAAAATAAAGAAAAACGTTATAATCGAGGATGCAGAGTTTTCGACGGGGTGGATATACCCCGCACGTATAACAGGGGCAAAGTTTGTCCATGCAGTGCACTTCTGCACAAAAAGTTGCGGTAACTCGCTGTGGAAAGGCTCTATACTCTCTCATTCTCTTTCTCTGTTCTTTACCTCTCTCCCCGCCGTTGGGACTCACTTTGAGCTCGGTTAATTAAGCCGCACACGTTGTTCTCCTCACCCGGCGTTGTGGCCAATGAATGTCAAACCAGTGATACGACCTTCTACCACCAACGCTCCCATACAATATTTCTTTTTGTACTGATTAAATCATTTTATGTCCCATTTATCATTATATTGACTCGACCTCGAAACTGAATGCATAAAAAAATAATAATGCAAATTTATAAATATACATATATGAGATTTACAATTATTTTTTCTGAAAACTAAATTTCATATTTATTGACTCTACTATTTTATTTTAAACTCTTAAATGTATGCATAAAGATAAACGTAGGTTTCGTTAATAAAAACTAGAGGTAATGTAACATGGGCAAATATCCGTAATAATTTAGCGTCGTGTGACGTTAAGAGCTGGAACAGATTAAAGTAGAAGATAGAAATACCCAGAATTGCATTGCAAACAAAAGCTATATTAATGGGATCGCGTTAGTATTTTTATTCTGGCAACCATTGATATAATACATTTCTCTATGTGAGAAACACAATAAAAAAGAAATTTTGCTAATGTCCACACCAATTGCATCAACTCGCTTTTTAAAACTAGTTGTTTAGTAAAAATTCAATTCTGTGGCGTCTCATTCGTATTCACATTTTTTTAAAGGGCCAAAGCTAGAGACTAATTTATAAAATTTTTAGAGCGTATTTTTTCCTCGTTATTTTCATAGGTTTTCGTTTTGAAATTAAACGAAGCCCAATTTTCGTTCAGCCAAAAAGTCTTTCAATTTGAGTTTCAGTCAATTTGAAATGGTTAGGCACAAGTAAAAATTAATTTTTTGTAACACGTGCATGAACAGCGGTTCTTTTCATGGCAGTTTTGCGGGCCGAAAGTGGCTTGTTTCGTAGCAGTGTTGAAACGATAGGTTGGCGCATGCGCAGTTCGCGATTCCTTCACTTTCGACCCTGCTGTTTCACTTTCGACCCTAGGGCGGAAAGTTGGTAACCTCACTTTTCACTGTTCGTCCCGCAAAACTACCATTCAAAGCACTACTATTCATACACTTGTTACAAAATAGTACATTACGATACGAGTGCGAAATAGTATATTACGCCACTAGGGAGGGAAAGTAAACTATGTCCAACCGCGTGTAAGATTACCATCCGAGCCGAAGGCGAGGGTGATAAACACGCGGTTGGGGATAGTCTACTTTCACTCCCCCGTGGAATATACTATTTTTCACCATATCTGCAGTGGAAAGTTCGAATTACGTAAAGCCCGTAAGGCGGGAAGTCGAACTTTCCGCGCAGGTATGGTGAAAAAACTTTTTATGACGAGTTTTGCAATCACACGAGTTAAGAAAACGTTTTTCGCATGAGTATCGTACAAAATTTTATTTCGCGAGGTGTGTAAACGATGTTTGACGCACGCCAAGCGTGCGTGAAACCGCGTTCTACGCACAGAGTGAAATAAAGTATGGTGTGCAACACGGGCCAAAATTGGCGTTTGCGACACGTGTGCTTGCAGCCCTCGCTTCGCTCGGGCGGCAAACCTCCCGCTCGTCGCAATCGTCAACTTTCGGCCCTTGTTGCACAATATACTATTAAAAACCACTCATGAATGTGATATTTTAGAGCGTATTTTTTCCTCGTTATTTTCACAGGTTTTCGTTTTGAAATTAAACGAAGCCCAATTTTCGTTCAGCCAAAAAGTCTTTCAAGTTGAGTTTCAGTCAATTTGAAATGATTAGCCAAAAGTCAAAGTTAATTTAAAAAAACACTCATGAATATGATATTTCAGAGCATATGTTTTTCTCGTTATTTTTATAGGTTTTCGTTTTGGAATTAAACGAAACGCAATTTTCGTTCAGCCTAAAAGACTTTTAACTTCAGATTCACTCAATTTCAAAACGATTAGCCAAACTAAACTAAAAATGAATTTAAAAAACTACTCATGGATATGAGTCTCATTCGTATTCACATGAACTCAGGCATTTTTTTAAAGCGCCAAAACTAGAGACTAATTTATACATTTTTTAAATAATACGCGTCAAAGCTATAGATTTTGTTTCAATATAGTATATATGTTGTTGCTGTTTCAAGTGGAGTGAACTTTTAAGTCTTGACATAAATAAAAAAAATGCTGCATTTAATCGTTGTAGAATTCGCTGAAAGGCGTTACAAACAAAGCAACGCCTGACAAAGCAAAGTCTTTCGGATTTGTTACTCTTACGAACAAAATTCACAACAAAAAAATGCGGCTAATGGTCGCATCCAAAGTCCCAAGTTTCAACTTAAATTAATACTTAAGCTCAGATTTTTCATATAATTTCGTACTGAAGCTTGAATTTAAGTTCAAACTTGGGACTACAAATTCGACCCTAATAGTACCCGTGCAGAAGTATTTCGGGGCATCCCTATGTCCCATCAAATCCCTATCGGGATTTGGTAGGGAATCCCCGCATCGGGATACCTCATATGATTCCACATGGATCCGTCTTTGCATACGAGCTTATAACGACGCTCAATAGTCGAACAAATGGCGCCACCGAGGAGTACCGGTTGGATCCCAATCGGGATTTTTCAGGGAAACCCCAGCTCGAGAACCCTCATACGATTCCCATGTGGATTCCACTTTACATACGCGTTAATAGTGACGGTCAGTAGTTGAAAAACTGGCGCCACCTGCTTTCGGGGAGTACCGGTTGGATCCCAATCGGGATTTTTCAGGAAAATCCCAGTTCAGGAATTCTCATACGATTTCATGTGGATTCCACTTTACATACGAGTTAATAGTTACCCAAGTAACACAAAGACAAAGGACATCTATTTGGTATACGAAAAAGTATGTTAATTTCCGTCCAAATGATGTCTTTTGGATTTGGATATCTTTTAGACGTTCTTAAGATATGCAAATCCAAAAAGATATCATTTGGACGGAAATTAATATACCTTTTCGTATACCAAATAGATATTCTTTGTCTTTGTGCTACTTGGGTACGGTCAATTGTCGAAAAAATGGCGCCACCTGCGTACCCGACGGTTTCCGATCAGATGCTCGAAAGCGTACGTCTGTGGCGTGCACCAACTCGAGAATGTGCGAGATTTAATACTAACTATTTACTGTTGTCATTTAATAAATAATAACACTTTCATCGAATCTTAATATCTTAGTGTTAGATCACTGTTATAAGGTTACGTGTTGTGAGACTTACAGGTAACAATATATTAAATGCCATAACCTAAAATCGACGATTTTAAAGGTTAATTCATTTGATCTTACGTTATTTGACAAACCATTTGTGCAGAATATATGGCCTAATCAACTACAATAATTCGTTGTTGTTTTGTTCAACACGATGGACAAACGTGTTTCATACAATTTCTCCGCGCATTTAATTATTTGAAGTCTTCGCGTCTTATAAAATCCGACCTGGATCCGAAATAGCGTCCCGATCTAATCCAATTTGGAGGTCCTATGAAATCCGATATAGAATCGGTCTAGAGTCCCTACAAGATCCGATCTGGAAGTGGCATTAAATTCGACCCGGAATCAGACTGGAGTCCCTGCGCGATCTGATCTGGAGGTTCCATTAAATCCGATCTGGAATTGGACAGGAGTCTCTGTGGGATCCCATTTAAGGTATCCCGACGGGAATCCAATTTGAAATCATAACATTCCATCATGGAATCTGGTCGGATGCCTGACTGGATCCTGACCTGAAATTAGGGATACTGGCTGGAATCCAGGGGGATCCTGAACCCAATTTCTGCACGGGTATAGCTACCCGGGTAGAAATTATCTTCGGGCCCTAGTCAGGGCGTTATCAGGCCGCCTGACTGCCGTGGTAGGGTGCTTTCCTGGCAACCTGATAGCGCACTGAATCGAACTGTAACGCTGTGTCACATACGGCCCTGATCAGGCTGCCCGACCAGGCTATTATAAGGCTGCCCTTATTATTTATAATGAACTTTACGTTCATTATAAATAATATTACAATTAATTATTAATTCCAGGGCATTATGTAGTAATATGAACAATAACATTCTATTAATATAGCAAACAAAAAAAAGAGAATCGTCTTCGGAAACGGTTTTTCCTAACATTATTCGAGAAGTGATGCACGCGGGATTTGAACCCAAGACCTACGGGACCTACCTATTTACCTAATTACCTACCCGAGCACGCTACCCACTGTACCAAACCGACTATGTGGATATGTCATATGAACAATCTTGAACAATCTTAGTTTTATTATGAATTTAAACTTCAAACTTATAACATCAACATTCCGGACAAACAATATTTGGAAAGATTAAAATTCAAACAGGTGATTTGACTGATCTGACATTAGTATTCCAAGAATACTGTAATTCCATAATAGTTTATTTTACGATAACAGTAAGAGGAGTGATGCGAGAGGGTCATATATGGAACCAATATTTAAAGGTGATTCTACCAAAAACTTCGGATTAAAATTCGCCGACCTTATACGAAATCTCTCTGGCACAGAAGTGACTTTAACTCAAAATTCGTAAAATCAAAATTGCGGATTTAATATGTCGGTCAAAAAAGCAAAAACTGACTTTATGTGCAGGAAATTTAATTATTGCAAAAAGCATCTTTGTCCGCCACCTTGAATGCGATATTTCGATTTTATAAAAGATATTTTTAATTAGACGATTGCGAATTTGAATTTTTCATTCGTAAAGTTCATATGGTGGGTTCAATAATGTCGGACGAAAATTAACAATCTTAGTTTTATTATGAATTTAAACTTCAAACTTATAACATCAACATGGCGGACAAACAATATTTGGAAAGATTAAAATTCAAACAGGTGATTTGACTGATCTGACATTAGTATTCCAAGAATGCGAAAGTAAGGTTATGTTTTGACAACAGCGTATCCGTGGCAGCGAACGCTACGAGCATTGTTAATTCGAATGCCAACGAACAATTTCGATTCAAAAGATTATTTGGAACCAAAGGTTATCATTTATTTCTACGGTAACAATCCATAAGTATAATAGGTATGGAATATGATACCTGCCTGAATTCTACTTTGAGTCGCACTGGATAAAGTAGAAAATGAGGCACTCGTAAGGCAAGCCTAATCAGCGCAATTTCACGGTTGCCTGATCTTACACCTAATTTTGCGGCTCTGGATTGCACCGGATCACGCCCTGTTCAGTCTTCCCATAATAGGACTAGCAGGCACTGCCTGATCAGGGCCAAGTAAGGCTTTCCTTAGTAGGGTTAGCTGTGGCATCGACTGATCAGGTCCAAAGAAGGCTTTCCATAATAGGGCTAGCTTTAGGATTCCCCTGATCCTGATAAAGCAAGCCCTGACAGATTTCTAACCGGGTACGGTTCATAAATCACTAATAGTGTTCATAAAATCGATGGATAAATAATATTGACCAAGATTTTTTCTTTGTATACACAGTTAATAAAATTCATAAATACATTAGCTTTTGATGTTCTGCCCGTGACTTGTTCGACACTACATCAAGGTATCCAAATACCAGTTGAACGAGGGTTAATACAGCAATTCAATAGAGAGAAATGCCGTTTCCAGTGAGCACCTCCAACTCTCCATTCAATATTTGTGTTTGGTATTAGCCATAACATTGATTATATTAAGAGAGAGGGAGACAGAGATACTGAGCCCCTCTCTCAGTCTACGTTTCACGGTGATGGACCTGTGTATTTCTCTTGGCCCGAGCAAGCGGAGCAATTCTGCCACCCCCTTCGTAGTAACGAGATAGCAGCCCTGAACTGTCGTCCATCGGACGCGTCTCCCGCTTGCGAATCGTTCGACCGAAAGGTCGAGGTGCCCCACACTGTCAAGATTTCACACAACATTTATCTTATTTAACGTATATTTGTGTTCTAAAAAAAAAATTTTCTGCATCGCATCCTCATTATTTTCCATGTCATAATCTAAATCTATAATACTGTGTGTTGATCGATTTTGGTTTTACACTCACAAAAAATATTGAGTAATGTTAACTAAAATTATCTATTCAACATTTAATTATTTCAATCAACAGAAATTTGCTTTCCCTGGAACAAATATATATTTTAATCAATTTATCATTTTCTTTATTTTTAATATATTTTTTCATTTGACACAACTTTTACTGTGCATCGGACACTGAAAAAATATCCTATTTGTTGCTCATAAATACTGTTTTTATCCAGAAAAAACCTAGTTAAAATGACTAAATACATGTATTGGATCTTTTTTATTAAAATTAATTAGAACTTTCTTTTAATCCAATATGTATTTATTTCCTTTAATCATTGGACATTATTTCTCGGTAATAGATTCAGTTATTCAAATCAACCTGTCTTTGATAATATCTAATAATGGAACACTAAATTTAATTCTAATACACTCAATAAGTATAAACAAATACTTATAAATATACGTATATATAAATACTTATATATACGTATACTTACAAATACAACAATTTATTTGAGATGAATAAAAATTTATTAGGTCGGCATTCAAATTAGAAAATTTATGTCCGATGCGTAGTTTCTAGTTCCGTTAACAAAATTCATTTTTTTGTTTACATCATTGAGAAATCTCAAGGTAGTTTTTTTTAGACAGTACACTGAAATAATTTGAGAATCTTCAAATAAATCCTTTATTTGAATCAATTATATATTTAATTGCTTGTTTTGTTGAATGAGATAAAAATTTTATTGACAAAGTATTTAATCTTTTTGATTAAATATTGTGTTGATTCAATCAAACAATCCTATGAAAATCGTCAGACAATATACATATTCATATTATACCGTCAACTCTACCAACTAAATTTATCGTTGAACTAAAACATTATTTGTTTCAATGTGCACAATATTTATTTGAACCTGATTAATATTCAATTGCTTCAATTAAATGGATTTTTAAATGAAACATATGCCCGATTTATTTTCAAGCGACTAATTGAATGAATTTATCTGCATTAATTGTACTGTTTTCATTGACTCAATTAAATTGGATTTTCAGTCGTTGTTTTCAATTATATTATTAAGTGCACTCAAGGAAATACTTTTCCCGTCGCAATTAAACATTTAATCCGATCAAGTAAGACATAATTGAATCAATCCGACTTTATCTATGGAAATAGTTCCGCATATATATATGTTTACCTAAACGGTTCTATTGATTCAAATATATATATTAAATGCATACAATCATTTATTTATTCGACGCAACGGAATATACAGCTGCTTCAATTATCCTGCTTCTTTTGATTCAAATAAACGCAATATATTGACATTTTAATTATATATATGTGGGATTCCACGGGACTTTCGCCACCCCCAAAAAAAAAATCTCAAATTGTATCTAAAAATCAGGTTCAGCGGTGTCTATTGATGGACCAAATTTCAAAATTCTAAAAAAATAGTTGACCGGAATATGCAAATTTTTTCGTTTTTTATCGTTTTTCATTTAATCTGTAATATCTCAGAAACTATTGATCGTATCGAAATCATTAAAAGACGAAAATGTGCATTTTTTTATGGCCAACAAGAAAAAAATATATTCAAAATTAATTGCTTAATTTTAGGTCACATTTTATGGAAAAAACAACAAAATTATTTTTTTTTTTATGGTTGGACTTCAGATTTTTTCATCGGACAAATTGTCTCGGAATCTTTGAGTGATCGCCGAATTTTGAGTATTTTTTTTTTCATGGGATGGCCCAATGCTGTGAGGTTACAGCAATTTTAATTTTTTCAGATTTTTTAAAATAATTTTTTAGAAAATGGCTTTTTTTATTCAAGTGCAAATATCTCAGAATTTTGAAGTTACTGAAAAAAAATGTCAGCACGTAAAAGTTGTCGTTTATTGTTAGCTTTCGAGCGGAATATTCCAAATGATTGTCACGTTTCTGTGAGTATGATTTTTTTTCGAAAAATGGAGGACTTATTTTTTAATTACAAAAAGGATATTTTTTTTATTGAAAAAATTACAGAATATTGCTACATGACTGTTGATATCGCACAAAATCGCCGGAGTGGCACCGATCGATCTTTTGGTATTAAAAAAATGTATTTGTGTGAAAGTTCCGAAAAACGGGGGCATTATTATTTTTTTGATAAAAAAAGGTTACTTTCTTTTGGCTAATAAAATTACAGAGTATTCTTGCATGACGGCAGATATTGCAAAAAAATCATCAGAGTGGTACGGATCGAGCTTCCGGTATAAAAATAAATAATTCCCCGTTTTTTGAAATTTCCACACGAATAATTTTTTTTAATACCGTAAGCTCGATCCGTACCACTCTGATGATTTTTTTGCAATATCTACAGTCATGCAAGAATACTCTGTAATTTTATTAGCCAAATAAAAGTAACCTTTTTTTTATCAAAAAAATAATAATGCCCCCGTTTTTCGGAACTTTCACACAAATGCATTTTTTAATACCAGAAGATCGATCAGTGCCACTCTGGCGATTTTTTTGTGATATCAACAGTCACGTAGCAATACTCTGTAATTTTTTCAGTAAAAAAAATATCCTTTTTCTAATTAAAAAATAATTCCTCCATTTTTCGGAAAAAAATCATACTCACAGGAACGTGACAATTATTTGGAATATTCCGCTCGAAAGCTAACAATAAACGACAACTTTTATGTGCAGACATTTTTTTTCACTAACTTAAAAATTCTGAGATATTTGCACTTGAATAAAAAACGCCATTTTCTGAAAAATTATTTTTAAAAATCTGAAAAAATTCACATAAAGTGTCTTTTAGTGGTACATTCATATAATCAATTACAGGGCAAATCGGAGAGGGTCGAAAAAAAGTGGCTGAATTGACAGAGAATGCTTCATATAGTTGCTTCAAATACCAAGCTACTTGAATCAATTATGTATATTTCAAATAAATGATTTAGTGTATCCAATTCTTTTTTTCTCTCAGTGTAATCATTATTTTTAGTAAACCAGCAGCACTAATCCATATTTTATTCGATATAAATTTTTCATAAACGATCGTTTTAGAAATTTCATTCGATTGGCTGAATAAGTCAACAAAGTCTTCGCTGCAACCAGTCAGTTATTGTTTACTGTCCATTTGTTAGTAATTTTGCCTGTATGTCTCAGATCGAAATACAATAACTTGAAAATCAGCTCGTGGACCAGAAATGAACTTTTCATTTATTTTTTTATTTTCGTACTCCAGACATAGTATCAGAAGGATTTGATATTCTGGATTTAATCTACCAAAATACCAAAAATATATTTTATACATAGAAGACACACAACAAATTTCACAGTCTCATTTAAACTTTATTGAATTTTCGGATGGTACAAACAGATAGACAGACAGACAGACAGAAGTGAGGGAATGTCTTTTTTCGAATGTAGGACACAGAAAACATGTATTTATACCGAAATCAGAGACAAATCTTTTTTTCATTCCAGTACTTATTTCTTTAGCATACTTCATACGTGATGAGAAAGTAAAAATTACAAACTGGATATCAATCGATTTGTCGAGATATGATTCCCCGAGGTCTAATTGGAAAATAAAACTAGCACCGACGAAACGATATATCCAGCTCTTGTTGTACGCCGAAGGAATCGATATCAATCCCATTTTTTTTTCACTGCTGCTCGCGCAGACACACCAGTGAGATTCAATGTCGTAACGGGCAGGACAATTGAGACCCTCGTTGACCTTAATCATTCTCCGATAGATGAAAGGGAAAAAGGGCTTCGTTCAGCATAGATGTATTGTGAGAAGCGACTGTTGGAAATTGGAAAATCGAGACAGCTCACAATATCGAGCTTCGCTATATCAGCGACGAGAATCCCTCTCAGTCTTTGCCTTTTGCTTATTGTATTTAATCTCATCAACGTGATTCACGGCTTTTCACAACTAGATCATATATCTGAAGCAATGATTTATTTTCACTTCATTTGTTGTTGATTTTTCGCTGCTCAATTCCTAGTGCAAACGTTAGAAGACGATAATGGGAATGTTCGACACCTAGTTAAGTTGCTCATTAATTGCACGGAGTAACTTGCTTAGAACGCCACTCACTGAGAGAAAATAAGATACTGCACGGAAAAAAAAAGATTAGTTGCCATAACCAAGAAATGAGTTAACATAACCAATCGATTATTCTATTTCCCTTACAACTCAAATGGTAATACCGACGATTTGAATGGTAATACCGACGATTTGAATGGTAATACCGACGATTCGAATGGTAGTCCCAACTATTCGAGTGTTAGTCCCAACGATTGGATTAGTTAACCTAACTAATCTCGCGAGAATTAATCGTGAATAGTTGAGGTTACTATTCGATATGGTTGAGGCAACTAATTTTTTAGACATTGTGTACAGCAAATCGAAACCGTAGTTACCACAACCAAACATTTCTTTCCATGTGGTAACTATAAATTTATAGTGAAATACAACCTCAGCTATTTAAAAGAAGTTATCTGTACTAATTATTTATATTCAATGCAACAGTTAATTATAGTTATCGTAACAAAAATTATATTGTTTTTAAAATTTAGCGATAGATGCGATGTACTATTAATCGAAAACATAATCACAAGTATAGTATTCTTTGAGAAAGTATTTAACAATTTTGAAATGGTCATTGGAACTACAATAATAAAGTTACACTAACTATAAGAAAATAGCTAAGGTTGCACCGAGAGAAAAGATTTCATTGACGCCAAAGAAATGGGTGGATTGATTTTTTTTATTTATTTCAACGAAATATTTCTTTGATTTCAATGAAATAGTGCATTTGAATTTCAAAGAGAATATTTCATTGCCTGTAAATAAAGATTTACTTAGTGAGCATATAATAAAGAAACAGTTTCATTGTTTTAAAGAGACGTTTTCATTGGTTCAAAGAAACGTTTTCATTGATCTCTCTCTCGCACCTAACCTCACTTATTTGTTTTCCGGTTCTCCCGAACGATCGGCTTCGAGTTTCGAGGAGCCAGAAGCTTAGCTTATTTCTGCCGTATTTCCTTACATACTCGCAAAATTTGAGCTTTATCTGCCACGTACTTCAGGAAAAAATAGGATTCGAAATTTAGAGGTGGTAAGAAGAAGGTTTCATTGAATCAGAGACGATATCTTTGAAATCAATGAAAAGGTTCTTTGGTTTAAAGAAATGTTTCTTCGAATCAATGTCACTACTGTTCATTGAGCTTGAGATCATTCAAAGAAAAGATAGTATTAAAATTCAAGCATTTCATTTCATTGGCAAAGATTTCCGTGAATCAATGAAACTTTTTCTCTCGGTGTGTATTTCACTAGATGTTCACTGTTAAAATAACTAGGACAGTATGTTAAGACAACTATAGAATTAGTCATAGTAATGATAACGTAGTTAATTTAACCAATAAATCAGTTAAAATAACTATTCAAATTGTTGCATGGACCAAAAATCTACAGTTATGGCTTAATAGTTCCCTGAACTTCCGCAATTTATCTCAGTGCTGCAAATCGTTTCGTTTTCTTCATGATCATCGACTCTTGAAATTTCATGCCCTTATAATTTTATCGCGTGTCCCGCGAAAACCTAATTATGTCAAATTGAGATCACAAATCAACAAATGTCAAAAAGTGCCATGTTGAGATGCGTTAAGACGAAATATCTTCAATTTAAAAATTTCAAAGCGTTTTTGAGATCGTTTTGATATCACGTTTACTGATATTAAATTGTAATTTGATATCAGCATATACGTGATATATACAATTGTTTTTTGATTTTGCAGATGTACAATTGAATTTCAACGCAATAATTGTGCTCAAATTAGTAAAAAAAAACTTGATAACAAATGGATCTCAAAATCGCGTCGAACTTTTCTAAGATTTTTCGTTTTGAAGTGTCTAAAAAATGATGTCAAATTGTGATCATAAGATCATCATTTTTTTTCGCGGAGCGTTACGAACTTTTGAGTCTACAAATGTCACTAGATGTAATGCAAAAATCAAAACGGTTCACAATATTGAGCTTTGCTACCTCATCGACGAACTCACACCGAGAAAAACGAATTCATTGATGCCAAAGAAATGGATGCATTGCATTTTTTTCATCGACCTTAAGGAAATCTTTCTTTGCTTTCAATAAAATGGTGCATTTTAATTTCAAAGAAAGGGTTTCATTGATTGACGACATTTGACGCGAAAAGTCGACAAAAATCGATAGGCAGGTATCAGTGTTTATTGAAACAAATTATTTCTATAATCTTTTTGCATCTCGTACGGCATGGAAAAACATTTTTTCAAAGCAACCTCAGCCATGCTTTTATTCCTTTAACGTCATGTCATTTTGTAGGTTACGTTTTTCTTTTAGTGTCTTGAAGACGATTTCTTTAAGGTAGTTCTGCCGCGAACGCAATGCAAAGTCTCGTTCATGATTTCTTTACATATTATTCTTTAAGTATTCAGTTTGATGTTAAAAAAATCCAAGGTTGCTTACCGATCATTTCGAAGAATAATTAAATGTTTCAGTTAAAAATTTTGATATTTAGATCAAAGATGGCGGAAATATGAAATGCGTTACGTGTTCCCTAGACATTACGGATCGCGTTAAATAAAAAAACGTAGGTTTACCCGCATATTTGAAGAAATAATCACATTTAACGAAGCTAATCATACGAGGAGATTAGGCTGTTCGTAATCTAGAAAGATGGCGTCGACGTTTGGCAACAGCGCTTCATGATAGAAGCCTATATGTAACAGCTGTTACATATAGGTTCGCGCTGTAGATTTGTATGTACCGAATTCTATTTGTGAATGGCGTATATGCTGAAGATCGTTCACACTACACAATAATTCATTCGCTAAAGTAGTCACGTCGACAATGCGAATGCAAGCATTATCATTCTCAATCACGGGCTTCTCGGCATATCGAGCTTTCTTTTCTGCAACTATATTCTCGATCCATAGTTTTCGCTTGCGGTTAATAAATCTGCCCGTCTCTTTTCCATTCTCGGCTTTTGTATTGTAGTTTAGACTGTCGGTAGCTGGAAATGAAAAGAATCTCTATCAGAATCTCGCTGAGATTCTCTAGAATCTCATGAAAAGAATCTATATAAAAAAGATCTTTACGAATATTTTAATATTGCTAACACTAATTTGTTAGTGCATCAACGAAGGTTAGACCCCTCATGTGTGTCGTATATACGCTGGGGCTTCAAGTCACTTGCGAGAAACGCTTCGTTCCTTCGCCATCTAGCGGAGTATTGTCTACCAATGTTTCGTATGATGTCACTAGGTGGCGAACGGACAGAGCGTTTCTCGCAAGTTTGAAGCCTCAGCGTATATATAAGAATGGAAAGCTTTTTGAGATTTGAGAATCTCGCTGAGATTCTAGAGAATCTCGCTGAGATTCTAGAGAATCTCGCCCAGCTTCTTACCGAGATTCTTTAAGGGTTCGCCGAAAACAAAAAGAATGTCTATCAGAATCTCGCCGAGACGCTCCAGAATCTCAACGAGATACTGATAGAGATTCTTTAGTGGGTAGCTGAAAATGAAAAGAATCTCTATCAGAATCTCGTGGTTTGAAGCCTCAGCGTATATATAAGACTGGAAAGCTTTTCTGAGTACGACTACACACGAGGGGTTGAACCTTCGTTGATGTACTAACTAATTAGTGTTAGCAGTCCTTCAATATTCGTAAAGATCTTTTTTTTATATAGATTCATTTCATTTTCAATAAAAACGAAAAGAATCTCGCTGGCCGAGATTCTCTAGAATCTCAACGAGATTCTGATAGAGATTCTTTTTATTTCCAGCTATCCACTAAAGAACCTCAGTAAGAAGCTGGCCGAGATTCTCTAGAATCCCGGTGGGATTTTGATAGAGATTCTTTTAATTTTCGGCGAGATTCTGATTTAGATTCTTTTTATTTTCAGCTACCCACTAACGAATCTCGCTGAGAGATCTGGCCGAGATTCTTAAGAAGATTCTCGCCGAGATTCTTTTTTTCTACGCGGGTAAAGTTATTGTTTTTTTCGAAATGCTAATATTAAACATGCCGTATTATCTACTTCATAGTGTTGTGGAAACAATAATATTTGTTCATTTCACTTTATGAACTCTTAAGAATGAAGAGTTTTATAGTTCTAAATACTTGGCGAAATTTATTAAACGAAGGACTATGTTGAATTGTTGTTATATATGATGCTCAGTGGAGTTGCTCGGTAATTGCTTGCAGTAGCTTGTTTAGAATGCAACTGCAAGTCGTCCTGTTTTAATGGGTACCTTCACGTTCGTACAAACTTGGAATACCATGACGTTAGTGTTTCGTGTGTTACGAACCTTTGAGTCTACAAGCGACACTAGAGCCGTGCAAATTGTAACATTATGTTATAGACGTACCGTTACGTTGGCACGTATCCGGAATTGCGTTACGCGTGAACTCGCCGTTAAACCTCATCGTTAGACACATCATCCGCTGCCTCTTGACACAAAGACAGATGACTGGGTTTCTCCTTGACGCGGGTTCAGTTGCATGGAAATTGAAATATATGTCAATTATAGAGAATTATGTTGTAGAATCATTAAACTCAGGTGTGTTGTTCTAGTATTAGACAAGTGACAGGATGTATTCTTCATTATGCTTGTGCGTCAAGTAAAAAGGTCATTGAGCCAACAACGAAATAGAAAAATTCTTGCGAGACTTAGTTAGAAATTATTCGTTAAATCCGGTGTGTTAGTTCAGTTGCATGGAAATTGCAAAATATATCAATTGTAGAAGATTAAGTTGTAGAATCATTGAACTCAGGTGTCTTGTTAAATTAATATTCCAAATCGGAAAATTCATGCAAGATTTTGTTAGAATATTCGCTGAAATTATTGGTACTAAGACTAGTGTGTTAGTTTATGGAATAAATAAGTAATTGTGTATGACAACCAATTACAGTTAGTTGGTTATGAAGAATCATATTTACCAAATAATCACACGTATTCATCACTGCTTTTTTAGTTAATTAGTACCAATGAAGTTTCGAATTATATCTCGAACTCACCGATTGCATAAGGCAACCGACTGATTGGTAACACCTACCAATTTATAATTTGGTTAGTAACCATAAAAAGGTTAGTAACCAAAAAAACCGCTACCACTTGTTCGATTCTGCTATATCGTTGTTTTCTTGAATTGAAGAACCATGTGAACGTACAATTGCCTATGTTACCCTAAGAACCAGGCCTTAACCACAAAGTGTATGTCAACATTAATAATCAAACGTACGCTGACTTCTATATTTTATCTTATCTGACGTAATTTTATTGAATTGACTCACTTCTGATTGTACGTTTTATTATTGACACAAAAATTGACATGGGTTTCCAAGCATCGCCCTTTAAATAATTGATTTGATTTGATTTGACAATCGTGCTGGGTGGAATTTTTTACATACAATTGCGCCCGTGGAACTCTCTCACTTGTCGGTTCTGCTGGTCTTCTGGATGGGCACGAAAAGATTTTTTATTTGAAATTGTACACAGGTTAGTTAGCCCAGCCTACAGTATTGTACTTTTTGTTTTACGATATTCATATCATCTAATCTATTAGGGGATAAAATGATTTAAGGAGGTTGGAGCACTCCACACTAGTCAAATCAGTGCTAAATTTTTAAAAGCATTTCTACAATTTCAGATGATTTAATAATCTGTTCCAAGGTGTTAATCACATAGCAGCATTAGTTCTTGATATTCAAATACATTCACAGCTGTGATATAAACAGTAAATCGATCAATATCTGCAAATTTTCGATGATATGTTTTTTCATCCAGTTCTTTAAAAGGGTACACCGTAATATGAGTCCGATAATGACGTCCAATAGCTCATTTTGTTTACTAAAATATATTCTATCGATTGGCCATCTATTTTTTTAAATCGTATTAATAGTTCAAAAGATACAACTGTTTGTTTATCCTATCATAACCTAACATGAAGTATACAAATGGCTGTAACTTTTGAACGCCTGATACTATAGAAAATCCGGACGGTCAATCGATTAAGGATCTTCCACTGATCAAAATGAGCTACTTTTCATCATAATCGGACTGATATTACGGTTTACCCTTTTACAAAACTGAATGAAAAACATGGCAACGGAAATTTGGAGATATTGATCGATCTACTGTTCATATGACAGCTGTGAATGTATTTGAATATCAAGAGCTAATGCTGCTATGTGATTAACACCTTGGAACAGATTATTATACCATCTGAAATTGTAGAAATGCTTTTAAAAACTTAGCACTGATTTGACTAGTGTGGAGCGCTCCAACCTCCTTAATAAATGAATGAAGGAGGACGAATGGTGATGAAAGCAAGGAGGGTGAATGAGCTTTAGTGGTTTTATTTTTTTGTTTTATATCAAATATTTATAGTACTTATAATATGTTTTTTATAGGACATTAAAGATCTACTCTGAAAAGAGTCCATCCTCGAGACCGAAACGTAAAGTAACTGGGACTTTTATTTTGTTTCCTTTCACTCCCAACTAACAGCTGGGAGTTGGTCGAACGCAGCTACGTAACTGTCTATACTCATCATCACTCTCAACCGCTTATCAATTAATAAATGAACCAAAAAAGTTTCTTACTTGAGCCGAATAACAAATGGGTTGATCCAACGACCGGTGAGTTAGGCCTACCAATTAGTTAATTCATTTTCCAACAAATTGGTTGGCCAAACTATCGATTATTTAATTGATCAACTAACTAATTGGTTTTAGTTTCTTTCAAATTGCTACCTGAATATCCTAATGGTATAAACTTGCAGATAGAAAATTGATCTGCACCATCAATTTTTTATTTTTTAGTGTCGGTTTTTAACGGCGCATTTACCCCTTTGCATACTATAACATAAATAATAAATTAAAAAAACTGCAGAATTTTCTCAATTATAACCTTTACATCCTTCTAGTCTCTGAGCTATTCTATTATAATATGCTGTCCTTTCAGATTATTGATATACACGTTAAAACCACCCCGTGCTTTTGCTTAATAATAGTATCTCCCACGTTACCGGACTGACGTAAGCTCGTCCTGTGATGCGTACAACCCGTTATATCAATCATAATTATGTTAAAAGAAAAATCGGATAAGCCAAACTAACCGTAATATGATACCAGAAATATTTGCACCGTAAAATCCAAAATTTATTTTAATTATTTTGACTAAATTATTATTATGGATTTTTATGTCTACCAAGTTTTACAGTTCATTTACAATGAATAATTATTCTAAATTATCACTAATTATTAAAAATAATTAAGCAATATGATTACTTCTTGCAAAAAAATGTTGTATACATTTTTATTAAATGATTTCGCATCTCCGATGTACAAGCTTTTGTATTTTTCAACAATATTCTGTATGTCATTTTATTGAATTTAAAAATGGTTACAAATAAAGAACATTATATTTTTAATCATAAAGTTACTGAATGAATATAGTATGTCGGATCAATAGGACCTGCTTCATTACTGTTTGGTATTTTCTACAACATACTTGATGCAGATTTTTGCTGTAAGCTCTTTGTGATGGCGTATCAATGTAATTACTGCATTGAAACAACAAAGCTGCGTAATCCACTAAATCCGTATAATCCGATCAGCCGGGAAATTATACTCGAGAATGGAATTATCTGTCATAGTCAAGAAAGAAAGTTGGCTAAACAAAGCCATTTGCTGTTTTTATATATTTATCGATTTATAATATACACTAAAAATTAGAGACTAAGAATTAGTTCACGTGTTTTGGGAGACCTATACCATTTTAAAAATTTGTTTCTCGTATCATGCTTTTAACGTTTCAAACAATTTTAGACTTTGCTAACATGAAAATTAATTTAAAAAATATTTCCACAAATATTTAAAAGTGTTGTAGTTCACAAATCGTTAAAAAAAAGCGCACAAGCCTCCGTTTTTATGCAATCGACACTGAAAGAAAAAACAAGGATGCAAAGTAGAACCTTGCACATTGCTTCCTCATTATTTTTCGCTTTTTACAAAGCTACCCGCGTAGAAAAAAAGAATCTGGCCGAGATTCTTAAGAAGATTCTCGCCGAGATTCTCGCTGAGATTCTCAGCGATATTCTTAAGATTCTCGCCGAGATTCTCGCTGAGATTCTCAGCGAGATTCTTAAGAATCTCAGCGAGAGTCTCGGCGAGAATCACGGTTGCGCACCGAACCGAGATTCTTTTTAAATCTATCTGAGAATCTCGCTAAGATTCTAGAGAAACTCGGCCAGCTCCTTACCGAGATTGTTTAGTGGGTAGCTGAAAATAAAAAGAATCTCCATCAGAATCTCGCCCAGCTTTTTACCGAGATTCTTTAGGGGTTCGCCGAAAATAAAAAGAATCTCTATCAGAATCGCGCCGAAATTCTCTAGAATCTCAGCGAGATACTGATAGAGATTCTTCAATGGGTAGCTGGAAATAAAAAGAATCTCTATCAGAATCTCGGCCAGCTTCTTAGCGAGATTCTTCTCATTTTCATTTTCATTGAAAATGAAAAGAATCTATATAAAAGAAGATCTTTACGAATATTTTAATATTGCTAACACTAATTTGTTAGTACATCAACGAAGGTTAGACCCCCGTGTGTAGTCGAACTCAGAAAAGCTTTCCAGTCTTATATATGCGCTGGGGCTTCAAGTCACTTGCGAGAAACGCTTCGTTCCTTCGCCATCTAGCGGAGTATTGTCCACCAGTGTTTCGTATGATGTCACTAGGTGGCGAACGGACGGAGCGTTTCTCGCAAGTGGTTTGAGGCCTCAGCGTATATATAAGACTGGAAAGCTTTTCTGAGTTCGACTACACACGAGGGATTGAACATTCGTTGATGTACTAACTAATTAATGTTAGCAGTCCTTCAATATTCGTAAAGATCTTTTTTTATATAGATTCATTTCATTTTCAATAAAAATGAAAAGAATCTCGCTGGGCGAGATTCTCTAGAATCTCAGCGAGATTCTGATAGAGATTCTGATGGAGATTCTTTTTATTTTCAGCTACCCACTAACGAATCTCGCTAAGAAGCTGACCGAGATTCTCAGATAGATTTTTAAAGAATCTCGGTTCGGCGCGCAACCGTGATTCTCGCCGAGATTCTTAAGAATCTCGCTGAGAATCTCAGCGAGAATCTCGGCGAGATTCATTTTTTCTACGCGGGTACCTCTATGAGGAAGTATGATATTCAATTTTGGCTTCCTCATAGAGGAAGCTTTGTAAAAAGCGAAAAATAATGAGGAAGCAATGAGCAAGGTTCTACTTTGCATCCTTGTTTTAATTATATAAATAAACATGTTGTGAATTCCCTTTTTCTATTTCGTTATTCCGTTAATTTTATTATTAGAGCGTTTCCGAAAGTAAATGTGATAACGGATATTTTTAAAAATAATTCAACATTCCATAAAATCAAAAATTTCATACCGTTCGTCACTAAATTATACATATATAATGGCTGAATATTGTTTCATTTATATACAAAATTTGAGCTCGCTATCTCAGGTTTTGCAAAAGTTACAATAGAGCGATAATGTCAATTTTTAAAAAAATTCAAAATTCCATAAAATCTGAACCATTTTGCCGATTCGACCCAAATTCAATACCAAACAACATTGAGTGCATCTGCTCTTATAACCAACTATTTAGCAAAATAGACTAAATTTTACGAAAGTTAGAGCGACCATCTCCTTTTTTCAAAAAATTCAAAGCGGCATAAAATAAAAATTTTCGCACGGATTTTGTCGAAAATTGCTACAGTTGAAGAGGGTCTGCTGCTACACTTGTGTGCCAAATGTGAGCGCGATATACTAAACGGTTCTTGAGTTATCGGCGTTCGAATTTTCGGAGTTGTATACATACATACACACATACATACATACGGACATTTTTTCTAGATCACTTTTTTGGACGTTTTGGACTATTCTAAGTGTCCTGGCATAAAAATCTCGAAAAAAAAAATTTTCATGAAAACATAGCTTCCTCTATGAGGAAGCAAAAAGTAACAAAAGACAAAAAATGCACGAAAACAAATCTTCCTCTATAAGGAAGAAAAAAACACTGTTTTTCGAACCAACCTAATACAACATACACACTATCGAGCTGTGTAAACTTTACGACCCTCGACCTGCAATCCTTTCCTATATACAGCACAGCAGTGTGCATCGGTATACATGACAAGAGCGAAGCCAAGGCCTTCTCGCTCAGTACCCCGTGTAACTTCCATCACGTAGCAGCAACACCAGCAGCATAGTAGCTAGGTATAGCTTGCTGGGTAGCTAGCTCCACTGCATCTGCGCCCCCCTTGTCCTCCTAACCCTGCTAACCCGGTCCGCAGTAATACGTAGCTATAGATAAACGTCCATCCACTATATACGACAGCGTATGTCCCGCCATCAAAGGGTGACGCCGAGCTCGCCCACTGCTGCTGCTTCTATTGGGGTGGGCGGTTGTACACCTGTCGAATATCCACTCGAGTGCGAGCTCTACAGGTGCATCGAATATATCGTAACAGAGAGATGCTTACGATCCATACATTCCGAGACAGACTCCATTTAACAGAAAGCAACATCCTCCGATGAACCTAAACCTATGAAACTACAGAATAAGCGTTGGGAAGCTCTGTAATTAAATTTTTAATCAACACCGAGAAAAAAGAATTCATTGATTCCAAAGAAATGGGTGGATTGAATTTATTTTTATTGTCTTTAAGGTAGTTTTGTCGCGAAGGCAATCTAAACACATATGCATGAATTTTTGACATGTTGTAATTTAGCTATTCAATTTTACTTGCACAAAATCTTGAAGGCTTTTACCGAGTATTCGAATGAACAATTAAAACTTGAAAATCGATCTTTTTACACGGTGCTCACGGGAGCGCTGGAAAAATTGATCTTTAAATCGAAAATTAACATACTTAGATCAAAGATAGAGAAAAAATAAAAAGTACTACGGATTCGCAAATCATTCAGGACTTGATGCATCATGAAAAAAGGTGAAGTCTCCGGAATAATGTTTAATTGAACCAAGGTCAAAGTGCACGATACCGGGTCAAATGACCTAACCTAATTATCGTAAAAATGAAGTCAAATCCGCACTAAACATATCAACTATTTACAAATAATCGTTTTAATTTGATTACGACAATTTCGAAGGATTCTCGATTATTTTTTATATTATTATTGAGGCAGTCAAAGTGATGCGTATGATTATTTTTTAATGTCATATAGACTCTGAGATTTATGACTCCGGCGTACCGACAGAACTACCTTAAGGAAATGTTTCTTTGCTCTCAATGAAATTGTACATTTTTATTTCTAAGAAAGGGTTTCAAAGAAACAGTTTCCTTGACGGCATCCGGGCCGCCAACGGATCGCGCGATCGCGTCAGTCGCGTTGAGTCATTAGTCGCAAAAAGTCGACAAAAATAGGCCGACAGGTAGGGTAGAGTCACCACTAAATGACCAGTTAAGCAGAACAATTTGTTTAACATTGGTTTCTATAAAATGCAATATTTTCACACTGTCTGCAAAAATTTAAACGGTTTGGCTACAAAAAGCCAAAAACACCAGTGACTCAACAAAAACACCAGGTTAGATTGACCGGGTCCACATAATATACAATTTTAATCGAAAATAGGCTTCCGCAACAAAATAATCACAGTAAATAGTTAAAACAAAGTAGAACTTTGCAAATTGCTTGCAAATATTTTGGCTTGCTCATAGAGGAAGCTTTGTAAAAATCCAACAAACATGAGTAAGCAATTTGCAAAGTTCTACTTTGCAGCCTTGTTTTAAAAAAAATTGTAAATGGCATTATTTATTAATCCCTTGACATATTCTCGCCAGATTCGAACTTATGTTTAGTTTACCCACACTTTACTTGCGTACCAAATTTAAGCCAGATATCTTGAAAATTGCGGAAGTTAGAGCACGATCAAAAAATTTAAAATACCATAAACTTTGAACTCCTTAACGAATTGACGCCAAATTCACTCCCAAACTTTGTTTAATAACAATCTACTTGTGGACCAAATTTGAGCCCGATATCTCAAAAACTGCAAAAGTTAGAGCACGAACAAAAAATTTCAAATTTTTTAAAAATGCCATAAATTGTGAATTTTAACCCTTTAACGGATTGGCACCAAATTCAATCCCATACCTTGTTTAACGACAGTTTACTCGTGGTTCAAATTTGAGCCCGACATTTAAAAAATTGCGACAGCTATTTAGTTTTAGTCTACCGCGGCGCTTGATATTTAAAACTGTTCTGCAGGTATTCACGTTATCGAGAAAAATGGAGAGGGTTTCCATGCAGCCAAAAAGGTTGAAATGCTGTCCGATGCAGAAATTGCGTACATGTAGGGCTACTGTTAAAAAGACCCACTAGTAATATTGCTCACATTGCACATGTCGCAGAATGCCGGATCGGCGACAACGAAATACAGTTAAACGCGTTGAATCGGACACATTTCATTGCTACCTCGTTTTTTTTTAGGCGGAATAAAAGCCGGGAAGTATAGTTAACGTTTCGTGATAACCATTCAAAGAAAATATAATATTAGCTCTAGTATATTACTAGCTCTAGTATATGTTGTAATTGAGGCTCGATTGAATTATGTTTTTACTAAGTTTGCAAAACCTTTTGACCACATTTTTTACATTCTAGTACATGGTTTATATCTATAAATTAAAAAACTGCGGAGGCTGAAACGCTTCATACTAGATAAATCACAATTAAATATTTACTATCTTTTTTACAAGGTAAATGGTTTAGTAGTTATTTTATGAAAAATAAAACATAATGTTTTTGTGCGTTTTGAGAAAAATGATACTTTCACAAATGTCTGCAGAAACTTTTTGCTGACCTTTCATTGTGTTAAGGTTAAATGAAATTTATTCTGACTTTAATATTTTATCAGCATTTTAGTTTCTTTTTTAAAAAATGTAAAACAAACTAGAGAAGATAACTGGTGCAAATTACAAACTATCAAACTAGAAATTCATCTACAATTGAATTTACGAACAAAGTTGAATGCCATTGAATTTGGGCAGAATCGACAAAATCGACAAAGAATTTTTTTGGATTTATTAAACTTTATCCATCGCTGAAATACGGGATCATAACTCAAAAAATTCTTACAATTTCCAAATCGATACCGATTCGATAAAATAACATAACGCTAATAAATTGATGTTTAAAAGTAAAAAAAAAACAACATTTTTTCCACATTACCATAATATGGTAATGACCTTATTTGCTAGCCTATCTAAAAAAAAATTGTTTGCCCTTGCAAGTTTTCTTACTATGATAACAAATGCACGGGGAAAACGGGTTAGTTGAGAAAACTAACCTTTAAATGCTTGGAACGTTAGATGTAGTTTGGTTGGCATTACCAATGGTTGGTTGACACTACCAATCGCTTAGTTAGCGCCACCAATCGGTTGGTTGACACTACCAATCGGTTAGTTGACGCCACCAATCGGTTGGTTGACACTACTAATCGGTTAGTTAGCGCCACCAATCGGTTGGCTGGCACTACCAATCGGTTAGTTGGCGCCACCAAACGGTTGGTTGGCACTACCAATCGGTTAGTTGGCGCCACCAATCGGTTGGTTGGCACTACCAATCGGTTAGTTGGCGCCACCAATCGGTTGGTTGACATCAATCGGTTAGTTGGCATTACCAATCGGTTGGTTCTGATACCCAATAACTTGCTAATGCCATATTTTACCACGCCTGTTGGTTGGCACGTATCAATTCCATAGTTCCTACAACTACACCCTTTTCTCCGTGTGTTCTTACTGAGCTAAAAAATCTTCTTGCTAAGCTACCAAATATTTTTGCTAGACTAGCAAAAAACATGCATGCTATACGCGTAAGTCAAAGATTAGTTGCCACAACCGAAAAATAATTTCACACAATCAATCGATTATTCTATTTTCCTTACAACCCAAATGGTAGTCCCAACGATTCTATTAGTAATTCCACTTACTCAATCCCGCTTGCTAATCTCGCGAGAACTAATCATGAATAGTTGAAGTTACTATTCGATATGATGGGAACAACTAATTGCGACCTTGTGCACAACAAATTGGAAACGCAGTTGTCACAACCAAACATTTCTTTCCGTGTATCACTATTTTAACAAAAACTTGGCTGGCCCAGCAAAAACGTTTTCTCCGTGCATTACGATGAAACAACACAGACATTGTCTTGTACAACTACGACAATTCTGAGAGACGATGAAAGTGTCGGACTCATTGTCATAAAACTTTTCTTCGTCGTTTTTTCTACTGGTTTCCTTCACCTTTTTTTTGTCCCTTTTACTCCTCCAACAATGGCAATGATAGATGCGGCGCACTCTCACTCATAGAGTTCTCGGGAGATGCTGCTCTTTCCAGCTAATTGACGTCATGGCTCTACCAGTGACGTATATCTGTCTAGTGGTTGTGATTATTCAATTTCGCTCCGGTATCTCGAGGGAACGTTGCTATTCAAGAGTGCCGCTTTTTTTTTTATCAACTCCCTTGCTCAGAGAATCTTATTAGCGTACCATCAATTAAAGTTCTAATTGAAAGTGAAAAAGAAGTATCAAAAGTCATGCAATTTTTTCTTTAATGAGCAGAGTTCGCGGTTTGCTATTCTTGACAGATAAGAGGATGTCACGCAGGTTATCACGATGGTGGATACCCGCCCACGGTTGAAGCCTTTCGCTACGAGGCCTCGTTGTCGTAATCGTTACGTAGACATTGTTACATTCTATTTATGTACACATTCCATAAGTACACTGTTAAAAATATTTGCAAATTTACATTACAGAAAATTTAATTCGTCAGCTGTTACACTCAGAGAAAAATATAGTAATTTAATAAAAAATATTGTTAGTCCGACGATAATCTAATTATAAATTATAATTCCCCGGAGGAACGTCTCTATTTTATGATTATAGCGAAAATAATTATAATACACTGAGAGAAAATTATGGTATTAGTAACGATAAAGTGACAACTATTTATTTATGGTTGGTACAACCATTTTTTTTATAGTTGACACAACTATCAAATAGTTACCGTAACTATTTTCGTAGTTATTGTTATTGTAACTATAAAAAATGGTTGCATGCAATAAAAATGAATAGTTATCACTTTATGACTGTGCTATTACGATTTCTCTGAGTGTAGCAACCATCAAAATGATAACAGTTTCAAATATGCCGTTTTGTTGCATATACGATTTCAACGTTTGGTTCCAATAACTTTGCAAGTATCGTTTATTGAACTATATCATCATCGCTTTAATCATAAAACATTGAACGCCGTCCTATATTCGTTTTATGATGTGAAATCGTTAAGGGGATGCTGGAGTAGATTTTATTACCGACTTTGGTCGGTAAAAACATGCTTTTTCGAAGTTTTGACTTTTCTCCGTTAATACGCTACACACATGCTTCAAATTGTACACGGTTGTAATATCAACATAAACGAGTGGACGTACATTCGAATATTTGGTGAAAACGTACAATAAATGAAAAAAATCGTATATTACTGAACCTCCCGAAATCAAAATGGCCGCCAGGGTTTGACAGCATCGCCTGTTTGGTAAGATATAAAAGGTTCTGGAACTCACATACGTTAAATCGGAATGTACATCCATTCTTTAGCGTTCTCTGAATATTCTACGAGCGTCGAAAAGTCAATTACACAAAAGGAATTCACGCAAAACCCATACTATGTTCACGTAGTCTGTTTGCGAACAGAGTGGGACAAGAAGAGCGCGAATGAAGTTTCCCGATTAGAACACAAGTGGCGCCGAAGTAGTCTGTTTTCTTTTGGCAAAAGCTCCGAGCCTTTGCAACACGACCGTAGTATACACTATACATGGATTTGGCTTGTGTATTTGACATTCTGATGGTTTTCGAATATTCAGAAATCATCACAGAATCGACGTCCGGTCTGATTTTACACATCTAATTTCCAGAAACAATTAATTCGTACGGGAAAGGTCAGCTGACGTATCGTGTGCGGCCATATTGCTTTTCGGGAGATTCAGTATCTTTTGTCAAAAGTAAACAGACTACGTCGGCGCCACTTGTGTCCTGATCGAAACACTTACCGACCAAAGTCGGCAAAAAAATCTATTACAGCATCCCCTTAAAGCAATGATATGCTTTTCCCACAGTGTATATCAATATTAATACAGGAGTGTAGTAAAATTACAAATTTTTATATAAAATTTCCTAATTTTCATAGGATTTAGTAGAATCGCCCACATAGAAAAATATATATGTAAGATATACGTTAAATATATGGCGCCAAAAAGTTCTATATGTTGCATATATTCTGCATATACGTGTGCAAAAATATATTCAAAATATATGGGATATATGTATGGAATATATGTAAAATATATTTACATACGTTTAGCGCCAAAAAGTTCTATACGTCGAATATATCGTGCATATATTTCTATTTCCATGTGGGCGATTGTACATTTCCATCTCACTTGCATATCAAATTTAATATACTACACTGAAAGAAAAAAGAAATTGGCTACACCAAATCATTTATTTGAAATATATATAATTGATTCCAGTAGTTTGGTATTTGAAGCACCTATACATATTGTCAAAACACCAATATATTGCGTTGAGTGAGTTATATAAAAGGCCCGAATTATTTGAATCAAAAGAATCAGTACAATTGAAGCAGCTATATATTTCGTTGAGTTGAATAAATAAATGATTGTATGCATTTAATACATATATATTTAAATCAATAGAACCGTTTAGTTAAACCTATATATGTGCGGAACTGTTTCCATAGATAAAGTCGGATTGATTCAATTATGCTTTACTTGAGCGGATTAAATGTTTAATTGCTACGGAAAAGTATTTCCTTGAGTGCACTAAATAAAATAATTGAAAACAACGACTGAAGATCTAATTTATTTGAGTCGATGAAAACAGTACAATTAAAGCAGAACAATTCATTTCATTAGTCGCTTAAAAATAAATCGGGTATATGTTTCATTTAAAAATTCATTTAATTGAAGTAATTTAATATTAACCAGGTTCAAATAAATATTGTCCACATCAAAACTAATATTGTCCACATTGAAACAAATATGGTTTTAATTCAACGATAAATTTAGTTGGTAGGATTGACGATATAATTTGAATATGTATATTCTCTGACGTTTTCATAGGATAGTTTGATTGAATCAACACAATATTTAGTCAAAAAGATTTTGTGGAGTCAATAAAAATTTGATCTCATTCAAGAAAATAAGCAATTTAGTATATAATTGGTTCAAATAAAGGATTTATTTGAACCAATTATATACTATTATAACCAATACAGTTTGAAGAGCTGTAACAGTGGAATGAAATCGCCGCCCATCTCGCCAATTTTTTCTCAGATTCTGGACATATTAAGGAACAAAATGTAAAAATTTCAGCCGAATTGGGAACGCAGTTTTGGAGAAAAAAAATATTATAATTTTATTCCATTGAAAAATGGCATAAAACAGAGTAGGAAGATTTTGCAAAAAATTTATTGAAAAGAACGTTAAATACCTTAAATTTTTTGTTCACGTGATTTTTTTGCGAGAGCTATAGTTTTGGCGTTAAAAAATTAACGATTATTATTTTCAGTTTTTTGTAACGGCTGAAATATGCGATAAAAAAATCTGAAAAAAATTTGTAATTTTTGTTTTCATCCAGACCAACATCCTCAACAAATTTGAAAACTTTTTATTGAAATGAGAAATTCGTGTGGTCCACTTGACATGTTTTACCCATATATTGTATTACGGTTAATTTGATGTGTTATGATAAAGTCCCTCTTGATATGAATAAAAAATGAAAAACACTCGAAAAAGATTTTAAAAAATGTTTAACAATGATAACGCATTGAACCACAAGGTTCATAAATTGTTTACAATATCAGTACCAGTGATGATGGAAATGATAACAATATTACAATACTAAAATACTATTAGTCATGGGTGGTGAACGACATGCGAAATTCGAAATTGGAAACAAAATTCAGCAGACTGTAAAATGTAGTTCGGTTACAAAGAGGGATTTATTTCCGCCAAGCGTATTTTGTTTTGGCCGAAAAAGCACGTATCAAAATCAACTGAGTTTCCAGTATTCCCATACGAAACTATGATTCAAAGTATTGAAAGTTAATGTTATTATGGGACTAACTCAAATACTATCAAAGACACAATATTTTGCAAGGATGTATATTACTTCTTTGGTTAACTTACTGCAAAATTTGAAATTGGTAGACAGCTTTGTTGCCTAGAAAAAAATAACAGAAAGATGACGAGTTTCGATTACTAATTGCATTTGCTATTATGGAGAATTTTTACTATATGTAGGGTACATTTGCTATGATAAAGCGACTACGGGCCTCAACAACTGTATATTCATTAAATAACAATAGCTTTAACATGTGGCAACTTCATAATTATGATACGCAGCACGGTTCTTTAATTATTTATCAATCAAGAAGTGAAAGTGATCAATTAAGTCAATAGAAAGAGTAGCATTTAAATTTTTCTGCAATATTTGTCTAAATTAATACAGCAAACATTGGTTCAATGATGTATGGATAACTATGGACATCTCAAACAAACGGTAAAATTACTTAGTGGCCTGGACCAATTGACGAAACTGAATATTTAAATTTGAATTAACTTATCAAACTATCAACATAAAAATGTATTACTTTGATAAAAAAGCGAAAAATAACGAATCAATGTGCAAGGTTCTACTTTGCATGCTTTTTTTAATTAGATAAATAAACATGTTGTGAATTCGCGTTTCCTATTTCGTTATTCCGTTATTTCGTTATTATTAAGGCGTTTCCGAAAGTAAATGTGATAATGGATATTTAAAAAAATAATTCAACGTTCCATAAAATCAAAAATTTCATACCATTCGTTACTAAATTATACATATATAATGGCTGAATATTGTTTCATTTACATATAAAATTTGAGCTCGCTATCTCATATTTTGCAAAAGTTACAATAGAGCGATAATGTCAATTTTTTGATAAATTCAAAATTCCATAAAATCTGAACCACTTTACCGATTCGGGCTGAATTCAACACCAAACAACATCGAGTGCACCTGCTCTTATAAATTAACTGACATTAAAAACTCCAAATTTTTTTTTCATCAAAACAAAGCTTCCTCTATGAGGAAGTAAAAATAATGAAAACAGTTGAAAAATAAGGCTCATTATGTCAAAAAATATTTAAAAAAAATAAAACTAAATTTAGTTGAATTAAATCTAATTTAAGTCAGTTAACTTATTGCATGTTAAATTTTGGAATTGCTATGATATAATTTTTAAGTTGTTGAATTAAATTGGACTGAATGAAACTAAATTTTCTCATCTAAGTAACTATAGTTAGTATTATCAAAACATTTTCTGAGTGTACAATTGTAACGATAAATTCTATTTTGGTAAATTACATGCATATTATTGACTAGACAAAGGTTACAGTGACGATGTGTTTGCAGGGCCTCAGAGACAGACAGTTGAAGACAGAAAGTTGACGTCGATCTATTATTTCATTGCGATGATTACGGAAGATAGTTAGACAGAAACGTGAATTGTTATACTCAAACTTATGAAAGTGTCTTCTGAATTCAAGATGCTGATATATATATTATATATGTGGCAAAATTTACCAGCTTGTGCACGATGTATTTATACATTGAGGGCTTGGAAATATGACGTGCAGAAACTTTCATGTGACATTAGGTCTACCTACGTAAACTATCTATCAACCTAGAACAGAATTCTCGGGGCGCAAGTAGGGATCACGGATTCCCTACGTGCTGTAGTTGTAAAAGTTTAACGTCGTACCTCAGGTTAGTTAAAATCGATAGGTCGTGGTGCGGGCGTGATGCACATATGATACATAGTATTGTCTGCGATATACGTAGGCAGATACAATTTGCAATGTCCATACAGTAATGATACTGCTTATAGCTACATTCATACTGTCATATATATATCGAAAAGCTATTTGGAAAGTATTTGGAAGCTGGTAAAGTAGAAGTACGGATTTTGACCACACTTACCCGACTAGAAATTCAGTTATGGGGAATATCAGGGCCGGACCTGGTAACCGGATTCTAAATCCAAGGCCCCTGTCTGGCTACCTTACACGGCCCTGATTGGAAATGTAACGCTTTGGCACATCCGGGCCAGGTCAAGTTTACCGCATAAGGACCTGATAAAAATAACCATTTAAGGGCCTGATAAAGATTGCAAACTAAGGGCCTGATAAATATAATCATTGATATAAATACATATACTTATCTTTATATTAAATTAAAAAATTAATTATTAATTTTAGGGCATTATGCCGCAATATCAACAATAATATTCTATTAATATTACAAAAAAAAAAAAAAAAAAACAATTCGTCTTCAGATACGGTTTTTCGTAACTTCATTCGAGAAGTGATGGACGCGGGATTTGAACCTAAGACCTACGGGACCTACCTATTTACCTAACTACCTAACCGAGCACGCTAACCACTAGACCAAACCGATTATGTGGACATCTCGTACAGTATTTCCATAATAGTTCAATTTGCTATTTATTTAAAATAATAGTTCAGTTTTTAATGTAGCTAGTTACGAATTTGAACTTAAAATTTGTAAATTCAAAATGACGGGTTTAAAATGAAAAACATATTGAATGCGATATTTTGATTTTATAAATGATATTTTTAATTCCACCAATATTTCGATCGGGTCTACCTTATCTATGCCAGATCTGGGCCTGAATAAGATACACCTTATCAGGTCAACCTTCCCTTTGCCAGATCCGGTCCTATTAAGGTACATCTTATCAGGTCTACCTTATCTATGCCAGATCTGGACCTGAATATCTAATACCTTATCAGGTCAACCTTCCCTATGCCAGATCCGGTCCTAATACGGTACACCTTATCAGGGCAACCTTTCCTATGCCAGATCCGGTCCTAATAAGGTACACCTTATCAGGTCAAACTTATCCATGCCAGATCAGGCCCATATGTGACGGCAGGGCTGCCCTACCAGATTTCTAGTCGGGTAGGGGTGAACGGAGAAATCGCAGTCACCGGGCAATGCCGGTCACCTTATTTTTGCATCAACTAGTGAATATATCAAACTTTTTTTTTCTCAATCAGCTTACGTATATGCTAATTAACAAATTTAATACTCCGTGCCAATTATACTACGAAAAAATAAACAAATTAAATGATTTTTAGGTTATGCACTCTTTTTTTTTATAAGAAAAGCAGTATTTTAAATAAGGGTCTTGCGTAACTTATTGACGTTAAAATCACATCTAACCGTTTTTCATGTATTTTTCGGACTTGCAGCTTCAATTTCCCCATGTTAAAATGTTGATGCCGCAAATAAATATATTGAAATTTGATATAAAAAGTCGTCGCGGTTGACGGGGTAACGACGATCACGTGCGCGGGCAATGGTAGTCGAGGGACGCCAGTGAGTTACCGGCACAATTCGCCGGCGCACGTCAAATGAATTTTTCGCCGTAAACATCACGGTATGTATGCATTAATAATAGAAATTCAGTTCAACTAATGACTTAGTAATAACTTAGAAACGAATAAGAATTGACGAATTGAAAAATATACGTAGAAATGTGTTCAATTTGATGGCGATTTCGGTGTTGACATGAGACTAAAATTTTTGAGGTTAGATTTTTTATTAAATGAAACTGATAGTATAGTAAAGTTGCGCTGAGAAAATTAATCTCAGGTTTTGTTGTACTTTAAAAGAGACTATTTTATTATTAAATGTTTATGTAAGACAGTATAAAATGAGTTATATTAATACATTTTAAGAGAGGATAGATAACTGTACCAAAAGACTGTGATTTATAATAGCTATATTGATAAGCGTTATATTTTCACGAGGAAATAAAAAAAAATTAAAAACAATTATATTTTCCGTAATATGGTATTGGTTTCTGTAAAATCGTCTTCGACCGGATGGTATTGCCCCAAAGGTGACTGTAGATACCCCGTAATTGACCGCAGTTCCCCAAAAGGCGACCGTGATTACCCAAATCGTCGGATAATGGCAGTCGCTGCACATGGTTTGAAAAAGAATGAAAAATCCATTTATACGATTGCTTTCGTGATTTTCATGCTGTTCATTTTCAATAATAGTTGATGAAGTATCCGACAACCATTACTTTTTGGCAGAAACGACGGTTTATTTACAGAAAAAAGCAAATATTCCTTAGTGACTGCGATTCCCCCGTTCTCCTCTAAATACATTTTTCGTTGGTATTGTAATTCTGCACCTGTATTTAATCATGATTTTTCATAACGTTGCATATATGTTTTGGAAACATTTATCGTCATATTGATATCTGTTCGTCTTCATTACAAAAAATACTGTATGGCTAATTAAAATATCATCAGCTGATTAAGCAAATTCTCAACTCATTGCGTAATTCGACAAGATTTTAACGAAAGCTCTAGATACATATTTAGCGAATTGCATGTAGCTTTGCACGTACCAACCTTAAAAGGCATCACTGGAAATTTTGATGTACTAAAAGTCTGAAATAAAGCTATACATAAATATGAATAAATATGTGGATCCGGATATGGCCATAATAATATAATCATTAATTTTTCGTTAATTATTACACAATCAATTCATATATTCATGAAGAAGAATCAAAAAACCAAAACACGCTGAGAAAAATATAGTCAAAGATGTATAGTGAAAAAAGATAAAATGGTGGAACATCTTTCGAAAAATTAGTGATCAATTTAATTTTTCGAAAAATTAATGATGAAACTAATTTTATTAAGGTATTATTAATAATTACTTTTCGAAATTTCCTGTCGTAAAATATGTCAGGAAACTCACAAAAGTTGTTTACAAAAAAAGGCACGACTGTGACCATTTTGTCCCCATCTCCCCTACTAAACGAAGTAAATAAAATGGCAGCATCATTTTCAAACCAGGCAATATTCAACCCCTCGAACGGGAGATATAAAGATAAAAACCCTAAACAACTTTCTATGTGAAAATATGTGAAAAATCCTGGAAAAGAACAAGGTACAAATTTCATTAAAATAAATGAAAGAAATAATATTTCTTCTTATGCAGTAATGATGACGGCTGACTACAATGTAAGAAGTTAAATTATGTATTCACCAGACATAGATCCGATCTGATTCAGCCTAGATCTGATCCGATATCTCTCCTAATTTTACTAGGACTAATTGCAGTACAATCGTGAAGATATATAGTTTATGTTCGAATTCTCACATGAATATGTTACATATCGCCTACTTCTCGACTTAAGTATTATCATTATATGTCCATTATAGTTTACGCCTTTTTTCTAAGCACTAAAAGATGCAAATAAAATTACAGCGCAGGTAACAGCAAATAGTAGCAATGTGTAGGTGGTGATGATGACTAACTGACAATGTGAGAAGTTAAATTACTTAGTCACCGACCACAGATTCGATCTATTATCTCTCCTAATTCTACCAGAACACATTGCAATACAATCATGAAGATATATAGTTTATATTCATATTCGTCACACCGTTCTCTCGTTGAATAGTATGGCCTTCCGGCACAAGTACCGAAACCCATTGGAGTCAATTTAATTAACAGGTTTAGTGCGCTATCTCGCAGAGCAGGGTCGCTAACGCCCGACTAGTGTCACATAACTACATATACATATACCCTATAATACGCGACCTCTTGCTACGATAGGTCTATAAAGAGGTCATAATATTCCGCAAAGGTTGAAGAATAAAACCAGCAATTTGACCTTTCAAGCACCATAAAAAAATAAAAGTAAAATAAACCGTAGCCCCTCCCATAATAATTAAGTCGTTAATTAAAAAGAAAAAGCAAATGCCATGCGATAAAAATATGAAAATCGCGATTTCGACGCTCATAATTTACTCCCACTGCGTTTTAAGGGAGTTCAAACCTGTCCGAAGTGATTAACTTTCCACGTGGATTGCGCGCGCCTTGATTATGGAGTATTTCCAGAAGTCGTAGCAGTACAGACGCCGCTTCGGCAGACACACCATCAGGGTATAATAATCTCTCGAAGGTTCTCGCGTGTGTTGGGTTTGTAACGTGTTCGTGAACTAAAATAAGCAGAAGTGGCTCTCGCACGGTTATATTGACGAAACGAAGTGAGATCGTTCGTCGTGATAGAGCATGGCCTTTTTGAGATGCCTGCAGCACAGGAAGATGAAGAAGAGTATGAGGAGCCACGTAACATGTATATATCGCAAAAGCTAGAAAAGAGAAAAAAACCTCGAGTACCTAGCTCGGGCTTGCAAACACCCACACACACTTGTGCTCTGCTCTATCTCCACGGCTCATCTTGCTTCTTCCTTCCGTGTATTTTTCTTGTATAACGGAGTAATCCACTACGAGTCTCTATCATGCTGTACTCGTGCTTTGCATCAAGATCGATGATTCAACCGAAAGGGTGTGTTCCGGCGGTGCAACTTTTGAAATTTCTATATACACACGGAAAGAAAAGATTTGCTGCCATAACCAAAAAACTAGTTGACACAACCTATCGATTGTTCGATTTCCGTCCCTTATAACTCAAATGGTAGTTGTCAAAGATTCGAATGGTCGTCCTAACAATTCGAATGGTAGTCGCAACGATTCGAATGGTAGTCGCAACGATTCGAATGGCAGTCCCAACACGAAAAGAAAAGCTTGGTTGGAACAACCAAGTGCTATGGTTATATATGCGCCAGACAATTAATTGGTTAGACGGACCAATTTCTTGGTTAGGCTACCAATGTCTTGGTTAGGCTACCAATGTATTGGTTAGGCTACCAATGTATTGGTTAGGCTACCAATGTATTGGTTAGACTAACTAAGTGACTTGGTAAGCTAACCAAGTGACTTGGTTAGACCAACCAAGAAATTGGTCACCTAACAAATTACTTGGTTGGTCTAACCAATTAATTGTCTGGCGCATATATAACCATAGCACTTGGTAGTTTCAACCAAGCCTTTTTTTCCGTGAACGATTTGATTGGTTATACGGAAAGAAATGTTTGGTTGTGGCAACTACGTTTTCGATTTGCTGTACACAATGTCTAAAAAATTAGTTGCCTCAACCATATCGAATAGTAACCTCAACTATTCACGATTAGTTCTCGCGAGATTAGTTGGGTTAACTAATCCAATCGTTGAGACTACCACTCGAATAGTTGGGACTACCATTCGAATTGTCGGTATTACCATTCGAATAGTTGGTATTACCATTCGAATCGTTGGTATTACCATTTGGGTTGTAAGGGAAATAGAATAATCGATTGGTTGTGTCAACTCATTTCTTGGTTATGGCAACTAATCTTTTTTCCCATGTACACTTACTAATTGCGGGAGAACTATAATCGTGAATAGTTGAGGTTACTATTCGATATGGTTGCGGCAACTAATTTTCGAGACCTTTTGTACAGCAAATCGAAAACGTAGTTGTCACAACCAAACATTTCCTTCCGTGCAATATATAAAGTCAACGAATGCATATCACAGGCAGGTCTTGCTTGAAGTTGAATGCTATGAGGTAGCTCCGAGTGTGAACTCTCTTTTGAAGATGCCTGCAGCACACCGAGAGAAAAAGTTTCCTTGATTCAAAGAAATTTTATTAAAATCCCAACCTATGAAACATTTCTTTGAGATCAAAGAAACAATATACTAAGAAAGCTAATATTATATTTTTTTTTGATAATCTGAAATTTAATGAATTGTAGTGACATTGAATTAGTGATAATTTTCCTTGAACCAAGGAACCGTTTTTCATTGATTTCAAAGAAATCATCTTAGAGACACTAAAAGAAAAATGTAACCTATAAAATGACATGTCGCTAAAGAAATGAAAGCACGACAGAGGTTGCTTTAAAAAAATGTCTTTCTATGCCGTACTAGATGTAAAAAGTTATAGAAATAATGTATTTCAATAGACACCGATACCTGCTTATCCATTTTTGTCGACTTTTCGCGACTATTGACTTAACGGGACTGACAGGGTCGCGCTAACCGTTGGCCGACAGGGTGCCGTCAAGGAAACTGTTTTTTTAATCAATGAAATAATTTCTGTGAATCAATGAAAGCAATTTTTTGAATCAATGAAACCATTTATTTGAACTGAAATGCACTACCCATGCAGAAATTTCGGTAGGGATCCAGCTGGAGCCTGCCTAGTATTCCCATCTTCTGGTCGGATTCCAGTCAGTCATCGGATCGGATTCCAGACATGAGATGTAACCCGCGAAAACTGGGTTCCGATCGGGATCTCGAACTGGGATCCGATCCGATGGCTGACTGGATATCAGCCCTTAGATGGGCATACTAGGCTGGATCCACCTCGATCCTTGTCGAAAGATGGGAATATCAAGCTGATTCCAGCTGGATCCCTGTCGAAATTTCTGCATGGGACTGGTTAGAATTAATTAAAATAAATAAATGCATAAATTACATAAGAATCTGTAACTTTATTCTAAATTCCAATAATAACAAAAAATGTAATAAAATCTGCAATAAGAACAGCTTCAAAAAAAGATCACTATTTCTGTGTTGGACAACGACCATCCCAGTCGTGGAGGATGATGAAATATATGAAATCGTTGAGTAACGGGAAGACGATCTGGATTCGATTCAAAATCCAAGTAGAACCCCTCATAGGATAACCCTAACAAATCCCGATGCACGGTAATACAGCTCGTCATTCAGAATTGGGTCCCGATCCGGAATCCATCCTGATTCTAAATAGGACGGTTTTCTTAGGGTAACCCTAACAAATCCTAATCGATGATAAACTATCATCGAGTGCGTAACCGGAAATCTATTTGGGATCTATTCAGATTCCAAGTTGGACAACCCATTTATGGAAACCCGAGTCAATCCCGACCAGGATCGAGTTTCAAACTGGGACGCCCAGACTTATTTCTACATGGGTATTCTACACTGAAAGCAAAGAAACATTTCATTAAAGGCAATGAAAAAAAAATTCAATCCACCCATTTCTTTGGAATCAATGAAAACTTTTTTCTCGCTGCAGAGGAAGATGAGGAGGAGTATGAGGAGCAGGGATGGGTAACATCGAATTAGTATTACAATTCAAATGGTTTTATACTCGAAAATGTATTTGAAGCACGATTCAAATACTTTTTCAAGTTACAAAACAGCCCAATTGTAATTCTAATTAGACAGTGTCCATCCCTGGCAATATATATATATATTGCAAAAGTTAGAAAAGAAAAAAAAGACTGCTCTATCTCCGCGGCTCATCTTGCTTCTTCCATTCGTGTATTTTTCTTGCATAACATAGTAATCCACTACTATCCTCTCTATCATGTTGTACTTGTGCTTTGCATCACGATCGATGTTTCGACCGAAATTGTGTATTCCGGCGGTGGAACTTTTGAAATTTCTCTGCACGATATATGAAATGATTGAATGCATATAACAGGCAGACATTGCTTGGAGTTGAATGCTACGAGGTAGCCTCGAGTGAAAACTCCATAGGAGCTCCGTGAGGATCGGCACTTGCGCGCGCCCTACGCTCTCACTATCTCTCGTAGCACATGCAGTTGCAAGCTAGTTTGGAGAGATAGAAGTGCACAGACAACTGGTACATAGGTACATGTGTGGGTTTGTGCGAGTTGCGGAGTCGAGAACGAGCATCGACGAAAGCGCGCAGTGGACTCTCTCGCCCATCGAGCCCACAATGAAACGAGGTCAAAGCTTTCCTTCTCTCGGTAAAGCCGGCGAAATAACTGATCTCCGCAAAGCCAGGGAAATAGCTGACATCAGGGCCCTGTTGTACTGCATACCGCAACGGTGGATAGTATGTCGTGCGCACATTTCGGACACGAATTACACAGTACTAAAGCTTTCGCGCTATTCCCACAGTATCAGTGTTGTCAAATTTCCTCGTCACTTGAGTTTGTAACTTGTTACAAAAGATTTGTGTTATTGACCCTCTGGGAACAATTTATTTGGTTTCTAGAAATTACGGCTTTTATCTATGTATATTTATTTACACTAGACTTGTAAAACCCCATTAATCTAGGAAATAAAGTTTGCAGTATAGTTTGCTTTTTAATTTTTATTTCATAAAATTAGCCTGTATTGATTATAGAATTCAGTGTAAACATTTGAACACCTGAAAAAAATAACGTATTCTCGCTTAAATATTGGCAGAAATAGTTGAAAAAATGGAAGATCTCGGCCCCCCATTACTTTCCTTATGCATTAATTATTTATCCCCATGTTTTCAGAAGGATTACCGTGAAATTTTGTAAATTTCATATTTATTGCAGCTTTTTAAATGTTTACACATTTAATTATAATTGCTTGATTTTGTTATTACGGAAACATAATTATATAGTGAATCGTATCAACATCTTTATTTCTATAAGGATTTGGCATTTACAACTCTCATTTACACTGACACTCATAGATACTCACAGTGATACACACAAACACTGGCACAAAAACTCAAACAGAGATTTTTCTAAGTCCCCATGTGATGTATCTCCGGATTAGGCTAATAAGTCCTCCATGGACCTGCAAGCCTGAAACTTCTTATTAAAAAATCAAATTATAAAGGGCCTATAAAGTTGCCTATGCAATGTTTATACAGTTGCCTATGAAGGGTTAATTTGTAGGCAACAATACAGAGAGAAATTTCTGTGCCATGACAACATAAAACGGTGATAACAAAAATCGTTTTGTTAGGCTAACAAAAAGATTGGTTAGCCCAGCAAAAAGATTTGTCAACCGAACAAAAGATTTGTCAGCATCGCAAAACTGCCCATGCAGAAATATAGTTGGGGCTCCAACTTGGCCCTTTCTAGTTTGCCCCAGTTCTATTAGGGGCCCTATTAGGCTAGTCACGCTTGAAGTACGGAGCCTTTAGAGGCTCAATATGGGCGACCCTAGTGAGGGTTCCACATTTAAGCCTGATTAGGCCCCGAAGTTTATCGTGGCCACCTCTGTTGAGCCTAGTAGGGTTCTAGAGTAGATTCCCTATTGTGGATGCCACGTTTATACCTAAAAAGGCCCCTTATTTAATCGTGGCTGCCCGAACTAATTTCTGCACGGGTGATTTGTCAGCCTCACAAAAGATTTGCCAGCCTAACGTAACGATTTTTGTTGTCCTCGTTTTATGTTGTCACAACACAAAAATTTCTCTCCATGAAAGAGTCACAATATGGGCGACCATAGAGAGTTCCACATTTAAGCCTGATTAGGCCCCGACGTGGACATTTTTGACTATATATTTTGTCGCGGCCGCCTTCGTTGAGCCTTGTAGAGTTCTAGAATGAATTCCCTAATGTGGATGCCATGTTTATGCCTAAGAAAGCTCCTTATTCTATCGTGGCAGCCCGATCGGAATTCTGCACGGGACTGTGAGAAAAATGAATGGGACAAATTGCTAAATCTAGTGAGTTTTACTATAAAAATAATTACACGTTCTATAGGTTACTGGTAGTGTACTGATTATGTTATTTATTGTTACAGCAACCATAAAAACATTGTTGTCCTCTCAGGAAAACATATATATAGTAAAATTGACCATACATTTTTCTGGTTGGATGATTTTTATAAGTCCTCTAACAGCTCATCAAGATCTGATATTTCTAAGTTCCCCAAGTGCCCCCAAACCCGAATTTCCTTAAGTCGCGCAAGAGCTCCTCCCTCTTCGTTGAACTGCAGAGGAAGTAAAAGGCGGAGCATCTCATTACTTTGAGGTTACTGAATTGTGAGGGCGTTCGAGTCATACGAAACCCTAGTTAGCATATATAACGAATACTCTCTACAACAAACTTACATATTGAACCCATTGAATAAACAATTTCTTGAATTGTCCTGATATATTATTTTCGTTTATTCTATATCTCATTTCCTACATATCTGTATTTTCCAACCTTATGTTATACCCAGAATGAGCTAATAAGAAGAACATCAAAATCTCGCGACAAATGCTAGACAAATCGATGATCACAATACAAGACATAAGCTTACATATTGAACCCATTGAATAAACAATTTCTTGAATTGTCCTGATATATTATTTTCGTTTATTCTATATCTCATTTCCTACATATCTTATTTTCGTATTTTCCAACCTTATGTTATACCCAGAATGAGCTAATAAGAAGAACATCAAAACCTTGCGACAAATGCTAGACAAATCGATGATCACAATAGAAGACATAAGCTTACATATTGAACCCATTGAACAAACAATTTTTTGAATTGTCCTGATATATTATTTTCGTTTATTCTATATCTCATTTCCTACATATCTGTATTTTCCAACCGTATTCTGGGTATAACCCAGAATGAGCTAATAAGAAGAACATCAAAATCTTGCGACAAATGCTAGACAAATCGATGATCACAATAGAAGACATAACCTTACATATTGAACCCATTGAATAAACAATTTCTTGAATTGTCCTGATATATTATTTTCGTTTATTCTATATCTCATTTCCTACATATCTGTATTTTCCAACCTTATGTTATACCCAGAATGAGCTAATAAGAAGAACATAAAAATCTTGCGACAAATGCTAGATAAATCGATGATCACAATACAAGACATAAGCTTACATATTGAACCCATTGAATAAACAATTTCTTGAATTGTCCTGATATATTATTTTCGTTTATTCTATATCTCATTTCCTACATATCTATATTTTCCAACCTTATGTTATACTCAGAATGAGCTAATAAGAACATCAAAATCTTGCGACAAATGCTAGACAAATCGATGATCACAATACAAGACGTAAGCTTACATATTGAACCCATTGAATAAACAATTTCTTGAATTGTCCTGATATATTATTTTCGTTTATTCTATATCTCATTTCCTACATATTTGTATTTTCCAACCTTATGTTATACCCAGAATGAGCTAATAAGAAGAACATCAAAATCTTGCGGCAAATGCTAGACAAATCGATGATCACAATACAAGACATAAGCTTACATATTGAACCCATTAAATAAACAATTTCTTGAATTGTCCTGATATATTATTTTCGTTTATTCTATATCTCATTTCCTACATATCTGTATTTTCCAACCTTATGTTATACCCAGAATGAGCTAATAAGAAGAACATCAAAATCTTGCGACAAATGCTAGACAAATCGATGATCACAATACAAGACGTAAGCTTACATATTGAACCCATTGAATAAACAATTTCTTGAATTGTCCTGATATATTATTTTCGTTTATTCTATATCTCATTTCCTACATATCTTTATTTTCTAACCTTATGTTATACCCAGAATGAGCTAATAAGAAGAACATCAAAATCTTGCGACAAATGCTAGACAAATCGATGATCACAATACAAGACATAAGCTTACATATTGAACCCATTGAATAAACAATTTCTTGAATTGTCTTGATATATTATTTTCGTTTATTCTATATCTCATTTCCTACATATCTGTATTTTTTAACCTTATGTTATACCCAGAATGAGCTAATAAGAAGAACATCAAAATCTCGCGACAAATGCTAGACAAATCGATGATGACAATACAAGACGTAAGCTTACATATTGAACCCATTGAATAAACAATTTCTTGAATTGTCCTGATATATTATTTTCGTTTATTCTATATCTCATTTCCTACATATCTGTATTTTCTAACCTTATGTTATACCCAGAAGGAGCTAATAAGAAGAACATCAAAATCTCGCGACAAATGCTAGACAAATCGATGATCACAATACAAGACATAAGCTTACATATTGAACCCGTTGAATAAACAATTTCTTGAATTGTCCTGATATATTATTTTCGTTTATTCTATATCTCATTTCCTACATATCTGTATTTTCCAACCTTATGTTATACCCAGAATGAGCTAATAAGAAGAACATCAAAATCTTGCGACAAATGCTAGACAAATCGATGATCACAATACAAGACATAAGCTTACATATTGAACCCATTGAATAAACAATTTCTTGAATTGTCCTGATATATTATTTTCGTTTATTCTATATCTCATTTCCTACATATCTGTATTTTCCAACCTTATGTTATACCCAGAATGAGCTAATAAGTAGAACATCAAAATCTTGCGGCAAATGCTAGACAAATCGATGATCACAATACAAGACATAAGCTTACATATTGAACCCATTGAATAAACAATTTCTTGAATTGTCCTGATATATTATTTTCGTTTATTCTATATCTCATTTCCTACATATCTTTATTTTCTAACCTTATGTTATACCCAGAATGAGCTAATAAGAAGAACATCATAATCTCGCGGCAAATGCTAGACAAATCGATGATCACAATACAAGACATAAGCTTACATATTGAACCCATTGAATAAACAATTTCTTGAATTGTCCTGATATATTATTTTCGTTTATTCTATATCTCATTTCCTACATATCTGTATTTTGGAACCTTATGTTATACCCAGAATGAGCTAATAAGAAGAACATCAAAATCTTGCGACAAATGCTAGACAAATCGATGATCACAATACAAGACGTAAGCTTACATATTGAACCCATTGAATAAACAATTTCTTGAATTGTCCTGATATATTATTTTCGTTTATTCTATATCTCATTTCCCACATATCTGTATTTTCCAACCTTATGTTATACCGAGAATAAGCTAATAAGAAGAACATCAAAATCTTGCGACAAATGCTAGACAAATCGATGATCACAATACAAGACATAAGCTTACATATTAAACCCATTGAATAAACAATTTCTTGAATTGTCCTGATATATTATTTTCGTTTATCCTATATCTCATTTCCTACATGTCTTTATTTTCTAACCTTATGTTATACCCAGAATGAGCTAATAAGAAGAACATCAAAATCTTGCGACAAATGCTAGACAAATCGATGATCATAATACAAGACATAAACTATTCACTTGCACCAAAGTTATGCGCCACTAAACTATTATGATAAACATCTATGGTGACAGAGACGTTGCCTAGACGCGTGACCATTTTCACTGATGCGCTACGCAGCCGAACGCGAAATTGTCAGTGAAATACATTTTTAGGCGGTCATCGTTACAAGCGTTTGGGCTGTGCAGCGGAACGGCGGCGACACATGCGAGTACATCAGCCAGAAACTGCAGCAGCCGCAGCAGCTGGTTGGAAAATGCTATAAATAAAGTCTCAAACGTTGGACTGTGGTTGAACGCGAAAAGGGTTTGAACGATGCGACACAGGTCTAGAACTGTAGGACAGGGAGATGATGATGACGGTAGCTTTTCTCTGTATTATATATTCTATGTCCTTCGTGCACTTTGTTTATGCATGCGAGGTGGGCAAAAAGTGAAACAGTGCATCACGTTGATAAACACAATAAAACTATAATGACAGAGGGAGAGAATGAGAGTACCTATAAAACGTAGACTGGACGGAGGTGGACGGATAATTAAAATAATGGCGGCTTTGAAAAAGCAATAAAGAGAAAGAATAATAAAGTTGATAGTTATTAATTCACTTTACATGCGGAGGATGAAAGTGTCTTGTTCTAACATTACAACTTGATTTATGATTATGTCAGTCCATTGTATATTCGGCTATTGGTATTTTTTTTCGAAAACTTTACTGTGAATGCTCTGTTAATTGAATAAGGCAGCATCCATTTTTGGATTACAGTAAAATGTTGTTTATTAGAACTTTAATGAATCGAATAACGATTTGATTTATACGAAACGTCAATTATACGAACTATTTGTGATTTGACAGCACAAAAACGAGCTCCCAATGTAAAATAGGAGAACATCCTCCACGTTTTTTCCAAGGAAATAGATGATAGAAATATATTCATTGTCTTTAGTATGTTATAGGCGTGACCGAATATTGTTATTATTAATTTTTTATCGACTCTTGGCGGTCTATTTTTTCTGATAGAATTTTGCGATATTTGTAAGAGATTCGTATTAGTGAAATTTGAATTAGGCTTCAGTTTCGCGCGCTTTGAATCTAGCGATCACGGTCTCAGATCCGAGAAGTGCTTCGCAAAATTCCATCAGAAAAAATAGACCACCAAGAGTCGATAAAAAATTAATAATAACAATATTCGGTCACGCCTATAACATGCTAAGGTTAATATATGACTATAAATTAACGATTGTGAATCAATTCTGCCAGGGCCACGGTGGCGTAATTGGTAACGCACCAGGCTAGAATTCTGGGTGTTCCCGGTTCGAACCCGGGTTGTGGCGGAATTTTTTCACAATTTGTTTGAGATAAATTTCGTCAATTGTGGCTGCTTGATGAATTAATTTAATTTATTAAGCAGCTACAGTCGATATTTGTAAGAGATTCGTATTAGTGAAATTTGAATTAGGCTTCAGTTTCGCGCGCTTTGAATCTAGCGATCACGGTCTCAGATCCGAGAAGTGCTTCGCAAAATTCCATCAGAAAAAATAGACCGCCAAGAGTCGATAAAAAATTAATAATATATTCATTGTCGGTGCCTAACTTCCCCTCACAAATAATTGCTGTTGGTCATCCAAATTTTCAACTATATGAACGACAATCGGTCCCAATTCGTTCGGATAATCGACGTTGTGGTGTACTTAAGGGGAGGGAATCAGGTCAAAAAAATTGATTTTGGAAATTCAATATCATCCAAATCCTATTTCATATAAAAATGGCCAATGCACTATATTATTGGTACTCGATGAAAGGATTTTTTACTGTCGTCCGACTTGCATATGCTTTTCAATATTATCTTAAGCAAAGTTCTTAGGTTTTCCATTCTGCGCATGATTCAGATCAAACTACTAGGCAGATTGAAATAGGTGATGTCTCATTTTCTTGTTCATGAAAAGATACACCGGCTAAATGGAGCAAATTTTAATAGAAGGTAATATTTTTTAAGTGACATAACTATTAATAAATAAATATTATGCTATTTTCTAAATCAGTGATTAACTTTGCTTTCAGAATGAAAAAAAATAGTTTGCTCCATTTAGCCGGTGTATCTTTTCATGAAGAAGAAAATGACACGTCAACCACTCCAATCTGCCTAGTAGTTTGATCTGAATCATGCGCAGAATGAAAAACCTAAGAACTTTGCTTAAGAAAATATTGAAAATCATATGCAAGTCAGACGACAGTAAAAAAATCCTTTCATCGATTACCATCAATATAGTGCGTTGGGCATTTTTATATGCAATAGGATTTGGAGGATATTGAATGTCCAAAATCAATTTTTTTTACCTGACTCCCTCCCCTTAAGTAGGACGTTTTAATAAATATACATTACAGTTAAAATACATTTGAGTTTTTGATGGTACATAATAAAGGTTGACGTACTATTTTTTATATCTGGAAATTCTAGACTTTTGTGGATATACAAAAATTATATTATGGTTTTCTCAGGGGCCGGAATGTCAGTGATATTTATTTGTCATTGATAACATAAACAAAGACATTTTTGGTAGGTGGAAAAAGCATCTAGCTATTCTGGGTCACCTACAGTAATTTCTTCTTGTTTCCACATTCTCCACACTTTTATAAGAAAACCGGAAGGTCAAATATGCATTCTCAAATAATAGTGAGCTCAAATATTTTCTCTATTTTCCATTTGTCGTAGAATTCACATTGTACCGCTGACGAAAATGCTTTTGCAAAATTCTATTTTCTTTGTAAGAATTCTCTGTACGGTCGGAGTATGGAATATTTCAGTTGAAGATCTTTCGCAGAAGATACGGAAGAAGAAGTTACACTTCTACAGTAGATTTTTCTTTGCGTAGTAACTTTTGTACTAAATTTCCTTGTAACTTCTACGAAAGATCTTCAAAAGAAAAGTATAATTGGAGCAGTGGCTTCCTACAAAGAGAATTGAACCTTGCAGAACTAATTTGGTACTGCGATGTAACGTGCACTGTACGATAAGTACAAAATAGAAAAACAAAATTTGCAGCAATGTACTTGGCAACAAAAAAGGTTCAGTTTGTTCTTATCCACTGGTATTTTTTATCTAGATAAAATATTCCATATGAGACATTCTTCGTAAAGTGGGCCACTTTTTTCCCGAACCCTTTCAGATTCTGCTCACAGTTTGCTAAGTTTTAGTGCTAAATACTCTCTACGATTTATTTTAGATTTTTTACTTAACTTTTTTGGAAACTTCTTTTTTTTCTCAGTCCAAAAGTATAATGACAGAAAAGAATTCGTTTTGCCATAACCTATTCATTGCAATTAGTGGTATATTTTTATTTGTTTTGCAAAAGGTCTTATCAGCAAAAATAGCATTTTTTTTATTCAACGCGATACCTTTGCATTTTCTGTAAATTTGACAGAATATCATGATATAAATATTAAATTATTATATTTTTTCTCTTTAGCGAAAATCTCGAGTTCGACATTGCCAATTTTGTTACAGACTTTTGACAGAGTATTCAGCACTGTTGAATATTTTGTTAAATTTACAGCAAAATAATGAATGTCGCATTGAATGAAAAAAAAAATCATGTTTTTTTAACTACCTATTTTAAAACCAAAAAATGTATATCCCAATTGCATTGACTAATTCATAGAAAAAGGGAATTTTTTTGACCTCATACTTTTTATTCGATTTTGTCGTTGTGAAATATATGAATTTAAAAAAAAAAGTGTTTTCCATGGAAGTAAAGTAAAATTTTTTTAAAAAATTGGTAGAGAGTGGTTTTAATTATTACTAAAACTTAGCAAAGTATGAGCAGAATCTGAAAGGATTCGAAAAACGTGGCCCACCTCGTGGAAATTATCTGCAATTGGAGCATCATTTATTTCTTATAATTTTCAGGTGACATTAGAATACAAACTTATTGTCAATATTATTGTCAACTAACACGAAAACAATGACACGAATTGTTATTTGAATAAATAACGGAGAATTACTTTCATTGGGTCGTAATTATTTCGCGTGCATTGGACGAAAATCCTTTCGACCAGCTTTGAGGAAATTGATGAAATTCGTCGCAAGTGAATATGAGGAAGAATTTACAGAATTTACAGAGTGCGGAAAATTAGGAACAGAGAGAAGCAAGCCACAGCATCAGTAGTAGTAGCAGAACCTCCCTCATGGCTAACCAACGAGATTCACGTTGCTCGCACACAGCGCGCACGAAAGCGTTCCTTCGTTCGTTCGAGTCTGCATTCTTTGCTCGCTATTTTTACTGCGGGCACGTGTGGGACGTTACAGCGAGGAACGAGGCGCGAACGAGTACACCAAGCGCGATGTTTCGACTACATTTTATAATATGTGGTATAAGAAATTCTATGTATCCTCGCTTATGTCTTGCTGGTGCCCACACAGACGTGAAATTAAACACACGACGTATATGCCATAATACATTCCGCGAGAATAATAATGGCCTCGCTAAATGAACACATGTTCACTACATCAAGGCTTGCGATTCCAGTACATAGAAAAACAATCAAAAATTTACAATAAACGTCAAAATATTTATAATTACTTATATATATTCGCTATAATTAAATGTGCAGCCTAAGCTGTAAACTTTAAAACAGCATAAATATTTCGTCCATGAATTTGGGTTAATTAAAATTCCAATTATGAAAATGTTTTACTTTTTACGCTTGTCCAGTGTTTACCGAAAGATTTAAAAATTACAATAATTGTAGAAAATACCATATATGTTACTGTAAAAAATTTCATATTTGAGGAATTCTCTGTCAGTTCAGCCACTTTTTTTTCGACCCTCTCAGATCTATCCCATAATTGGCCACATTTTAGTACCACTTAAAAACACTCTTTGTGAATTTTTTCAGATTTTTTAGTCCATCCATTTAGGAAATGTATATTTTTTTTGTTATTCATATAACTTCGATGAAGTAAATCTGACAAAAAAATCACACATACAAAAAAATGTTGTTTTTCAATTAACTTTGCATTGCAATATATCTCATATTTTTATTCGTGTTACAAAAGCTATTTACAGCAAAAAAAAATGTTACACCATTTTTTTTACTCATTCGGATACCTTCGATATCACTGCCAATTTTATACAAGTTACAGGGATATGTCAAAAGCATACCTAAAAATTGGCATAGTGGGCATCGACTATTTGAAGGAGGAAAAAAATATTTTCCAAAATGTTCGATCCAATAAATGGCTATAGGCACGAATAGCTGTATGTAAACCCTGAAGGCTGTGTCGTCGTTACACGTCAAGTAGCTCAGTGGATCGATTATTTGAAGGAATAATAAAAAATAAGTGAAATAAAAAAATATATAAAAATAAAAAAAGAATTAAATAAATTCAACTAATTTTCTTTCTTTTATTTGAAGGAATAACAAAAAATAAGTGAAATAAAAAAATATATAAAAATAAAAAAACAATTAAATAAATTCAACTAATTTTCTTTCTTTTTTGAATCCTTCAAGTAGTCGATGCACACTGCACCAATTTTTTTGTAGGTTCTATACATGTCCCTACAGCTTATAAAAAATTGAGAGTAATATCGAAGGTGTCCGAATGAATGAAAAAAATAACTATAAAAATGATCTTCTGTAAAACCAACTAACAGTTATCACATAATGTTGTAGAGTAATGATCAAGATTAAAAATAAAAAAGGATGCAAAGTAGAACTTTGCACATTGCTTCCTCATTATTTTTCGCTTCTTACAAAGCTACCTCTATGCGGAAATATGTTATTCCATTTTTGGCTTCCTCATAGAGGAAGCTTTGTAAAACGCGAAAAATAATGAGGAAGCAATGTGCAAGGTTCTACTTTGCATCCTTGTTTTAATTAGATAAATATACATGTTGTGGATTCACTTTTTCTATTTCATTATTACGTTATTTAGTGATTATTAGAGTATTTCCGAATGTGAATGTGATAATGTATATTTTTTAAAATAATTCAACATTCCATAAAATCAAAAATTTCATACCGTTCGTCACTAAATTATACATATATAATGGCTGAATATTGTTTCGTTTATATACAAAATTTGAGCTCGCTATCTTAAGTTTTGCAAAAGTTACAATAGAGCGATAATGTCAATTTTTTGAAAAATTCAAAACATCATAAAATTTTTACGGTTCAACCGATCTTAATCAAATTCAATAGCGATCACCGGCATATGAAAGCTCAAATTCATACCAATTTTAAGATCAATATCTCAAAAATTGAAAGAGTTATCGCGTAAACAGACATTTTTCAAAAAATTAAAAAACGCGTAATAATTTAACAATGAAGTGGATTTTAACAAAAATCTGTATGAACGATGAAGCTTGATCCCTCTATCTATGGTCGAAATTTCAACTTGATATTTCAAGGCATTCCCGAGTTATAAAGGTTTACATTTGTCGATCATGTAATATACACACATACACACACACACACACACACACATACAGACATTTTTTCTAAATCACTTTTCTCGACGTTTTGGCCCATTCTGAGTGTACTGACATGAAAATTTAGAAAAAAAAAATTTTCATGAAAACAAAGCTTCCTCTATGAGGAAGCAAAAATTAAAACACGATGTAGGGTAGAAGTACCGGTTGTGACCACTGTACCGGTTGTGGTCACCCCCACACTTAAATACGTTTTTCGTGGCTATTTTAATTCTGTACCTGTATTTAATCATAATTTTTCATAACGTTGTGTATTTTGGAAACATTTATCGTCATTTTGACGTCCGTTCATCTCCATTACAAAAAGTACGGTATCATTAATTAAAGTATCATCAGCTGATTCATCAAATTCTCAACTCCTTACGGAATTCGACAAGATTTTGACGAAAGCTCTAGATACATATTCGGATTATATAGTTGGCGAATTGCATGCAGCTTTGCACATATCAATCTTAAGAATCATCACTGCAAATGTTGATGTATTAAAAGTTTGAAATAAAGCTATACATTTATAAAAAATACGATGGCCACAACTGGTACATGGAATAAGCATGTTGCCCCGGATATGGCCATGATAATATAATCATTAATTTTTCGTTAATTATTACACAATCAATTCATAAATTCGTAAAGAAGAAACAAAAAAACCAAAAAACGCTAAGAAAAATATATCCTTAGAAATGTATAGTAAAAAAGAAGGTAAAGCGGTGGAACACCTTTCATGTTGAAGATTCCCATCATTATGCAATGCGAAAATCTACTTTCGGAAAGAACTCTGGTAAAAATAAAAATAAAAGTGTAAAGAGTAAAACATTAATATAATGTATGACTATTTGTGACAAAGAAAGCTGCTACGAAAAAGTGCAAAACGAAGGAGACGAATGTCAAAAAAGGTTAGTTAGGTTCACCGATGGCATCTGTGCTTTAAAGACATTTTTGTGTAGAGGAATTGGATGCTTTTATGAGAATACGATTTTGATTTATTAAACACACCTTAAAAAATGTTTCAAGTGTAATGAATATTGAGTTATTCTAATTTTATGCATGGCCAAAACCGGTACATTACTGTGGCCAAAACCGGTGCATAGGTGGCCAGAACTGGTGAAATGGCTATGCTCCTACTTTTTTCTATTTTCCAGTGTTTTCTCGACACATATGAAGATTTTAATGCTAGAAATCTGAAATTATATTCTTCTCAGATATGAAAAGTATAGGTCCAAAACAGTTTTATGATATTTGGTCCCAATCACAAGTAGTTGAAAATGGGAAAATTCTTAATGTGGCCACAACCGGTACTTCTACCCTATATACTATAATACAATTCGAAAGAATAATAATTACCTCGCTAATGAACACATCAAGATCCGCGAGTGCTGTAAACTGAAGAAAAAAACAGAAATTTACAATACGTCAAAATATTTATTATTACAGATGCATTCACAATAATTAAATGCCCACATGTCGGTTCTCGTCCAATTCTCGGTTAATCAAATTTCACCCTAGAACGTGTTGGTATCAACGAAAATTGACTACCGACTCGAGAGCTCTCGCCGTTTCTTTCATGAACGGTTTAAATCTGATGAATGCAATTACTACTGGACAGCTCGTGGGTTTGTGCTCGTGTATTCGTTGAATTGTTGTGTGTGTCAGACTGATGCTCATTGGTGAATAGCGCTGTATGCTTCGAAGCTACACTTCTCTATTGCTGTTGCACATGAAACCACTGATTCTCTCTCCCTCGAGTGAAAAAGCGCGTGGCTTTTCCAACTAGAATTTGAGGCCATGCAGAGCTTTGTCATGCGAAATACGTGTATTCATAGGACACAAAGAACTGCTGGAAAAAAATAGGCCTGCGAGAGTTATATACATGTTTTTTTCATTGTCATCTTTTCTCTCTAAGGAGAAGAAAAGAAAACATTACGGTTGTGAGTTTAAACAGAACCTACTTAGATGAAGCCAATTTATTAACTCTCGTGGAATTATCAATTAAGAGATTAATGCTTTATTTTCGAATGGAGCTTAATTAGAAAAATTACAATTATTGGATAGGATAGAAGAAAATATTGGAAAGTTATTTTTGATTACTCATCGGAGAAGAGAAAATTTTCTTAATAAAAAAATATCTGAAATTTTTGTATCATGTCAATTTTGTAAATAGGTCATGTTAAATGTTATAGAATTCTAGAATTTAAAAAAAGATTTCGAGAAACATCGGACTGTCATTTTATACACAAATGGACTAACATTAATCCATGATTAGTGTTAGTCATTTTATTGCAATTATAAATAAATAAAAAAATGGGTAAACACTCAAATTCTTAAAGAAGCAAACAGTTTTATACTTTTTTATACATTGGGCTCATATTTATTTCATATATGGACTATCAGTAAGCTTAATTTGGCATTAAATTTGGTATTAGTGAATGAAGTGGTTCAAATTTAACGAGTATTAAAATTTTTCAATAAATGTCAGTATGTATTTTAAGCTATTTTTCATTGTTTGATAGAAAATATTGGAAAAAAAACAATGCATTCACATTGTTTATGAAAAACTTTCTGTCTCGTGAAAATTGAAAATTAAAAGAAAAATTAAGTAATTTTGTAATCTGTATTGATGAACGTTGGTTAATTTGAAAATATTAAGCAAAGCATACAATAAATAAACAAGTCCACGAAGTGATCATTTGCATATTGCTTTTTAGTATGGAAATACTGCTTCCTATTATACTATTATTGTACAAATACAATAATGTATACAATAATGAGGAGGCAATTTGCAAGGTTCCACTTAGTAGCATTTAAAAAATAATTTCTCATAGTACTGATATAAAATCACGGTACTGCTGATAACGGCAACAAAGTGTATCATAAAACGAATTAAACATTCTGCTCCATTAAAATTTATAGATATATTAATGATTTTTTTTTAACAAAATTATCCGAGCAAAAATTTGTTCTGGCTGAGGTCCGGGCCTCATCAGGTTTTCCTTAATTAGTAATCGAGCCTGGATATGGCGGCTTTATCCGGCCCTGGTATGGCATGTAACGCCATTTCTGATCTGGCCGTGATCAGGCTATAAATCAGGGCGTTATCAGGCTGCTAATCCGGCCGCTAACTGGCTACTAAACCGGCCACGATCAGGCTCCTGATCTGGTCCATAGTAAAAAATGAGAAGGTCCAATATACATAAAATGCCTAAAATCAATTTAATTATTGGAAGTTTATTCTGGTACCATACGCGGAGAAAACGGGTTAGTAGAAAAAACTAACCTTTAAATGCTTGGAGCGTTAGATGTAGTTTGGTTGACATCAAGCGGTTAGTTGGCATTACCAATCGGTTGGTTCTGACAAACAATAACTTGGTAATGCCATATTTTACCATGCCTGTTGGTTGGCACGTATCAATTCCGTAGTTCCTGCAACTACACCCTTTTTTCCGTGTACATGGTCGTAAAAGCTTTAAAAATGAAGTCTTACGGTTTTGTTTTGTAGCTAACCAAATTGACATATAAAGGACTAATAATCTCAACAAAAAGAGTCAAATAATGGGGTTGTTTTAACGAAAAAAGAATAAAAATAAAAGAAACAGTGTGGAGTGTTGAAAGATCTATGTACACATATCCATGCGACTCATCAATTTTTTAAATGTGGCGCGTAAAAAAAACACAACGTCGAAAAATGTTTACGATAAAATCAATCGATCGCAAAATGATGAATTTGAATATAAGTGACGCAGTCACCGAGAAAATATATGCTTTTTCCCTTACTAGCAATAACGCCCGCGCTCTGCGCGTGCTACGCTTTGGTGACTTTGCGTATTTATTTTTTTAAGCTAAAATGATCCTGAAGAATCAATATATATGTCTATCCAAAATGGCAGGTCGTCAGAATAACTCTACTTTCATAACATACTTTTGATATAATCATTACGTATCCTCTTTAAGGCTGCTCTACGAATGTCTATCGATTTCAGACACTATAAAAAAGCAGCTTTATTAGATATTCCTCAAAACTGATATCTAGTGGACAGCGTTCCTATTTCTTCCCACAAAATAATTATATGAAACCACGAATATTCAGTCCATTTGTGAAACAAATTTGAAACTGAAATCTCAAAAAATTGCAGAAGCTGTGTAAAATCTTTTTACGTGGCGGCTATCGCAGAAAAGCGAAAGCGACAGTTCAAAATTCGCGCCATACGCGGCGACTTTACAGCGGCACCCTCGACAGACTGAAGTTGGCTCTGAAACAGCTGTCGCCGACCAATCGGAAGACTCAAAAAGCGGCTTCAGTCTTTCGAGTTCGATGTGCCATGTCTTTTTTAAGAGAGGATACATAAATAATTGTGTGAGACACATACATAAAAATACAACTATTTCTAATCGATAGTATTACAATAATAAACGATATTATAGAGAAACCATCTCTTATTTATTTATTGTACAACGGTAATGCTAGATATGCTCTACCAGTACTCTGATAATTTAGTCTGAAATGGTGTATATTTGAAGTCAACCAGATTCGAATATTCAAATATTCTGGCCAAAATCAGGTCCGCATTTGCCTAACCCGACCAGGAGTGCCTGACCGATGCCTGATCCTGGCATGATATGGAAAACTGTAGTCTAACCACATTTGAAATGTTGTACTTACGCATGTGATGCAGTTTTGAAATATTATACCGATGCATGATCCGTGCCTTATTTGGATGGCCTGAACAGGCAAACCTGACAGATGCCTCATCCGAACCTGATGGTATACTTCAGGCAATTTGAATTAACTTCTGCTCGGGATAACCGATCATGATTTTTGGCAGCGAAAAACAGAAATATATAAAAACACATTCTATGCAGTTGTCTAAGAAAAATGAATTCCACTTATTTTTCCATATTTCACCCAAGCTAAAGTCACCTACTTTGGCTGCGTTGAACCAGGTCAAAATAACTCAGGTGATGCATTCTCGGGGTAACGCAGAGCACAGACAAACAACCGTATAACTCTGACAATGTGCCAGCGAAATATCGTATCGATAATGCACGCACATACAGTAATATATTTCCGGCGGAGAGACTGCGGTTTCGCGTATCAACGCTGGCGAGTTTAGTCCACGCCTGCAAGATATACAATGTGTATGTTGGAGAGAGGAATTGTTTGAGTAGAGCTTCGCGTTCAGGGTATTAGTTCTCATATGCGCTACATCGGTTCCGTGCGATCGTATAAATAACTTTTTAACACGTGCTCGATACAATAGTATATTATTTCTCATAGCTGTAGCTATGCATACATTATACATAACATCATGTATATAGGTGTTGTGATGAGGCTTTTTATATGAACCATCCTTTGATATTATACAATATTAGCTAAAGTAGTGCTTAACTTGCATTTCTTCTTTATTATAACACTTTATTATAACAATGATAATCAACAGGCTAAATCACACTTGTTATATTTTTCACGAAAAGTCCTATAAGCAAAATAATATTCATTTCATGATTTCAGATATTATTGCACTGAGAGAAATTGAGATGGTCCTGATAACTATTCAGTGATAATTATATTTTATTAGTCCAGGTGACTATTTTCGTAGTTACATTAATAGTAACGTAGTTAATGTAACTACAAAAATAGTCATCTGGACTAATAAAATATAATTATCACTGATTAGTTACCAGTACCATCTTAATTTCTCTCAGTGTGCAAATGCTAAAATATCTATAAGTTTTGGTTTTTTCATTTTTTTAGATTTTGAAAATCTAAAATCTGTACACAGTTTTTAGGGGTAAAAAGAAATAAAATATAGTATTTCTTTAACATTGGGAAAAATTTATCGTGCTTCGAATGATTTTTGGCAAATTTGATAGACTAATGTGAGTTCATAAATCAGATTAATTATTTCTGGTCTCTAATTTTTGAGCGAATATTTGAATTTTGAAAAATAAAAAGTGAAAAAAAAGTAAAAAGTTAATTAAAGTAAATATTTATGACAGCAGGATATTAGTTTATCTTTGTATAAAATCTGTGCTGAGATGATCGAAATTGACTTGAATTAGAACGGTAACATCAATTTTTCAAAAATTCAAAATTCCATAAAATCCGAACCTCTTTATAGATTACTTTTAACATCACTTTATTTGCTAATAAGTATTTAGCTTATTAGCTAAAAAAATTACGTCAACTAGAAAGCGAACACCGAAAAAAAAAGTAAACCGAGGAATCAACTTTCCTTAATTCACAATAACTATTATTTCGTTCACGGAACAAAATATTTCTTTCGCCACCCGCAACCGCACATTTGATTGGTTTTTTTGTCAGTGTACAGAATTTGTTCCAACAATTCCAAGTCGTTTAAAATCTGACAAGATGGTGTATGTTTTGCATAAATTCTAACAAAGAAAGGGGCGTTGCTGCTCAACCGGCGTACCAAAATTCAGCTTGATTGTTAAAGCTGTTCTAGAGATACAGTGATTTAAATTTTGCATCACGGCTGTTACACATAAACACACACATGAACTCGAACATTATTTCTAAATCACTTTTCTCGATGGTTTAGACCATTTTGAGTAACCTGACATAAAATTTTTTTAAATGTTTCCACGCAAATAAAGTTTCCTCTATGAGGAAGCAAAGATGTGCAAAATATTGACATGTGTGACGTAATCTGTTAAGGTGGTTCTTGCAACAACATCAAAGCAAGTTTAGTCAGTAAAAATTCGAAGAAAGGATAAATTAATTTTACTAGAAAATGTTTCTAAATTTTGAAACAGTTTAACCGTTCAGTTTCGGAAATACATCGCCATAAACATTGTTCATTTAATATGGCAGATATAGGGAACGCAGCTCCTGCAGCGTTCTGACTTTGAAAACTTCTGACTTTCAAATTAGATAAACGAATACTAAACTATAAATAATCGGTAATGAAAATTTAAAAAGATAATATCGATAAACTATAGGCTAATTCGCCGTAAAGCAGACTTGTAAATGCCTAATACTTATAGAAATAATGATGATGATACGATCAGCTCTATAATTATGATTTTATAATAATAACATGTAGCGATTGTAATACAATGATTAAATTTTACACTCTATTTTATAATCACTACTTATTATTATGATGAAATCATAATTACAAAACAAATTGTACTGTAAACTATATCTCATGAATTAATGAGAATTTACAACTCTGCCGTAAAGTATTGCAATAAGATAGCATCGAATGCCATGATTCAAACGAGACGTATGCATAACCTGACAAAAACTGGCGGTGGTAAAATTTCAAGCAAGCGACTAAATTTTGATAATTTCATCATTCGTAAATAACAACCGACGAATATAGAAAAGAGCGTTTGCCTTTCGATCAGTTTGAGGTATCTGTAACTTTGATTAACGATAAAATTAATTTTCCTCCATTTGCTGATAACGTAATTGAAAATATACTGGCATATGTCTCATAAGTAGTGCAACTATCTTAAGAATGGAAAATCGTCCTTTATTTTGTATTGTCAATAAACTCATTTAGGGTAGAAGTACCGGTTGTGGCCACCGGTACACTTAAATACGTTTTTCGTGGCTATTTTAATTCTGTACCTCTATTTAATCATAATTTTTCATAACGTTGTGTATCTTGGAAACATTTATCGTCATTTTGACGTCCGTTCGTCTCCATTACAAAAAGTACTGTGTCAGTAATTAAAGTATCATCAGCTGATTCATCAAATTGTTAACTCCTTACGGAATTCGACAAGATTTTGACGAAAGCTCTAGATACATATTCGGATTATATAGTTGGCGAATCGCATACAGCTTTGCACATATCAATCTTAAGAGTCATCACTGCAAATGTTGATGTACTAAAAGTTTGAAATAAAGCTATACATTTATAAAAAATACGATGGCCACAACTGGTACATGGAATAAGCATGTTGCCCCGGATATGGCCATGATAATATAATCATTAATTTTTCGTTAATTATTACACAATCAATTCATAAATTCGTAAAGAAGAAACAAAAAAACGAAAAAATGCTAAGAAAAATATATCCTTAGAAATGAATAGTAAAAAAGAAGGTAAAGCGATGGAGCACCTTTCATGTTGAAGATTCCCATCATTATTCAATGCGAAAATCTACTTTCGGAAAGAACTCTGGTAAAAGTAAAAATAAAAGTGTAAAGAGTAAAACATTAATATAATGTATGACTATTTGTGACAAAGAAAGCTGCTACGAAAAAGTGCAAAACGAAGGAGACGAATGTCAAAAAAGGTTAGTTAGGTTCACAGATGGCATCTGTGCTTTAACGACATTTTCGTGTAGAGGAATTGAATGCTTTCATAAGAATACGATTTTGATTTTTTAGACACACCTTAAAAAATGTTTGAAGTGCAATGAATATTGAGTTATTCTAATTTTAAGCATGGCCAAAACCGGTGCATAGGTGGCCAGAACTGGTGAAATGGCTATGCTCCTACTTTTTTCTATTTTCCAGTGTTTTCTCGATACATATGAAGATTTTAATGCTAGAAATCTGAAATTATATTCTTCTCAGATATGAAAAGTATAGGTCCAAAACAGTTTTATGATATTTGGTCCCAACCACAAGTACTTGAAAATGAGAAAATTCTTAAAGTGGCCACAACCGGTACTTCTACCCTATACTGTTACTACTATTTTTATGGCCAAACTATTCGATAGCATAAGTAATAGTTGTACGGATATATTAAAGAGTAAAAATGTAATCTAGGGCCTGTCTGACCTCAATCGTACGTCAAGATCCGGAGAAAAGGTGTATTAATCATTAAACTCGACACGAGGATGCGCAAGTAGATACTAAGCTCGAGTTCACGCTGATGTGTGTTTCCATTGCTACCGCTACTACCCTTGAGCCTCTAATCAAGGTAGACTTCGCAAAGCACGAAGGTACACAGTGGACACGACTCGGGCAATCCATAATAGGCTCTGCTTATCTCCCACGTGTTTTATTAACGGCAATATACTTCCGGTGGGTAGCGCGGCCCTATATATATATATCGTACGCTTGAATAATGTGTCTGTATGTATATATATATACATATGCATACATATGTATCTGTATTTGCACTATAAATCTTCGTAATCAGATGTAGAAAATAAAAAGCAAATTCGTAGATCAGGAACCAAATTCAAATTTCGAAATTATATAATTGACGTAATATTAATTATTTTGCAAAAATGATCTGCAGCTTGTATACAATATTTTTAAATGTTTAGATCATTACTGCGAATATTTTTTTTTTTGCAGAACTACGCGAGAATTATTTTATAAAATGATTATATGTACCTAATGTATTAAAAAAATGTGGAGATTCCAAATTCTCAGTTTGTTTTTCTGTACTTCATGACATAATTGTATATTGGATTGAAAACGTTTAATCAATCGAAAATATCAATAAGCGGATCAAGTTTCCTAACCGCCTAACTGGCCGACCGGCCAAATTCTTTTTTTTTACTGCAATCGATTTGTAATCGTTTGATAGGATGCCAAAAAATCATACCGCCCATTATTTAAGCTAGTAGTACAACGGTATTAAGGAGAATTGAGCACTGTATGCTATTAAATTCAGTGCCAATTTTTAAAAGCCTTTTCAACAATTTTTGGGATTTTAATTCAGTATTTTTAAAGGTTAATTTTTAACATATGTTCTTAACACAGACAAACGTTGATCGTCATGTAATTGAATTTAGGTAGTCATTGTAATTTTGCCAGGTTTTAGTAAAAATAAGTGACATCGTATTTTGTTCGTTTTATTTATTGAATTGCAGGCGGAGTTATATTATAATAATTATTTCTCAAAAATTACTACCATTAATATGCTTAATGCAAGGTTAGGTTATAAAAAACGAATGATTACAACTTTTCAACGGCTAATAGTATTAAAAAATATCTGCCGTGAATTGATAGAAAAGTTTTCAAAGGAAGTAAATTTTTTATAAAAATACATAACTTTTGAACCACTTTGTAAATTCTTGAATAAATCATTTAATTTATTCTTCATCAATATTCACTAAAGAAATAGCTATTAACAAAATAGCTTTAGAGTAACTCTTCTCGACATAATATTTATAGTGTTATCCATATAATAATTAAGTGATGTGGATATGAATAATATTTTTAATAATTGCAATGTGATGTTTGCACACAATTTTATTTACCTTTAATTTTTTTATTCAACGGTAATCTTACCAAAATTATGAAGAAATAATTCATTCTAAATATGCATGCGATAAAAAATGCACGAATAGCTATTTCAAGAACAACTTTTCACCTCCACACTGAAGTACAGCAGAAATTTAAAGAGACACTTCTACGGACCAGAACTTTCAGGGAAGAAAATTGGGATTTCACGATACAGTGCTACCGCAGCTGTACAGGATGTCGTTGAATTGGGGTGCCGTAGATCCGCGACACTCGCGTAATACATATACATATATATATATATATATATACATATAAACCTGTATATAGAATAGGTATATTCTAGGCAGTACAGCGCAAATAATAATACTGTCAGAGTCTGAGAAAGTGGGTCAACGTCTTGTATACCATCGCTGCTTCCTATAATATTAAAGCTCTTTTATACATTTACAGGATGAGATTCTCGTTGAGGAAAGCCAGAGGACAACGCGGTATTTCAAGGCAACGACTGAGAGATAAGGGGGAGGGGGGGGGGCAACCTGCGCGCGACGATTAGCTATCGCAGCCATCGCTATTGAACGGGAGAAAAAAAATTATCATCAAAGACTGTAGATGTAAATGTGAAAATTGCCACGCTTGGAAATGCACCTGCGAAGTGCCACAGTCACGTTTGATTCCTCACTGTCACGCATTTACTTATTTGCTATACATATCCATCTGTATACGGGCCATTATCTGTCAATTCAGCCACTTTTTTTTCATCTCGCTATCACCCGACTAGAAATTCAGTTATGGGGAATATCAGGGCCGAACCTGGTAACCGGATTCTAAATCCAAGGCCCCTGTCTGGCTACCTTATACGGCCCTGATTGGAAATGTAACGCTTTGGCACATCCGGGCCAGGTCAAGTTTACCACATAAGGACCTGATAAAAATAACCATTTAAGGGCCTGATAAATATAATCATTGATATAAATACATATACTTATCTTTATATTAAATAAAAAAATTAATTATTAATTTTAGGGCATTATGCCGCAATATCAACAATAATATTCTATTAATATTACAAAAAAAAAAAAACAATTCGTCTTCAGATACGGTTTTTCGTAACTTCATTCGAGAAGTGATGGACGCGGGATTTGAACCTAAGACCTACGGGACCTACCTATTTACCTAACTACCTAACCGAGCACGCTAACCATTAGACCAATCCGACTATGTGGATATCTCGTACAGTATTTCCATAATAGTTCAATTTACTATTTATTTAAAATAATAGTTCAGTTTTTAATGTAGCTAGTTACGAATTTGAACTTAAAATTTGTAAATTCAAAATGACGGGTTTAAAATGAAAAACATATTGAATGCGATATTTTGATTTTATAAATGATATTTTTAATTCCACCAATATTTCGATCGGGTCTACCTTATCTATGCCAGATCTGGGCCTGAATATGGAATGCCTTATCAGGTCTATCTTAATTTTTCCCGATCTGGCCCTGAATAAGATACACCTTATCAGGTCTACCTTAATATTTCCCGATCTGGCCCTGAATAAGGTACACCTTATCAGGTCAACCTTCCCTTTGCCAGATCCGGTCCTATTAAGGTACATCTTATCAGGTCTACCTTATCTATGCCAGATCTGGACCTGAATATCTAATACCTTATCAGGTCAACCTTCCCTATGCCAGATCCGGTCCTAATACGGTACACCTTATCAGGGCAACCTTTCCTATGCCAGATCCGGTCCTAATAAGGTACACCTTATCAGGTCAAACTTATCCATGCCAGATCAGGCCCATATGTGACGGCAGGGCTGCCCTACCAGATTTCTAGTCGGGCAGATATGAGGCATTCTCTGTCAGTTCAGCCACTTTTTTTTCGACCCTCTCAGATCTATCCCATAATTGGCCACATTTTAGTACCACTTAAAAGCACTCTTTGTGAATTTTTTCAGATTTTTTAATTCATCCATTTAGGAAATGTATATTTTTTTTGTTATTCATATAACTTCGATGGATTAAATCTGACAAAAAAATCACACATACAAAAAAATGTTGTTTTTCACTTAACTTTGTATTGCAATATGTCTCATATTTTGATTCGTGTTGCAAAAGCTATTTACAGCGAAAAAAATGTTAAACAATTTTTTTTACTCATTCGGTCACCTTCGATATCACTGCCAATTTTATACAAGCTACAGGGATATGTCAAAAACATAACAAAAAATTGGCATAGTGGGCATCGACTATTTGAAGGAGAAAAAGAATATTTTCCAAAATTTTCGATCCAATAAATGGCTATTCGCACGAATAACTGTATGTAAACCCTGAAGACCGTGTCGTCGTTACGCGTCAAGTAGCTCAGTGGATCGATTATTTGAAGGAATCACAAAAAATAAGTGAAATAAAAAATATATATAAAAATAAAAAAATAATTAAATAAATTTAATTAACCCTTGGTCTGCCTAGGGTTTTTTGGCACCTTTAGCCTGCCTAGGGGGGTCGTTGGCGTCCTGACATTTTTTCAACCTGTTTAGTGGGGCTAAAAATCTGAAAAAATTCATGGAGTTTCTTTAAACCTTTAAGTTGAAGCATCAATCATGAAATTATGGACAATTTAATTTTTTAATATATTTTTCATCAAAAAAATGATGAAAAACGGGGTCAATGCATTTGTTTACTCAAAAAATCATAACTGTAAGACAAATAAAGATATCGAAACTGCCAAAAGAGAATATTAAAGGGGAAGATTGTCGCTTTCGAGAAAAAAATAAGCCGCGTCCAATTTTTCTTAAATTAACCTTAAGTTTGGGACCTGAAAATTGGCAATAATTTAGTCGAAAATTTCGGAGTAAAAAGGCAATAAATGTGTAAACTAAGTAATAAAATCAATAATAACTCAATCGTTAAGTGTCACAATATGTTTTTATTGTAGAAAATATGAAAAAAGTTTTATAAACATAAATGAAAAAAAAAAAAATTCTGTTAAGCGAGTTACGCGAAGCATCTCGGGCAGAGTGTAATCCTATGATCCTCGCAAATCGGTTTTTTGCACCTAGCGCAACAATAGTTCGTTTTCCGATCTTTTTCTTTTGGGCACAACGCGCATCCCTTTCTTTTGCCCATTTTCGTCATACAGATATTGCGATCTGTACTTTCGTTTGGAGCCAGCACTTCGTGAATGTGCGATAATAAATTTTTCTGTATTCCGGACCATTGTGCGCGCTCTTCGAGATGGGGTTTTACGAGTGAAAATGCGAGTTCTTTCAAAAACTCGCCAGATTCGTCGTCAGATTCGATGTCCGAGATACTCATTTCGGAGTCCGCGCTCTCCTCATCTTCGATAGCGTCCACTTCGCTTTCGCTCTCTTCGCCGCCGAAATATACTATATCCCGGCCGGGACGGAGTTGCCGTACAACGTCCTCGGCGGATCGTTGCGCCATTTTCACCAATCAACTTAAAAATTTTTTTTTTGCTTCCTCATAGAGGAAGCTTTGTTTTCATGAAATTTTTTTTTTCGAGATTTTCATGTCAGTATGCTTAGAATCACCTAAAACGTCGAGAAAAGTGGTTTAGAAAAAATGTCCTTATGTATGTATGTGTGTGTGTGTGTGTGTGTGTGTGTGTGTGTGTGTGTGTGTGTGTGCTGGGCTTCGAAAATTCAATCTCCTCTCACTCGGTAACCGTTCGAGCGATCCGGCTCAAATTTGGCACGCAAGTAGAGTAGCTGCCCCTCTTTGAATGTTGTGATTTTTGCCAAAATATGTGAAGTCATTAAGATTTTATGTTGATTTTAATTTGTTGAAAAAAGGGTGTGGTCGCTCTAACTTTCGTAAAAGTTCGCCGATTTGGCTAAATAGTTCTTCATAACTGAAGATACGTTCAATGTTGTATGGTATTGAATTTCGACGAAATCGGTAAAGCGGTTCGGATTTTATAGAATTTTCAATTTTTCGAAAAAAATAGATTTTGATCTAAATTACGTCGAATTTCAACAAATGAACAGAAATTTTGTACAGACGAAAAATAACATTCAGAAATGCCATGTACCAAATTTGGTGATGATCGGTAAAGTCGTTCGGATTTTACACCATTTTTCATTTTAAAAAAAATGTAGATTTTCGCTATAACTTCCGGAAAAGTTGAGAAAGTACGACAAAAATTTGTATCTAATCAAAATTAGATGTAACGGTGTTTGCAGAGGTGATTTATAGCTGTATAAAACACCTCTGCAAAAGAGACACAAGGTATAAAAAAAGTCTGCAAAGTAGAACCTTGCAAATTGCTTCCTCAGCATTTTTCTGAATAGTCTTTCAAGCTGAAACAAGCCTGCAAAGTAGAACCTTGCAAATTGCTTCCTCATTATTTTACACCTTTAACGAAGCTTCCTCTATGAGGAAGCCAAAATCGATCAACGTACATCCTCATAGAGGCAGCTTCGTTAAAGGTGTAAAATAATGAGGAAGCAATTTGCAAGGTTCTACTTTGCAGGCTTTTTTTTAATTTAAACAAATCGAAATTTTTTTTTTCGCGCCCAAATTTTTTGTGGCATTTTTATAGCCTCAATAAAGTCTTTCAAGCGAAGAAACGAAAAAAAATTACTTACGGTTTTGACAACCGCCGTCTGCCTAGGGGGGTTGTTTGCGTCCGGAACGAAATTCAATTGCTCCTTACAACAGCTGGGGAAGGACTGGAAAAGCGCCACTTTTCAGGTTGGTCCTACAGGGGCCTAACTTTTTTTACATAAGCCTAGCAGCGCCGCCCGTGAACGGATTTAGGAGTTACACCGACATTTGATTTTCGCTCGGACGCAAACGACCCCCCTAGGCAGACTAAGGGTTAATTTTCTTTCTGATTGTTATGTGTTGCTTTAGCCGTTTCTGAAGGATATGTGGTATAGGTGCTTCGGCGAATGACGTCATTCGCCGAAGCACCTATACCACTTAATTTTCTTTCGTTTTTTAATCCTTCAAGCAGTCGATGCCCACTATACCAATTTTTTTGTAGGTTCTATACATGTCCCTACAGCTTATAAAAAATTGAAAGTAATATCGAAGGTGTCCGAATGAATGAAAAAAATTGTTTAACTTTTTTTTTTGTTGAATATCGCTTTTGCAACACGAACAAAAATATGAGACCTATTGTATCACAAAGTTGAGTGAAAAACAACATTATTTTGTATATGTATTTTTTCTGTCAGACTTACTCCATCGAAGTTATATGAATAATAAGAAAAAATACATTTCCCAAATGGATTGTTTTACAAATCTGAAAAAATTCAAAAAGAGTGCTTTCAAGTGATACTAAAATGTGTCCAATTATGGGATAGATCTGAGAGGGTGGAAAAAAAGTGGCTGAACTGACAGAGAATGGCTCATGTATCGGTCATTCCATACCAAGTGGGACATCCAAATTTAACATGGTCGCAAAAAGTCTTCATAATTTTCACAAAAGTTGTTTAGAGTATTACAAACATCCATAAATTATTTCAGAATTTTAGCACCTATGGATTGCCCAAAATTTAATAACGATTTTCTTTTATTTCATTTTTTTAATTCATTGTATATTCAAAATTACCGAATGTACAAAAAATTTGTTCCTGTATAAAATTTAAGTTTTTGAATGTACTTTCTAATAACATTTTTTTCCATTCCCACTAAAAAAAAATTTCCTAAGTATGTTGATTTTCGATTTAAAGATCAATTTTTCCAGCCCTCCCGTGAGCACCATGTAAAAAGATCGATTTTCAAGTTTTAATTGTTCATTCAAATACTCGGTAAAAGCCTTCAAGATTTTGTGCAAGTAAAATTGAATAGCTAAATTACAACATGTCAAAAATTCATGCATATGAGTTTGGATTGCCTTCGCGACAGAACTACCTTAAACGAATATATAATTTTCGCCGATGGATTTTAAAAATCGAGGTAATTTCACAGTAATCACTATCAAGTGTCTGTAAAACCTGTACGAAAATTTGAGACAGTTTTAAGAGAAATGAAAAAAGAAAAGTGGGTTCTATTGACGGAGAATGCCTCAATATTTTGTAGTAATTTTTGCCAGGCTTGGTCTTTGATCTCCGGCTGAGTGGAAACTGCACGTTTTTACCATTCCTCTGACCCACACGTCACTCTGTCTTGTATCGATGGTGAATTTATTTACGATGATAAGAAAGAGAAAAACATAAGAGGGGATAACAATTTTTTTAAACATTTTTCTATGAGTCTCGTTGCATTGTAGTAGCAAACCCTTCGCTCTATTACCCTTCGTACTCAACTGCTCTTTCCTCATCGCACTTTCTCGTAAAAGCAGCAGTTTATATCAGACCATGCGGTCGTGCACTACACACGTGAGTCCTTTACAAGTTGACGCTGTTATATTCTTGGACCTCGTGTCACACTGCTATTATTATTGTATAGTAATATAACTGCACGTGTACCTATAGCTGTACCGAGTCATAGAACCGGCCATAAACGATGGTTATATGGATGGGGAGCGACAAATCGTTGCAACCCATTACCTGAAAACGATCTGTACGTGTTCGGAGTTTTTTTTTTAACTGGACATGATTTCTGAACCATCACAGAATTTTTTTCATCGCAGTTTTATGTCATTATAGTGAAACCGTTAATAAAAAAAAATTATTTTTGCATGTGAAATCACGAAGCTAAAAAATATCAACCATTTCATCAACGTATCTAAATAAAAATGATTTCCTCGATTATAATTAACTGGAATAAAATATCTTTTTGGGTAGATATTAATTTGTTGAAATCCAAGAAAACCAGGAATTTACATTTTGTAACGATATATATTGGTTTAAGAATGAATGACGAGTGAATAAAGTAGTTTCATTTCAACTCGAAAATTGATACACTTCGATGGGTCATTTTTAACAATATTCTGTGGAACTGAAAAAAATGTAACGTTTTGATTTATTCTCCATGTAATATACTCTTACACTGTCAAAAATCTGCTTGAAATTTAATGTATTATATATAAATTTGATATTGAATTACTTAACTTTATACTAATTAACTTTACAAAAAAATCAAACAATCTTGGTAGATGGATTTTAGAATTTTAGTTACTTGGACGACTTATCAGTAAAGACAAACATATAGTTTGTTTTTCTATGCACATACTTTCCTGCAGTGACAACTATAATTTATTCTTACGAGAGAATAAATAATGTCACACAAACCGTAAATTTGTCGAAAGGATCCAAAAAGTTAAGCGTAATCCTAACGTTTTTTAAAATATACAAATTACCATTATAGATTACCTCGCGGAAGTTACAAGGAATTTGGTAAAAAAAATTACTATGCAAGAAAAAAATTATTGTAAAGGTAAAATCCTCTTCGAAAGATTTTGCGATGGGAATTCTTATATCAAGACCAAGCAGAGTCTTCGTACAAAGAAAATTGAATCCTGCGAAATCTTCTTGCTCTAACGCTTGAACTACCCGAGCAGAAATTCCCGAGTAGAAATTTCATCAGGCATGCCTGCTGTCACGCGAGGTCCAGATCAGTTTTAGGTACGGTAACCTTATTTGGGACCGCCGTAAATTCACCTGCTCAGGTCCATGTAAGGCTCAGATATGGCATTTGTACTTAAAAACGCCGTCTTTCCACCAGATCAGGCTGATGTCAGGCTAGATATGGTAACCTTATTTAGGGGTCGTCGTAAATTCACCTAATCAGGACCATGTACGGCCGAGATATGGCATTCTACCTTAAAAATACCGTCTTTCCACCGGTTCAGCCCCATGTCAGGTTTTACATACGGTAACCTCATATAGATATGCCATTCATCGACCTTATCCGTTTCGCATAAGGTCTTCCTGTGGTATTTGGACCAAGATTTTGTCCAATTTACCTTTACTTTCCCTGGTCAGATCCGCATACGGTCTTCGTATGGCATAGTCTTTTTTAATTATGCCGTAAATTTATATTATCAGGTTCGTGTAAGGGCTAGATACGGCATTCGTTAAAAACATTAAAAAATTATTGTTATGCACAATCAATCTTTTCAGCACCTTGCGTGTGCTGGATTTTTTCACATCTTTATCCCATCGAGAAGTGTTCGAAATTTTCGCTGAAACTCACGTTTTACGGGACTGTACCGCTAGAATTACTTTGAAATCTATCCAGGTACTGACCGTCAAACGCCAATACCTGGATGGGTGACCGCCCCATCATGTTTGAATTTTGAATATTTCGGTCGTAGTCACAATAAATGGAAGTACAATCTTGACGCGTTTTCATTTTAAGTATACTTCAAATAGAAAATAAATATATAAAATTTCTAAGATGTCAATGGCTGAGTGGGCTAAGACGTAGAATTGTCACCCAGAGGATCAAGATTCGATTCCCACCAACGGCAAATAAATTTACATGTGTTTTTTCCAGCAATTAATATGTACTGAAAACTAAATATGCTCGAATATCCAATAGAAAATGCAAAATAAATGGAATTCGATGAGCGCAGATAATTATTTTGTAATTTATTTGCCGTTTTTATAAGTAGGGGCTTAGTAGGGCAGCCTCTATTCGGCCCTTATCTGGAAAACTTAATCTGGCCCTGATCATGCGCTGCGTTACTTTCCTGCGAGGCCCGTATAAGATTGCCAGGCAGGGGCCTTAGGTTTAAATCCGGCTGCCACGCTAGGGCCTGATATTCCCCGTAGCTGAATTTCTACTTGGGATTAATTCAGATTGCCTGAAGTACCATCAGGTCCGGATGAGGCATCCAAACCTCATCCGGGCCTTCAGGATAGCCTGAACAGGCATGCCTGTTCAGGCTATCCAAGTAAGGCCCGGATGATGCATCGCTATAATATTTCAAAATTGGCTAGCCTGAAATATTCCCCATCAGGCCGGGATCAGGCACTGATCGGACATTACTGATCTGGTTAGCTAAATGAGGTCCCAACTCCGCTCGGATCATGCATAAGTACAACATTTCAAATGTGGTTAGACTACAGTTTTTCATATCATGCCAGGATCAAGCATCGGTCAGGCACTTCTGGTCGAGCTAGCCAGATGCGGCCCTGATTTTGGCCAGAATATTTGAATATTCAAATCTGGTTGACTTAAAATATACACCACACGGAAAGAGAAGCTTGGTTGAAACAACCAAGTGCTATGGTTATATATGCGCCAGACAATTAATTAGTTAGACCGACTAATTTCTTGGTTAGGCTACCAATGTCTTGGTTAGACCAACCAAGAAATTGGTCGCCTAACAAATTACTTGGTTGGTCTAACCAATTAGGGAAATGTATAAGAAATGTATAAGGGAAATGACGCAGTCGCCGAGAAAATATATGCATATTTTCTCGGCGACTGCGTCATTTATATCCAAAATCATCATTTTGCGATCGATTGATTCTATCGTAAATATTTTTATTTCCGACGAGCGGACAAAAGAAGTCGAATTATCGAAACTCGAGTTACCGAAAGTCGGAGTCGAAACAAGATTATTCTCGAAAGAAAAAGTATTAATTCCTGTGAGTATGTTCGCCGGAAGGCTTCAATATTTTCTCGGAAAATGGTAATATATTATTTTGAAATGAGTAAAAGGGATAGAGATACCCTTCAGCAAGAAAGTTTTTCAACTGTCACCTCCTATGGAACCTGGTTGGTTACCATCTGAATCGACTCAACTTCCAATAAAAATTGACAAACTTTTAAACAAGGGAGCAATTCAGAAGTGTAAAAAAGTTGAAGGCGAGTTTATTTCTCGAATTCTCCTCGCTCCAAAACCAGATGGATCGAGTCGTTTCATTTTAAATCTAAAAGATTTAAATGAATTTGTCGAAAAACAATATTTTAAACTAGAGGACATTCGCACAACTAGGGACTTACTATACCAAGATTCGTTTATGGTCACTATTGATCTGAAAGATACGCATTATGTCCTCCCAATCGCGAAGTCATACAGGAAGTATTTACGTTTTCTTTTTAAGGGCGAACGTTTCGAATTCTGCTGCTTACCTTTTGGGTTATGTATAGCGCCGTTCATATTTACAAAAATTATGAGACCTGTCATGTCTTATATGAGAAATCGAGGGTATTTATGCGTAATTTACTTGGATGACTTTCTTCTCATCGGCAACACTTACGAGGAATGTGCAAATAATCGAGACGAAACTCTTTTCCTATTGGAAGAGTTGGGATTCGTTATTAACGAAGAGAAAAGTCAGGGAATCTCTGCACGGAAAGAAATGATTGGTTGTGGCAACTACGTTTTCGATTTGCTGTATGCAATGTCTAAAAAATTAGTTGCCTCAACCATATCGAATAGTAACCTCAACTATTTACGATTAGTTCTCGCGAGATTAGTTAGGTTAACTAATCCAATCGTTGGGGCTACCACTCCAATAGTTGGGACTACCATTCGAATCGTTGGTATTACCATTTGAGTTGTAAGGGAAATAGAATAATCGATTGGTTGTGTCAACTCATTTCTTAGTTATGGCAACTAATCTTTTTTTCGTGTAAAGTTCTATCGTAATTGTATGAACCGCCTCTACCGAAGAGGCCTCCCCACCCAGGTCCCATAGCTAAGACATCTTAGCCCCAAAAGAATACGGCAGAACTTTGAAGAAATGAAGCATATGACGTATGAGTAACGGTGCCATAGCAACGGAAAAAGTTGCTGTTTTACTTTGAATTTGTGGCAACCTTCGGTATTGGAAGAGGGTAGTACCGGGTGATCTCTTCGGAAGAGGCGCTTCATACAATTACGATAGAACTTCACTTACAAGTAAATTCGTTTAAACGTACAATTTTAGTTAGGATTTTTGCACATTTTGCTTTCTCATATAGGAAGCTTCGTTTTCGTAAAAAATTTGAATGGTCCAAAATGCCCAGAAAAGTGATCTAGAAAAAACGTTCGTGTCCGTGTCCGTGTGTGTGCGTGCGTGTATGCGTGTGTGTGTGTGTATGTACAATTCCGAAAAATCGAACGCCGATCACTCAAGAACCATTTTGTATGTAAGTGTAGCAGCAGATCGTCTTTAATTGTAGCAATTTTCGACAAGATATGTGCGAAAATTTCGATTTTACGCCATTTTGAATTTTTTGAAAAAAGGGCGTTATATTAATATACGTTATCACATTTACTTTCGGGAACGCTCTAATAATAACGGAATAACGAAATAGAAAAAGCGAATTCACAACATCTTTATTTATCTAATTAAAACAAGAATGCAAAGTAGAACCTTGCACATTGCTTCCTCATTATTTTTCGATTTTTACAAAGCTTCCTCTATAAGGAAGCCAAAATTGACTAACATACTTCCTCATAGAGGTAGCAATGTGCAAGGTTCTACTTTCCGACCTTGTTTATTACCGATTCTTCGTATTTGGGCTTCTACCAACAAAAATTGGGTCGTGCAACGAATACTGTTTGGTTATCATAATCAAGTTGAGTTATAGGAGAATTAGGAAAATTGTTTGGTTGTGTCAACCGATATTTTGGTTGTGGCAACTCATTATTTTTCTTCGTGTGTGAATTTTTCTTGGTGCAGTGATCGAAATGTTGGAAAAAAGCTTTCGTACCTAACATAACGGCACTTTTTATCTGCAGTAGCACCTTATCATTGGGCTGGTATTATATTAGATTGCGGGCATGTATAGTCTCTAAGCTCAGGGACACTCGAGGCCGTCCACTTGACCGGCGCTATTCGCTTGTGAGTAATCGACTGGTGCTGTCGTAGTATGGGCCCGTGTCTCGACGCCGAATGCCCCCGGCGCGTTATCTCGAGGTACTAAAACGTCGGAGGGATGGTCGATTGGACAGGGTCGAGTGGACCACAGACCACATCCGGCATCAGGCTCTCAGCCCATCCCAGCGACTCCTCTAATCTTTCCGATCCTCGAGTATATCGAATCCTGTTCAAGTGGCGAACCTCGTGCAAACGGAAACTGCACTATTGGCGAAATTACAGTTATGTGGACGAGAGATGGTTAGATCAGCAAAATTCTGTTACACGAACAGAAGAATGATCTTGATGTCGAGTGGTTATGATACGAGGATAAAAATGGATCCACATTTGTATTTGAGATTTCAGTTTCCATTTTTGCTTCCTCATAGCGCAAGTTTTTGTGAATTTTTTTTTTCGAGATTTTCATGCCAGTTTAATTAGAAAGTTGGCTGAAACGTCGAGAAATGTGGTCTAGAAAAAGTGTATGTGTGAGTATATATCTGTGTGTCCGTTGGGGAGAAAAAATCTCTTATAACTATATTAGATCAGCAAAATGTTGTTACGCGAACAGAGTAATGATCTTGATGTTGGGCGGTTATGATATAAGGATAAAAAGGATTCTTTGCCGCATATCATATTTTTTTGAAATTATCATGTCACTTTGTTAGAATTGTCTGTACCGTCGAGCAATGTAGTCTAGAAAAAGTGTGTGTATACACTGTAAGAAACCAAGCAAGTCTGTCGTTTTAAGCGTGTTACATTTTACTCGGCAATGGTACGTAAAATACGCTTAAGGGGATGCTGGAATAGATTTTTTGCCGACTTTGGTCGGTAAGTGTTTCCATCAGGACACAAGTGGCGCCGACGTAGTCTGTTTACTTTTGGCAAAAGATACTGAATCTCCCGAAAAGCAATATGGCCGCACACGATACGTCAGCTGATCTTTCCCGTAAGATTTAATTGTTTCTGGAAATTAGATGTGTAAAATCAGACCGGACGTCAATTCTGTGATGATTTCTGAATATTCGAAAACCATCAGAATGTCAAATACACAAGCCAAATCCATGTATAGTGTATACTACGGTCGCGTTGCAAAGGCTCGGAGCTTTTGCCAAAAGAAAACAGACTACTTCGGCGCCACTTGTGTTCTAATCGGGAAACTTCATTCGCGCTCTTCTTGTCCCATTCTGATCGCGAACAGACTACGTGAATGTAGTCTGGGTTTTGCGTGGATTCCTTTTGTGTAATTGACTTTTCGACGCTCGCAGAAAATTCAGAGAACGCTAAAGAATGGACGTACATTCCGATTTAACGTATGTGAGTTCCAGAATCTTTTATATCTTACCAAACAAGCGATGCTGTCAAACCCTGGCGGCCATTTTGATTTCGGGAGATTTAGTAATATACGATTTTTTTCATTTATTGTACGTTTTCACCAAATATTCGAATATACGTCCGCTCGTTTATGTTGATATTACAACCGTGTACAATTTGAAGCATGTGTGTAGCGTATTAAGGTAGTTCTGTCGTGAAAGCAATCGAAACTCATATGCATGAATTTTTGACATGTTGTAGTTTAGCTATTCAATTTTACTTGCACAAAATCTTGAAGGCTATTACCGAGTATTTGAATAAACAATTAAAACTTGAAAATCGATCTTTTTACATGGCGCTTACTGGAGGGCTGAAAAAATTGATCTTTAAATCGAAAATTAACATACTTAGATCAAAGATAGAGAAAAAATAAAAAGTACTACGGATTCGCAAATAATTCAGGTATTGATGCATCATAAAAAAAGGTGAAGTCTCCGGAATAATGTTTAATTGAACCAAGGTCAAAGTGCACGATACCGGGCCAAATGACGGTTCCTAACCTAATTATCGTGAAAACGAAGTCAAATCCGCACTAAACATATCAACTATTTACAAATAATCGGTTTAATTTCATTACGACAATTTCGAAGGATTCTCGATTATTTTTGATATTATTATTGCGGCAGTCAAAGTGATGCGTATGATTATTTTTTAATGTCATATAGACGCTGAGATTTATGACTCCGGCGTACCGACAGAACTACCTTAAAGCGTGTAAAAATTCGTCACAATGTTAACGATAGGATACAACACACTTGCAGCGCTTGGTTTTTACAGTGTAAAGTTTTCTCTAAGAGGAAGCAATACAATTTAAAAATGCCGCTATCAGTTGGGTTGCACTGCGAAAAAAGAATTCATTGATTCCAAACAAATGGGTGAATTGATTTTTTTCTGACTTTAAGGAAACGTTCCTTTGCATTCAATGAAATGGTGCATTCGAATTTTAAAGAAAAGGTTTCATTGATTCAGAGAAACAGTTTCCTTGATGGCACGCGATTCGAAAACGTTTAGAGCGATCGCGCCAGTCGCGTTGAGTCATTAGTCGCGAAAAGTCGACAAAAATGGATAGGCAGGTATCGGTGTTTATAGAAATAAATGATTTCCATAACGTTTTTGCATCTCGTACGGCATGAAAAAATATTTTTTAAAGCAACCTCTGCCGTGCTTTCCATTCCTTCAGCGACATGTCATTTTATACATAACGCTTTTCTTTTAGTGTCTCGAAACATTTCTTTGAAATCAATGAAAAACGATGCCGTGGTTCAATCAAAATTTTCATTAATTCAATGTCACTACATTTCATTGAATTTTTGATCATTCAATGAAAATATAATATTAGCTTAAGTATATTATTTCTTTGATTTCAAAGGAATGTTTCGTCGGTTGGCATTTTAATGAAATTTCTTTCTTTGAATCAAGAAAACTTTTTCTCTCAGTGTGATTGAAAAATGAATTGTGTACGAGTGAGAATAAAGGTTAGCTATGTCGGATGGTATGCTGTTGGCGACCTCACGTCTCGTCGTCGGTGTTCGCCGCGGGACTTTAAGCTCTTCGAAATTTATATATAGTCTCGGAATCGTTATTCGTCGTGGTGCTCTTCGAGACGAATAAAATGTTGGCTGTGGCCGCAAAAACCGTGGAAGATTCCGTTCTCCCTCTCGCGATTGCTTTTCTCTGCTTATACACACGTTTAAGCTGTGCTGTGTGTGCCGGAAAATGCATGATCGGTAGACGGAACAACCTGAAGTGTTTCCGGCATCGTACACGCATGTGTGCGTGTATAATTTAAACGAGAGTACGACGCTACTGCGGCATCAGCTCCTTATAACCAAAATATACAAACTCTACGGTTCGTTTATGACATCCATCTACATATCCCGTGCATGTATTCTGAAAATATTTGTGCACTACACAAATCATCAAAAATTAAGTGCCATTATTTATTTTTTCTCCGATAATTTTATTCTAAATGAGTTTAAATAATACTCAAACGTTTTTAAATAACTAACTTTTTCGAAAATTTCATACATTTCGTTGAGACACGCTTAATCTTTTTTTTTTTGTTAATGCAGAAAATTTCTCGGTCAATAATGTATGAAATAATGTCGTTCGACTCAGAAATCATGGTAATTTTGACACGTAACTATTCATTATACACTGAGAAAAAATTATGGTATTAGCAACTATAAAGTGACAACTATTTATTTTTAGTTCGTACGACCAATTTTTTAATAGTTACCACAACTATCAAATAGTTACTATCACTACCAAATAGTTACCATAACTATTTTCATAATTACCGTAACTGTGAAAATAGTTGTATGGACTAAAAATTAATAGTTGTCACTTTATAGTTGACTGTACTACTACGATTTCTCTGAGTGTATCAACTTTTTCATCTGTTTAATAGTTGCGGTTAATATTGGGTAGTTTTTACTAACTGTTATATAGGTACGGCGATTATGGTAACGGAAAAATGTGATAATTGTTATAATTTTAGTAAAAATAGTTAATGTAACTATTAGAAAGTCACAGGGTCTAATAATAGATGAGGAATGCCACGATTGTTTAAGAATACAATGAAATTACCTCTGCGTACTAATTATTGAATGACGACTGTATATTGTAAGTTTTAACAACAGTTTTTATATTTATATTAACTATTTCCATTCTTACTATAACTATTAATTTTTTGTAATGATTTTTGCTCATTTTTATTACCGACTCTTCTCATTTTACAGTATCAATTTTTATAATTAAATTATTGCAAACATGATTGTCGCATGGCATAAAAATTACTAATTGTCACATAAATTTGCCATTCCTACCTGCAATTTCCTTGGCGCACACTCGAGGATAAATCTGGAATTGATAACTACAAAAATGAATTCTGTATCTACAAAATATTACAGTGCACCTATAATAAAAATAGATGCTATGATTATCAAATATTTACCGAGACCTTGACAATAGTCGCATGGACTAAAAATCAATCGTTGGCGCTCCATATTTGTCAAAAAATTATAACAATTTCTCTGAGTGCATTATCTAAAAATTCCTCACCATTAAAAAAACCCGCAAAATGATCGAACTAATGAAAATTTCGAATTGTAAAAATTTACCAGCACAATAAACGTTTTCGTGATATATTTATAAAGTTATATTTTTAGTTCCGCAAGTGGCGATTTGTAAATTTACTTCATAGTTGCCAAAATCTTACAACAATTTTTCTGAGTACATTATCCAAAAATTGCTCACCGTTAAAAAACCAGCAAAATGATGTAATTGATGAAAATTTCAAAACATCAAAATTTACCAACACAATAAACGTTTTCGCGATATATTTATAAAGTTATCTTTTTAGTTCCGTAAATGGCGATTTCTAAATTTACTTCATAGTTGCCAAAATCTTACAACAATTTTTCTGAGTACATTATCCAAAAATTGCTCACCGTTAAAAAACCAGCAAAATGATGTAATTGATGAAAATTTCAAAACATCAAAATTTACCAACACAATATACGTTTTCGTGATATATTTATAAAATTATATTTTTAGTTCCGCAAGTGGCGATTTCTAAATTTACTTCATAGTTGCCAAAATCTTACAACAATTTTTCTGATTACATTATCCAAAAATTGCTCACCGTTAAAAAACCAGCAAAATGATGTAATTGATGAAAATTTCAAAACATCAAAATTTACCAACACAATATACGTTTTCGTGATATATTTATAAAATTATATTTTTAGTTCCGCAACTGGCGATTTCTAAATTTACTTCATAGTTGCCAAAATCTTACAACAATTTTTCTGAGTACATTATCCAAAAATTGCTCACCGTTAAAAAACCAGCAAAATGATGTAATTGATGAAAATTTCAAAACATCAAAATTTACCAACACAATATACGTTTTCGTGATATATTTATAAAATTATATTTTTAGTTCCGCAAGTGGCGATTTCTAAATTTACTTCATAGTTGCCAAAATCTTACAACAATTTTTCTGATTACATTATCCAAAAATTGCTCACCGTTAAAAAACCAGCAAAATGATGTAATTGATGAAAATTTCAAAACATCAAAATTTACCAACACAATAAATGTTTTCGCGATATATTTATAAAATTATATTTTTAGTTCCGCAAGTGGCGATTTCTAAATTTACTTCATAGTTGCCAAAATCTTATAACAATTTTTCTGAGTACATTATCCAAAAATTGCTCACCGTTAAAAAACCAGCAAAATGATCTAATTGATGAAAATTTCAAAACATAAAAATGTACCAACACAATAAACGTTTTCGTGATATATTTATAAAATTATATTTTTAGTTCCGCAAGTGGCGATTTCTAAATTTACTTCATAGTTGCCAAAATCTTACAACAATTTTTCTGAGTACATTATCCAAAAATTGCTCACCGTTAAAAAACCAGCAAAATGATGTAATTGATTAAAATTTCAAAACATCAAAATTTACCAACACAATAAACGTTTTCGCGATATATTTATAAAGTTATCTTTTTAGTTCCGTAAATGGCGATTTCTAAATTTACTTCATGGTTGCCAAAATCTTACAACATTTTTTCTGAGTACATTGTCCAAAAATTGCTTACCGTTAAAAAACCAGCAAAATGATGTAATTGATGAAAATTTCAAAACATCAAAATTTACCAACACAATAAACGTTTTCGCGATATATTTATAAAATTATATTTTTAGTTCCGCAAGTGGCGATTTCTAAATTTACTTCATAGTTGCCAAAATCTTACAACAATTTTTCTGAGTACATTATCCAAAAATTGCTCACCGTTAAAAAACCAGCAAAATGATGTAATTGTTGAAAATTTCAAAACATCAAAATTTACCAACACAATATACGTTTTCGTGATATATTTATAAAATTATATTTTTAGTTCCGCAAGTGGCGATTTCTAAATTTACTTCATAGTTGCCAAAATCTTACAACAATTTTTCTGAGTACATTATCCAAAAATTGTTCAGCGTTAAAAAACCAGCAAAATGATCTAATTGATGAAAATTTCAAAACATCAAAATTTACCTGATCTCCGTTGATAAAAATTTGCCTGATAACCGTTTTTCTCAAATATTTGCAAAACTATATATTTTCATCTCAGCAAGTGGATATTCGTCAGTTAACTTTTAATTTTTTTTTCATTTCATTTTTAAAAAAATTGTCTTCGTCATATACGACCTCGTTAGTTTCACGCGCGCATTTGTTTGCAGCAATATAGTGCAGTGTGTACCAGGCGATAACAGTAGCACGCACGAAACGAGATGACGACTCGACGTCGAGTAGCGTGAGATGAACAGCTCGGTAGATGGAATTTCACGATTGGCAAGTTGGTACTAGCTCTCGCTATAGCCGTGATGCCGAATGCCACCGAGATTGCATATATACAAATAAATTCGTTCCCTTGGCCATGGCTGTGACGATCCTGACTATATACAGAGGTAACCCCGCTCTTGCTGTTGCAGTACTAGCTCGTTATCGTTATTATCGTGTAGAGTCGAAGGAGGAGCTCCGCTGTGAGTATAGCTTGTAGTAGTAGTAGCAGCAGCAGCAGCAGCAACCAGTGTTGTACGAAGAGGAGAAGAGCACAGAGCGCGGCGCGACACGAAGAGCAAAAGAGAGAGAGGTGGCTGAGAGTCGTCGAGTCACCTGGGTCGAGAGAGGCATGCGGAGATCGGCGAAATGCTAGTAGTATGCGCGCGCCTCAGGACAACTAACGCGCCGCCACTACTGCTGCTAATACTACTACTACTACTGCTACTACTACTACTATTACTACTCCTACTCCTACAACTGCCATCTCGTATCGCGTACTACATGACTACCCAACGAATATTGTATCGAATAGACGCGTGCAACGAACCTCGATGGACAGACGAACGTCTATTAACAAGACTGTCGTAATCAGTTCTCTAAATAACTTGTTTAGTGGCATCACAGACAGACGCCAATAGCTGAAATAAAAATATTATAAATGTTTTTTTTTTACTTTTGCTTCCGCATACACTGTTAGAAAAGATTGGAAGTATTTATTCATAAACTAATCATCGAAATTTAATATACAATTGTGGTATAAAATGCACTATTCCAGTAAAATTAAAGTATATTATTAAAATTCAAGTACTTTTACTGTAAAATTAAAGTAAATTATTGAATGTGCTGTACCATACATTCATTTTACATTACACTTGAATACTAAATTTAATATACTAGTTTACGAATAAAAACTTCCAGTAAAAGTACACTAAATTTCTAGTAGATTTTTTTTACAGTGTAGAACAAGTTTTGTTTTCGCGCGAATATTTTTTTGTCGGGTTTTTTTATGTCAGTAGACTCAAAATGGTCGGAATCGTCGAGAAGGGAGAATGGGGCCAAAATAGGGAATAGCTAAAATAGCGAACTGCAAAATAATGGCCATTCTAGATTCAGACGTTCATTATATTTAAATTCGCTATTTCAGCCATTCACTATTTTGAACATTCGCTATTTTGGCCCTCCATCCTATCAAAATGCAATCAAAATAGCGAATGGCTAAAATAGCAAATTTCAAAATAATGGCCATTCTAGATTACGACGTTCATTATTTTTAAATTCGCTATTTTAGCAATTCGCTATTTTGGTCATTCGCTATTTTGACCACCACCCGTCGAGAAAAGTGGGTTAGAAAAAATGTATGGATGGATATGTGTATGGCTGTTACGGAAAATTCAAACTTACATATCTCAAGAACTGCTTTCAAAATCGGGCTGAAAATTAGCAAATATGTGAAGCAGGCCGACGTCTTTGTTTGTGGAAAAAATTTTAAAAAATCCAAAATGTGTTCAAATTTTATTTGACTTTGCAATTTTCGAAAAATGTACGCTCTCTAGCAACCACAAATTTTTAGCCATTCAGCTAAGTAATTTTTTATGAATAAAACTACGTTAAAGGAGGATCGGTATTGAATTTGGAATGAATCTGTAAAAAAGTTCGAGATTTTTAATTTTTCAAAAAATATTTATTTTGCTCTAACTCACGTCAAATTTCACCAAATCGATTGAAATTTTCTACAGTTGAAAAATAACATTCAGCGCTGCTACATACCAAATTTGATCATGATCGGTAAAGCGGTTTAGATTTTACGTGATATTGAATTTTTTAAGAACTCTATAGGTAACGAAAAAAGCTGCAAAGTAGAACTTTGCATATTGTTTCGTCATCCACTTTCATTTTTTGCACAGCTTCCTCCATGAGGAAGCCATAATTAATAAATAAGCTTACTCATGCAGGTGGCTTTGTGAAAAATGAAAATTAATGAGGAAGCAATGTGCAAAGTTCTACTTTGCAATTTTTTTCATTTATTCAAGGGGACCCAGTCTCCTAAAAAAAGGCATCGCAAAACATTTTTTATTGATGATTCTATTCTTTCCAAAAATCTTAAATTGAAACTTCATAATGTCCATATCAAATATCATAATTGTGCAATTTTGCACAAACCTATGGAACACCAGAATCGTGTAAGATTGAAATGTAAAATTTGCCAGGTCATTTCATAATGAGTATAGAGTGAAATTAAATATAAGAGAACTTAACAAGAGAAAAAGGAGTGTACAAGGTCTTTTTTTTCTTATATTGTGTATCTCAATGTCTAACACAGACTATAATAACAGTTTTTAATACGCAAATAGTATTTGTGAAAAAAAATCTCTTTAATAAACAAATAAAAAAAACAAATTTGTAAAAATATCGGACTTGCTTGACCTAACAGATTATCGGCCGAATTTGTACTCAAAACAACGTTTGAACTTTTGCTCTCAGTGCAAATCACGATTATATTCGTCAATCTAAAAAAAAATCTCGTCGAAAGCATTTGCTTCATGTATATATACTGGGCCGACATTAATTCCGACGTCGTGTCGCAAATTGAGTTCTCGAGTTCTCGACATTGGAGTCAAAAGTCACGAGACCCCGTGAAACTTTGATTCCCCGAAGGGACGTGGATATGCTGCTGGCTGGTCTTCTCTGCGGCAGCTGGCGAACAGTGAGCCATTTCCCGTCGCCTCGAACAACTCGTGGATGAACGGGTGAAAGAAAGAATTAAGAAGAAAAAAAAAGGAAAAATAGCGGTGGAGTTTGTTTGAGGCAGTTGTCTCGCACTATCGTTTCCTGTATCCCTCGAGGCTCTCTCGCGGCTTCTCGTTCCCTCCAGTGTTTCTACCGAGGACGACTTATTTTCGTACACCCGGTATACCTACGCATTTAATTTGGGCGTCGCCTAGACGCGCGCGCTGGCATACAACACCGGCAACTTCTTGGCAAGCTCGACTCGCCATTGCTGCTGCTGCTACTGCGGTTCTCTTCTGATGCTCTTCTACCGCTCGTCGACTCTTCCACTATACGATGCTGCGCTGACGTTGCCCGTAAGCACCGCATCGCCGCAGCTTTTCTCGAATCGAGTGTTACGTCATTGGCCGATCGTGAACGCACCCAACGGCATAACCCGAAACAGCCGAAACGTGTCATACCTCCATTTTTAATGTGTAGGTAAGACAATACCTACTCTGTAAAAAAGGAAGGAACACTGAGAGAAAAGCATATCGTCAATTTAAGGATTTCACATGCACGGAAAAAAGGCTTGGTTGGAACAACCAAGTGCCTTGGTTATATATGCGCCAGACAATTAATTGGTTAGTCCAACCAAGTTATTTGTTAGGCTACCAATTTCTTGGTTGGTCTAACCACGTCACTTGGTTAGCTTACCAAGTCACTTGGTTAGCTTACCAAGTCACTTGGTTAGCTTACCAAGTCACTTGGTTAGCTTACCAAGTCACTTGGTTAGCTTACCAAGTCACTTGGTTAGTTTACCAAGTCACTTGGTTAGCTTACCAAGTCACTTGGTTAGCTTACCAAGTCACTTGGTTACCTTACCAAGTCACAAGGTTAGCTTACCAAGTGGCTTGGTTAGTCCAACCAAGAAATTGGTAGCCTAACAAATAACTTGGTTGGTCTAACCAAGAAATTGGTAGCCTAACAAATAACTTGTTGGTCTAACCAATTAATTGTCTGGCGCATATATAACCAAGGCACTTGGTTGTTCCAACTAAGTCCTTTTTTTCGTGTGACAAAAAAAGAATATAGGAAGGCTTGCAATGTTTTATAGTTGAACCAATGATAATATGGTTCAATAAACGATACTTGCAAGGTTATTGGAAATAAACATTGAAATCGTATATGCAACGAAATGGCATATTTGAAATTATTATCATTTTGATGATGCTACTATAATTATATTTGCTATAACCATAAAATAAAGACGTTCCTCCTGGGAATTATGTTAATGGTTCATCCAATTATGTTCTTATATATGCTATAACCATAAAATATAGACGCTCCTCCTGGGAATTATAGTTTACAGATTTACAGATTTTTCTCATATCCTACACTGAGAAAAAGGTTTAGTAACATTTAGCAGCTTCGGTCGAAGAAAATTTGTTTGAATCAAATCTACAACTGAGTTGATTCAAAAAAATATTTCTTCGATTTTATCGTATATGCTGTCAGCGTTGTGGAGACAACAAGGTTGATTGAACCGCACATTTGGTTGGGTTTTAAAAACATCGCTGTTTCAACTAATTGATAGAGTCGAGCAGGATAACGAATTGATTTAACACGATCGAATTATTCAATTCATTTGACTATATATTTTTATTCCATAACTATAAAATTATTCAACATGACCAAATACTACGAATACTTGTCCAAGTCATTTAGTCAAAGCTACTCTGTATTTCGCCACGATTACGAGAAATTTGATACATCGAAAATGAAATATAATTAAGTTATGTCAATCAAACGATTAAGCGTGGTAGAAGTTTACATTGTTTCTATAAAGTATAGTATACACTGGACCCCACAGCACAATATGTTCCCTCGCACTGAAAGAAAAGATTAAGTTACCACAACCAATCGATTATTCTATTTCCCTTACAACTCAAATGATAATACCGACGATTCGAATGGTAGTTCCAACTATTCGAGTGGTAGTCCCAACGATATTGGATTGGTTAACCCAACTTAATCTCGCGAGAACTAATCGTGAATAGTTGAGGTTACTATTCGATATGGTTGAGGCAACTAATTTTTTAGACATCGTGTACAGCAAATCGAAAACGTAGTTGCCACAACCAAACATTTTTTTCCGTGTATAAAGTGATTTCAAGGTTACGTACGGTCAATTCATCCAAAAAATTTGGTTACGAATCCCATATTGAGTAAGGTATTATTTAGGGAGGTATGGTCAGCCAGTCCAGGATACCCAGAATGCATTGCGCGGCTCCAATAGTGACAACATTCATGGCGCACAAAAGAAAAGAAGCGTCCCGTGAAGAAAAATATTACGGTTGCCCTAAGATAACTTAGGGCCCTATCGGGCTTTAATGTGGACACCATAAAAGGCAGTTCCATATCACTCTCAATTAGGGACCTACTAAGGAAACTGTAGGGTTTCATGCCGATATTTAACGGGGCTATATTAGGGCAATTAATTAAGGGCCCAGTCAGGCTTAATCATGGTACCAAGTAAATAAATCAATAATAATTTCGCCACATAAGGGCCTCATAAGGCAATTCTAGGTTGCCACGGCGAAGTTTAATAAGGGCTTGATAGGGTAATCACTTAAGGGCCCAGTCAGGCTTAATCATAGCATCAAATAAACTAATTAATCATAATTTTGCCAAATAAGGATCTCATAAGGCCATGGTGAAGTTTAATAAGGCCTTGATAAGTTAATTAATTAAAGGCCTAGTCAGGCTTAAACATGGCATAAAGTAAATAAATCAATAACAAATTTGCCAGATGAGGATCTTATATGGCAATCCGAGGTTTCCATGGCAAAATTGGTGGTCACCTATCCAACTAATGACCGTCAAAGTCAACCAGGTGGTCACCCATTCTAATACTGGCCCTATGGTCAGTCAGACAGTTACGCACCTAGATACAAACGAACTAATTCGCGCAAACGATAAAACAAGCAATTTTGTGGAATATAATTATAGATGACAACAACGATACAATGTACCCTATTCGATATAACCAATTTCTGTAAAAAAAAATAACTGCATGTGCTTTTATTTTTACACATCAGACGCAGTCATGTAAATCTATCAAGTTCTGACAATATCACATTAATTTTATTTCATATTTCATATTACAGTCATTCAAATAGACAAAAAAAATTGTATATTCATATGATTTGAATGGCCAAGAGAGCTAAGGCGCATCGCAACTACACCATCCGGAGGGTTCTACGTTCGATTCCCGTCAATGTAAAAAAAAAATGTAATATGTTTTTTCAGCGATTAATATGTACCATCGTGTAGAGAAAGACGAAATATCTAATTAAAAGTGCAGCATTACTCAACTAACTAATAACAAATATATATTTTTAATTAAACTTCTTTATTATTTTAGTAAGGACTTAATAGGGCAGCCTTAAAAGGTCCTCATTATTTTGCCTTTAAAGGCCCCTAACATTTAGCCTTTAAAGGTCGCGAAGAAAAAAGCGTGACCATCATTTGCGAAACCCTATGAGGCCCACATAAGACCCCTAAAATAATTAGGGAATATTAATCGGGGCCTTGGAAGAACCCTGATAAGATTTCTTCACGGGCGTGGCTTACCCCACGCCGCTTCTAATGCCAACTAACTTACCGTGAATGTTGTCACTATTGGTGCCGCGCAATGTATTCTGGGTATCCTGGATCGGCTGACCATACCTATCCAAATAATAACTTAAGGGGATGCTGGAATAGATTTTTTTGCCGACTTTGGTCGGTAAGTGTTTCGATCAGGACACAAGTGGCGCCGACGTAGTCTGTTTACTTTTGGCTAAAGATACTGAATCTCCTGAAAAGCAATATGGCCGCACACGATACGTCAGCTGACCTTTCCCGTAAGATTTAATTGTTTCTGGAAATTAGATGTGTAAAATCAGACCGGACGTCAATTCTGTGATGATTTCTGAATATTCGAAAACCATCAGAATGTCAAATACACAAGGCAAATCCATGTACAGTGTATACTACGGTCGCGTTGCAAAGGCTCGGAGCTTTTGCCAAAAGAAAACAGACTACTTCGGCGCCACTTGTGTTCCAATCGGGAAACTTCATTCGCGCTCTTCTTGTCCCACTCTGATCGCGAACAGACTACGTGAACGTAGTCTGGGTTTTGCGTGGATTCCTTTTGTGTAATTGACTTTTCAACGCTCGTAGAATATTCAGAGAACGCTAAAGAATGGACGTACATTCCGATTTAACGTATGTGAGTTCCAGAATCTTTTATATCTTACCAAACTGGCGATGCTGTCAAACCCTGGCAGCCATTTTGATTTCGGAAGGTTTAGTAATATACGATTTTTTTCATTTATTCTACGTTTTTACAAAATATTTGAATGTACGTCCACTCGTTTATGTTGATATTACAACCGTGTACAATTTGAAGCATGTGTGTAGCGTAAGAAAAATCAAAACTACGAAAAAGCATGTTTTTACCGACCAAAGGCGGTAATAAAATCTACTCCAGCATCCGCTTAATATTGAGCACGCTCAAGCAAACATACGATCGAAATCACTGCAAAAACAAAGCGTGTTGCCAAGTGTGTTGTTTCCTATCATTTACATTGTAGTCACTTTTTACACACTCACAAGCGTATTCTTTTAACATATCATTACCATGGACAAGCAACACGCTTGAAAGTGTGCAAAAAGTGATTACAATGTAAATCATAGGAAACAATATACTTGGCAACACTTTGTTTTTGCAGTGATAATGAAATGTTTTGTCCATAGCATTGTCGAATCGATTGGGTCAAAGACATATTGAGTTGTAATAATGAAATCCAGTCTTTCATATCCATGGTAATTTTTAGTCAACTCAAATTTGATCGAACGTATGTGAACGGCTGCGTTAGCATCCAATCAATATTTTTTTCTCAGTTTAGTAAATTGCTAAGCTTCATTTTAAAATCGCTCGACGATTTTTCCAATAATCACTAGTAGAAAGGAAAAACTGTAATTAACTACAATTCAAGATGGAGAAAGCGCAACAACAATTTAACTTATAGAAAAATTCATTTTTATAGTAGATCTTCCAGGTACTTCCAGGTTCGTTTAGATCTTGTTTCTAACTAAAGTTAAAAGCCACCATTACTTTTCGAAATGAAATTTTATGGTAAAAGCATTTTAATTATCGTAATTACAAAGTAATTGCTTGCAATGCTTATAGAATGTGGTTTAAAGTTTGCAATAGCTGCAATGAAAACTTGACTACAATCTTCCATTTATTGTGCATAATGTATTAAGTATATGTCTCCATTTCTTCAACAAAATTTTGTTAAAGTGTCATAATAAATTATGAAAGTGTCATAAACTTTTTTTTTATAAGCTATTATTTAAAAACTTGAGCATCTTTTTATAGAGAACCATTTTTACAAAATAATAACTATTAAATCAATGATACGATAGATGAGAAATAATAAAGTCTCCCAATCGTGTGTTTAAGGGGAGGGAGTCAGGTAAAAAAAATTGATTTTGGAAATTCAATATCATCCAAATCCTATTTCATATAAAAATGTCCAACGCACTATATTGTTGGTACTAGATTAAAGGATTTTTTACTGTTGTCTGACTTGCATATGCTTTTCAGTATTATCTTAAGCAACGTTCTTAGGTTTTTCATTCTGCGCATGATTCAGATCAAACTACTAGGCAGATTGGGATGGTTGACGTCTCATTTTCTTCTTCATGAAAAGATACATCAGCTAAATGGAGCAAATGTTAATAAAATGTAGTATTTTTTAAGTGACATAATTATTAATAAATAAATTTTATGCTATTTTCTACATCTGCGATGAACTTTGCTTTCAGAATGAAAAAAAAATAGTTTGCTCCATTTAGCCGGTGTATCTTTTCATGAAGAAGAAAATGAGACGTAAACCATTCCAATCTGCCTAGTAGTTTGATCTGAATCATGCGCAGAATGGAAAACCTAAGAACTTTGCTTAAGATAATATTGAAAAGCATATGCAAGTCAGACGACAGTAAAAAATCCTTTCATCGAGCACCAACAATATCATGCATTGGGCATTTTTATATGCAATAGAATTTGGATGATATTGAATTTCCAAAATGAATTTTTTTAATCTGACTCCCTTCCCTTAACGCTATAACAAACCCTGAATTCATGTAAGTCCTCAAAAACCTCCGCCCACACTCGAATGATTTCATGTCATCCAGTGAAATGATATATGGATCTAAAAAAAAATCCAATGGATTTCCACTTAAAACTTAGTCATATTTACCCATTTTTTACGACAAACTGGAAAATATGTTTAAGCCCACGAAAACATTAATTTATGAGTTGATTGTTCGAACGCCAACGAAATTCTACGTTTCAGTCCGCAAATAATGGTTTTTTATCATACATATCAGTTGACTGGAAAATATCTAAAAAAATTGAGATTTCTGACTCACTCAGTTCCCCTAATAGAGTATCACGAAATGTCTTGGAAAAAAATGACGGAAAACCATCAACGACAAAAAGTTCCAAGCCGAAGCACATAAAACTATTTTTACAATTTATGGACAGCTGCATTCAAATAAACTCTAACGCCTCATGATTCCCCTTGGCATATTGTGCGCCCCACTCATCGCATGAAATGTATATTATAGCAGAAAGTACTTAAATCATCTACTTAAATGTGTCCTAAAATAACAGACTCCCTCCTAAGACACTGACAAAGCTAAAATGGAGCTTAACAACTAAGTATTGGCATTTTAAAGAAGATCAAATAAGTGATATTTTTATATAGTCAATTTTGAGGTTCACATTACTCAGTTATTCTTTATAAGCTCTATCAATATTGCAAGAGTGCTGGGAAATTCTTCGAGACGCGACGCCGATTCTCTACTGAATCAGAATAAAAGAGCTCTTTACTTGAAAGAAAGCTGTGAGTGTAGAGACTCAGCAAATAACATGTCGTTTGTTGTCCATTCGCATCGAGTGTCCAATTTATTTTCTACTTTTCTTTTCAATGCGCTGAATAAAACATGTGCATTTTAGTAAAAACGTTGTCACTCGGGTTTAACTTCATATCTAAAAGATTTTGGCTTAAATTTTCTACAGTGAAAAGACGCTGTTGCCAGGCCAGCAAATTTTTTGATCATTTTTTTATCAAAAGGTTCCTTAACTTGGCAAAACGATTAGTTAATCTAACACAAAGATTTGTTAACCTGGCAGAAAGATTTGGCAACCCACGAAAAAGATTTAATAACTTAACAACCCGATTTTTTAAGAAAGCAAAAACATTTGCTAACTTAACAACAAAAAGTCGATGATTTGTTAAGTTAGCAAAAAGTTTTGTTAACTAAATAAAAAGATTTGCTAACTTAGCTAAAACATTCGTTAACTTAGCAAAACGATTTTTCAACGTACCATACAGATTTTCGAAGTTAGGAAAAAGATTTTTTGACGTAACAAAAAGATTTGTTAGTTTAGCAAAAAAAAATTTGTTAGCCTAGCAAACAGATTTGTTAGTTTAGCAAAAAAATTTGTTAGCCTAGCAAACAAATTTGTTAGTTTAGCAAAAATATTTATTAGCTCAGCAAAGACATTCGTTACTCTAGTAAAACGCATACTGTCACTATATTGACAAAATATAAGCTGGACCATGAAAAATGTGTTCTCCGTGTATATGGCTTAAATTTTCTGCGTCTGTGTGTGTGCGTGGGTTGCAACACCTCATCGTGGAAAGTGTATTTGCGCGAAAACGTCTGGCTTGTTGCAACTACGTGTCTCTTCCGCAAATGTCTCAGGAGATCATGGCCAGCTCACTGCCCGTGCACACCGGAGGGTTTACGAAAGCTCCTCGACTCGATAACGAGGGACACGTCGTCGTTACCCCACCCTTCATGTTTTTAGTCCTCCTTCCTCTTCTTATTGCAGAGCCTAGAGGCGATCGTATATCTCTGTGGGCATAAACGCCCGAGGCGTTTAGAGGCGATCGATCGGTTCTACTAGCTTCCGTTCGCTCACCTCTCTATATACACTACAACATCGTCCGCCCCTTCTTCATCTTCCGGCTTTACCATAGTCTTAAAGATTATCCTTAAATTTACCAAATCCTTCAATTTTTCACTTACTAAGTCTTTAATAAATAAATTTCAAAATTTGTTGACTTCTCTTAAGTTAGTCCTTGCGACCCATACTAGTCAATTGACGCACTGTTCCGAAAATTCTGCAAATGCTAACATTTTTATATATCTAAACATTCAATTAATCAGAGTGAGAATAAAAACGTATTTGTAAATGCTTCGTAAACTTAAAAAACTTAAATTGTATTAACGAAAATATCTCATCAGAGTCTCGCTTGAACGCGTAGTGGTATTGTATCATCACGCGGTCGGAGCTACATTTGGTCGTTTTAAAGGTAAATTTGTGACACAAAACCAAAAAAAAAGTAGATAGAATATCTAAATTTTGCGCCACGACTACAACCGCCACGAAAAATCGGGACGCTGAAACCAAGGTTGAAACGGCGCGGATTGACACTGGAGGTTATGTGGATTTCTATCATCGTCCGCTACATCCAGTTATCTGTAACTTCAGAGTGGCGATGATGTGTTTGACGTTGGAATTACACCCAAATACTTCGATAACGTCCCTTTTTTATATTTTATACGGAACCGTGACACTCTAAGGAATCCATAGCGCATTTGATATTGTATAAAAGTTCAGTTTATACATGTTAATTTTCGTTCCAAAGTACGAAATCGGTTAGTTTCCCATAAGAGCCCGTGCATAAGAATTCTTTTTTAAATATTTATTTTCTCGGTAATTTAGTCTATAACCCAGCTTGAAACTTTGCAATCGCATTTCGAAGGGATTCAACTATTATATAGAAAAATGTTAAGTCTTAAAGTTCAGAAAGGTTAATGCGCAAGGACTACCTTAATTAAATAAATTCACCACTAACGTTAAATGGCAAAATTGGTCATTTTTCTTTTTAACTTTTTTTTTACCTTGACCTTTTCCAGTTAATCCATAATTTTTTGTTCCGTACAGTAGATAGTTTGTTTTCACACCGAGAGAAAAAGTTTCATTGATTCACGGAAATCTTTGCCAATGAAATAAAATACTTGAATTCCAATACTATCTTTTCTTTGAATGATCTCAAACTCAATGAAAAGTATTGACATTGATTCAAGGAAACATTTCTTTAAACCAATGAACCTCTTTCATTGATTTCAAAGAAATCTACTCTGATTCAATGAAACCTTCTTCTTACCACAGCTCAAAATTTCGAAACCTATTTTTTCCTAAAGTACGCGGCAGATAAAGCTGAAATTTGGAGAGTATGTAAGGAAGTATGGCAGGAATAGGCTAAACTTCTGGCTCCTCGAAACTCAAAGCCGTTCGTTCGGGAGAACCGGAAAACAAAAAAGTGAGGTTAGGTGTGAGAGAGAGATTAATGAAAACGTTTCCTTGAACCAATGAAAACGTCTATTTAAAACAATGAAACTGTTTCTTTATTATTTTCTCACTAAGAAAATGATTATTTCCAGGCGATGAACACGGAAAAAAAAGATTAGTTGCCATAACCAAGAAATGAGTTGACACAACCAATCGCTTATTCTATTTATCTTACAACTCAAATGGTAATACCAACGATTCGAATGATAATACCGACGATTCGAATGATAATACCGACGATTCGAATGGTAGTCCCAACGATTGGATTAGTTAACCTAACTTAATCTCGCGAGAACTAATCGTGAATAGTTGAGATTACTATTCGATATGGTTGAGGCAACTATTTTTTTTAGACATCATGTACAGCAAATTGAAAACGTAGTTGCCACAAGCAAACATTTCTTTCCGTGAAATGTTTTCTTTGAAATTCAAATGCACTATTTCATTGAAATCAATGAAAAAAAAATCAATCCACCTATTTCTTTGGCGTCAATGAAATCTTTTCTCTCGGTGCATACAAATTTGTTGTCCAGAGATTTTGATGTTAGGAATCTTAGGATGATGCAAAAGTCTTGCGATTTTTTTTGCGTCAATGTTTAGGCCTGATTTTGGCCTCAACTGAACATTTTTTTTCATAGCATTTTGGAATGCATAGTAATTTTTCATTTCTTCTACCTCACGCAAATTACGAGATATCGGGCATAAATTTTATACACAAATGAACTAGCTTTGAAACATGATTTTCGGGCAATTTTTCAAACAATCAACGAGTGGCTCCAATGTTATGAAAATTTAAAATTATTGTTTTTCTATTGGACTCGAATTTTTAATAAAATCATCGCTCGCGCATATCACGAAATGTAACGAAAATTGGCCTGGGTATTGAGTTAAATTTTTCTACATAAACTAAACGTTAATTCTTGTGGAATTTGGAGAGAATCGATCTAGTGGCTCTAATTTAATGATAATTTGAACTTTTCGCATTTTAGTATGAACTCTACCCATTATTTTACATCGTTCACAAAGCTTCATATATGAGGAAACAAAAATCGATTAACGTACTTCCTTATAAAGGTTGTTTTGTGAAAGTTGTAAAATATTCAGTAGGCAATTTGCAAGGATCAACGTTGCAGCCTTGTTCTTACAAAAAAGCGAGAATTTCAAATTTTCATAAAGCGAGGAAGCAATTTGCAAGTTTCTACTTTGAAGCTTTTTTTGCAATGTCATTACGCAATTTCGCTTTAGTAAAATAAAGTACGCTTATTCAAATTCAACGAATTATTAACCCCTTCATTTTTACGATGAGAAATGCACTCTTTGAACCATTTCATACTCATATAATTTATTCCACGTAACTAAAATTAAATTAAAAAGCACCAATATTAAAATACATTTCAGGCTTATTAATTTGAATAATTTATTCCGAGTAGCTAGTACCTATATAATTTTCTCATGAGCTCAGACTGTCGATTAAATAAAAAAAAAAAATAAATGGATGCGAAACAAGTGAATCTAATACATTTAAAATTCGAGAACAAGAGTAAAACCAAGTCAATGCATTTTGATTCTGATTTTTATTTTCATTGTATTTTATTTATACAAATTTGATTGAACTCTCTTTCCTAACCCTCTTATTTAATTTTACCCTAGTTAAATAGAAGATCTTCGTTAAAATTCAACGAATTATTTATCGCTATGTTTTTATGACAAATGTTTATTCAATTTATGCTAAACACTTCATATTTCGCAGCGATTCATATTCATATAATTTAATGATGTAAAAGTTTCTTAAAATTCTCATAACTTCACATAATTATGTAAGAAGTTTAGAATTTTTTATTTGTTCCTTATACAATTATAATTATAAAAGGTAAAAGTAGTGATAATAACGATTGTTAGTTTTTATTTTTATTTCGCCCTGCATTTCAGCACCCTTAACAGGCCATGACATTTTTAATAATATCCTTGCATTCCAACGATGCAAACTTCGTCAGAATTTAATTTACGCCACGAAACAAAAATGAACGGAAGATACACAAGTATTAAAAATTCCTTTGAGGTTTATTAATTTTTAAGTACACAGATGAATGTTGAAATCATATTTCAAGGCCATAGTCTAGACGATTCATTGTATGTGGCCCTGACGTAACCCACGCTCAGGCATCTCAACATTCTTATTCCGAGAAAGAGAATTTGTTACGGGAATGCAGTTTCCAGACACTTCCCTACTTCCTTATGGACTTTTGTGATGATGTACTGTTTTTTACAGCTCCAATGTGCATTTCCAACGTCCTGTGATGTTCATAGGTGCTTTCCAACAATCGTTAACGCTTTAACATTGCTGTGTAATAAAATACTTGTTTTTTCTTCTCTTCGTGGCAGATTTGCTGGAAACAAGGGAGGTACTATGTCGAGGGGTATTCGACCCTTGATGGCTCTCGACCTCGTAGTGTAGGCACTATAACACTCCACCTAAATGCCACGTCGCTCGCGACCCTCCCTTTGCGTTTACCGTAGAGGCTAATACAGACTCAAGTCCTTTGTTCGTACAGTTATTAAGACACGACACTTTGGTTACGTGAGCACTAGGGCGGTTCGAGAAAAAAACGTCTTATGTTTTTATTAAGCAGTTCATTAAGGTTCTTTTTTTTACTTGTTACAAAAGACAGATTTACCCGAAGGACCGGAGATGAATGATCTTTCTACACGGAAAAAACAGATTAGTTGGGATAATCAAGTTACTGATTAAATATGTGGTAGATGATGATGACTACCAAATTCATGGTTGATTACACGGAGAAAACGGTTTTACCAGGAAGTATTTTGTTACAATACACAAAAGTGCACGGAAAAAAGGCTTGGTTGGAACAACCAAGTGCCTTGGTTATATATGCGCCAGACAATTATTTGGTTAGACCAACCAAGTTATTTGTTCGGCTACCAATTTCTTGGTTGGTCTAACCAAGTCACTTAGTTAGACCAACCAAGTCACTTGGTTGGACCAACCAAGTTATTTGTTAGGCTACCAATTTCTTGGTTGGTCTAACCAAGTCACTTGATTAGACCAACCAAGTTAGTTGTTAGGCTACCAATTTCTTGGTTGGTCTAACCAAGTCACTTGGTTGTTAGGCTACCAATTTCTTGGTTGGTCTAACCAAGTCACTTGGTTGTTAAGCTACCAATTTCTTGGTTGGTCTAACCAAGTCACTTGGTTGTTAGGCTACCAATTTCTTGGTTGGTCTAACCAAGTCACTTGGTTGTTAGGCTACCAATTTCTTGGTTGGTCTAACCAAGTCACTTGGTTGTTAGGCTACCAATTTCTTGGTTGGTCTAACCAAGTCACTTGGTTGTTAGGCTACCAATTTCTTGGTTGGTCTAACCAAGTCACTTGGTTGTTAGGCTACCAATTTCTTGGTTGGTCTAACCAAGTCACTTGGTTGTTAGGCTACCAATTTCTTGGTTGGTCTAACCAAGTCACTTGGTTGTTAAGCTACCAATTTCTTGGTTGGTCTAACCAAGTCACTTGGTTGTTAGGCTACCAATTTCTTGGTTGGTCTAACCAAGTCACTTGGTTGTTAGGCTACCAATTTCTTCGTTGGTCTAACCAAGTCACTTGGTTAAACCAACCAAGAAATTGGTAGCCTAACAAATAACTTGGTTGGTTTAACCAAATAATTGTCTGGCGCATATATAACCAAGGCACTTGGTTGTTCCAACCAAGCCTTTTTCCGTGTGATAACATTACATTATTTGCTAGTCTAATCCATAAATCGGTGGATCTCAGAAATCTTCTTGCTATGTTAACAAATGGTTTAAAAAAATTCTTGCTAGATTAACAGATCTTTTTGCTAGGATAGGAAAAACGTATGCTATCACTATAATAACAAAAAGTTTTGCTGGCCCAACAAAAACGTTTTCTCCGTGTAATCCACTGGCACATATTTAACCAGTAACTTGGTTATCCCAACTAACCTTTTTTTTCTTTTACTATTGCCATGTGTTTTAATGCGAAAAGGCTAATATATTAAGTTACGTGAGCATTAGGGCGGTTAAAAAAAAGACTTATGTTTTTATTAAGCAGTTCATTAAGGTTTTTCCTTTTTACTTCATACAAAAAAATAGATTTACACGAAGCACCGAAGATGAATGATTCTTCTACCATTGCTATGTAAATTTGTTTTAATGGGAAAAGTGTGATTTTATTAAATTCTTCACGAGACTTTGCTTACGTGAACACTAGGGCGGTTAAAAAAACGTCTTATGTTTTTATTAACCAGTTAATTAAGGTTTTTTTTCCATTTCTTACAAAAAAATAGATTTACTTGAAGAACCAGAGTTGAATGAGTCTTCCATGTAAATGTGTTTTAATGGGAAAAAGTGCGATTTTAAAAACTTCAAAAATTTTCTTTTACCGTAAAAACGAAGACTTTAGTTACGTGAGCACTATGGCAGTTCAAAAAAACGTCTTATGTTTCCATTAATCAGTTCATTAAGTTTTTTTTAACGTGTTACGAAAAACAGATTTACTCAAAGTACCGGAGTTGAATGATTCTTCTACTATTACCATGTAAATTTGTTTTAACGGGAAAAACTTTCATGTTTTTATGAAGCGCTTCATTAAGATTTTTAAAACTTCTTGTAAAAAGAGGTTCACCCGAAAGACCGAAGCTGTATGATTCTTCTACTCTTGCCTTGCGAATTTGTTTTAATGCGAAAAAAAATGTAAGTTTAAAAATTCTCCGCTAATGTCGTAATGCATTCATGGCAAATTTTTTAGGATATATCTCTCCATATTATAAAAAGATCTCGCCGCCGCCGCTGCCGCCGTCGCCGCCGCCGCCGTGTCAAGAATCGAGGGACTTAGAATAATTCGGGCTCAGGGCTTGGCGGAAGGGGGTGGGGCTAAAGGCTTGGGGCTAGCCCCACCCCTTTCCGCCAAGCCCCGAGCCCGAATTATTGTAAGTCCTTTTCCAAAAACATAGGTCCCCCAAGGCTGCGGGCACCTGTGGGGGGGGGGAGCACCCTTCGGGCGGGGGGGGGGGGGCACCCTTTGGGGGGTCACCCTTCGGGGGGGGGGGGGGGGGGCACCCTTGGGCGGGGGGCGATTGCGAGCGCGCGCAGCGCGCGAGCCACAATAAAATCCTAGTATATATATATATTGTTTATAAAAAACCCTACATAAATGCGAAATATTAACAATTTTTTAACATGGCGCTAACGAAATTCATTTAATGCAAAGTAAATTCAAGTAGCGCTTTCTAAATACTTTTTAAATAAATAATTATGCTCGATAAATGTTGTAATGCCATCATCCAATGATTTTCATATATACATATATGTACATTTCTAAATACATTTATTTATTCGTTCACTTTCTTTTTATCCAAACCTCAGTATAAAATATTTCTCTGGATAATGAAATACGACTTACAATTAATTTGAATTTCCATTATAAAAATTGGGGTAAGCAAACGCCTGTCCTTCGGGACTTATAAATAGGTTAGGAGCTCATCGAAGGGTTCATCGAGTTCGTAAACTTTAAATTAACGTCGTTGACTCCTACATACATAGCGAAAACTCGGGTCACTGCACCCGCGGAGTTCCTTCCACCTTGCTAATCGACTTCATTAGCGCACAGTCACCTATAGCTATGTAGCGGTAAAGTTTGATAGCGTGTTACATTCGTGGCGACGAATGCATTGTGTATTTATACTTCTTCGCAATCTACTTTATAAGGACAACGTGATGAATGAAAATAAGCAATTTGATTCTAAATTAATCGGATGAATTTCCAATGGAAATCCGGTTTTACCGACCAGCTTTACAGAGTTTTCCAGTTATAGAGATAAAAATAAAAACACCTTTTTTCTCATATTTACTGACCCTTAAAACGGCACTTTACGGATATTTCCACGGTTTTAAAAAATAGTAAAAGTGAGGGGAAAAGTATTGGTTTATTAAAATATGGAAATTGGTACACGAGTATCAGTCACCGAGGCTTTTGAGAAATTTATTCAATCTGCGATGCAAACCTTGGTTGTGCAGAGAAAGTAGCACCTAATAATGTATAATGGCATTGAATAATTTTGAATTTTTTTTTAAAGCCAACTATACACGAGGAGAAAAATATGATGTTGATGATTATAAATATAGTTGTTAACAAAATACGCCAATTTGTTTTTTCAAGACACTCGCAAAAAATATTGTACGTCGGTGACACATGGGCTCTATTGTAAAAGCTCATATAAACAACTTACACCTTACAATACGTATAGTAATCGTCCCAAATTTGCTTGATTACAACAATGACTTATTCCTTAACAGTATAGTAATCCGTTGTATCTGTATCTTTTTGAAAGCTGAAAACATTGGAGTAATCTTCATTTACACACTGAAAGAAAAGAGTAGTTGGAAGAACCATCTCCAGCATATGCTGTACCGCTGAATAATTGCGGCAACTAACTCGCTCCTGTAACCAATCGCAGTGCTGTTTTCACCAATACAATAGGTGGCGCAACCAACAGCGAGTTCCTATAACCAACCACAGCGGTTCGTATAACCAACGAGTAGTTGTCATAACCCACTGGGTAGTTGTCATAACCCACTGAGTAGTGACACTATTTCAACTCTTTCGAATGGTTGTCGGAACCCATTTATTGGTTTGTCCAACTACTTTTTTTTCTCCGTGCATGGGACTTATTACCGTCGATTAGTATTAATTTCCTATTCTGCTTTGGGATTATCAATATGTAGGGATTTTTTAGATTTGCAAATAAGAACATGGTTAATGATGACGTCGCGAATTTATTCATCCACTACATATGTAACATTTTCCTAACAGCATACGTTTGTTTTTTGAGGTTTTTTAAAAGTCTTTCTTTTCTTCAAAAGCGCTGGGTCGTTACTATTTTACAACGACCCGAAGAGAGCGACGAAAAATCGATATATTACCCTGCGGTATAATGCCATAGGACGAATCGGCATGAAACCTCCCCGCTTATATGCGCCTCCGTAGTCACTTCCATTTGCGAGAATCGGTACACGAATTCGCCACCTAGCGATATCACAAATAAGTAGAACTGTGAATCTAGAGTGTATAAGAAATGTTGTAATTACTATACAACATAAGAAACATTGATTTGTCATATTTATATAGTAAACAAACCTAGAGAACATTTAGTGAGTTTTCAGCCGCTAGATGGCGAATAACCACGACTTTTCTCGTAAACGAAAAGATCTACGGCGGTGCATATAAAGAGCAGTCTTTTCGCCCAAAAGTATCTTTCGTGGGACATCGAAGACGTGGCAGTCAAGCTGCCCAATATTTGTATTTTTGGTCGAGTTGTCATATGATAAGTTACAACTCTGACTTATCGACCTACTTTGGCTAGCGTGTTGCAGTTTCAACACAACAGTCAGAGAAACAAAATTGAATAACAAAATATGATGGCGTCTTTAAAAATGTTCACATCTTGTATACACTAACTTGCAAAGCATATTAAATACATTTCCCCTTCCTTAAATGTATTTAAGGAAACGCATAGAAAATCCTTCCATAATTAATTCCTGTATCATATTGAAAATAGTACGAAAAATTGACTAACTGTTCCTATATAAAAAGGGAATACTGTCATACGTATACGTATAAGTAAAATTTCGGTTCGAAACATTAATATAGGAATAATGAGCATGGTACTAAAGCAACATCGGAAAGATTACAATACACATTGTGCATGGAAAAAAAAGCTTGGTTGGGACTACCAAATGCTATGGTTATATATGCGCCAGACAATTAATTGGTTAGACCAACCAAGTAATTTGTTAGGCTACCAATTTCTTGGTTGGTTTAACGAAGTCACTTGGTTAGCTTACCAAGTCACTTGGTTGGTCTAACCAAGACACTTGGTTGGTCTAACCAAGTCACTTGGTTAGCTTACCAAGTCACTTGGTTACTCTAACCAAGAAATTGGTAGCCTAACCAAGAAATTGGTAGCCTAACCAAGAAATTGGTCGGTCTAACCAATTAATTGTCTGGCGTATATATAACCATAGCACTTGGTTGTTTCAACCAAGCCTTTCTTTCCGTGTGAGAGCATCTACGTGTATAGGAACAACTTTGATAAAGCCCTTGTGTCACCGCGGTACGGAATTTATAATAATCAACAACAGAAACCCGCGTAGCTACACACAGAATTTTCTCCCCGTGTATCTATTTTTATTTAATTATAATATAATTATAAATAAATATAATATAAAATAAGTATAATTATTCACTCATTTAATCTACTTGTTTATTGATCAATCCACTAATGAAATATTAAATTCTGATTGCAGAATTTACCAGCCGGATATAAATCGCCTTGCGCGTGTCTTCGCACGACTTTCGATACATCACCTTCGCATGCTTCGCGAAGTATCGGAAATACCTGCAGATTATCCAAGGAGCAGCACGCGGATAAGATGCAGTAGCGACGTGAGCCACGAATAGCAGGTAAATGAGAGAGTAAACCATGCTTTGAAAAATAAAAACATATGCAATACTATTGGCCTGAAGAAAAATCGGATATCGGTGAATGTAGAGAGACAGATATTGATTTAAGACTATGCAACGACTTTTTGTAATCACGATTATTATAAAATTGTCTCTGAATCTATAAAAATATATGGTTACAACTATTTTATAGCACAACTATAAGTAAAAGTTGTATTGTCGAAAAATAAATAGCTGTCACTTTACAGTTACCACATTTTTTCTAATCATGATGAAAAAACTAAACACGACAAGAACTTAATAAAAGTAAATCAAATACGATTTATTCAAAGAAAAATGTGATATCGGTCAATGTAAAGTGACAGATATTCGGTTAAGTACATGCAACTATTTTTTTTCAATTACGATAATTATGCATTGCTATCCGAATCTTTAAAAGTACGTTTATAACTATTCTATAGAACTATAAAAAAGTAACATGGACTAAAAATAAATAACTGACACTTTACAGTTGCCACGATTTCTCAAACTTCTCTGAATGTTATGAAAAAGCTAATTATGAAATCAATACAATAACAATAAATGAAATACGAATCATTCGAAATAAAATCTGATATTCATTTGAATCCACACAACTATTTTAGTACAATTAAGATAATTATAACATTGTTGCCTACGCTATAAAAGTATGTTTAGAACTATTTTACAACATAACTATAAAAAAAACTATTGCATGTGCTAAAATGGTATATTGAGCACCAAGGGCGGAAAGTTGAACATTCCTGGCGAGTGTGTCAGGTGATGACCGAGATGGGCTAAAAGGGTCAGAAGCCCGTTGGGACTTTTTTTTATTGATTTAAATTTTTTTTAAACATCACCCGTGTATGTTAATTTATTTTCGGATCATGTGGTAAGTTCAGTGTACACCGAGAGAAAAGATTTCATTGACGCCAAAGAAATATGTGGGTTAATTTTTTTTTCATTGATTTCAATGAAACAGTGCATTTGAATTTCAAAGAGAACATTTCATTGCCTGTAAATAAATATTTACTTAGTGAGCATATAATAAAGAAACAGTTTCATTGTTTTAAAGAGACGTTTTCATTCCTTCAAACAAACATTTTCATTAATCTCTGTCTCTCGCACCTAACCTCACTTTTGTTTTCCGGTTCTCCCGAACGAACGGCTTCTAGTTTCGAGGAGCCAGAAGCTTAGCCTATTTCTGCCATACTTCCTTACATACTCACAAAGTTTGAGCTTTATCTGCCGCGTACTTCAGGAAAAAATAGATTTCGAAATTTTGAGCTGGTAAGAAGAAGGTTTCATTGAATCAGAGACGATATCTTTGAAATCAATGAAAAAGGTTCATAGGTTTAAAGAAATGTTTCTTCGAATCAGTGTCACTACTTTTCATTGAATTTGAGATCATTCAAAGAAAAGGTAGTATTAGAATTCAAGTATTTCATTTCATTGGCAAAGATTTCCGTGAAGCAATGAAACTTTTTCTCTCGGTGTAGTCGCGACAGTAGTTTCCCGCGGGAAAAAAGTGTAATTGATTATTGACCGTTTATTTGGTTTAAAACTAGTGTCATTTTTTTGTCAAAAAAATGTACAGAAAACGAAAACAATCATCCAACATCGAGTCATCCATACTGTCAATAGTTATTTTTATGAAAAAAAATATATGGATAATCTTACAACATTCTCTCCCTAGGGAAGAAAGTAAATACTTTTAAAAAATCGTGGCAACTTTAGTGTGACAGATATTTATTTTTCACACACCTGCACGTAAAGTTCGTACTTTACTCTCTAGGGAGTAAAGTACTCACTTTCGGCCCTCTCAGCGGGGAGCAAAGTACGAACTTTACGTGCAGGTGTGTGAATAACAAATATCTGTCTGTTGCCACGATTGCACAATTTTTTCTAGCGTGATGGAAAAGCTAATTATGAATTTAACAGCTACTTTAAAGTGCCAGACACATCTGCAGATTCGATTATTTATTTGGATACTAACAAAACGATAGCATACAGTGTAGTAAATCGATTCCTTTCACCGTGTACCTCACGTGATATACCCTGCGGTGTACGTACCCAAAATCTGAGTTTAACGGACGAGACGCTGGCCAAATAGGCCGCGATCCAATGTCCCCGAGAGAAACATATCTGCCTCGACAGACTGTATCGGGATTGTGGTGGTCCGATACGACTGGACGTATAGAATTCAATTGGTCCTATCGTTCTATCGCATGTGTACTGCCGGGCAACCCACATGAAGCCACCTGCAGTATCGGGCAATGAATTTCCTTTTTTATACAGCTGTGGTTCTGTTTATAGTCCTGTAGTCAATTTACTGATGTGAGTCAATGAAATAGCTGAATATTCAGCAGTTGAAATAATGCTGATTTATTGATACCGCACTGGCGTTTATTTATACACAAAAGAATAATATACTGTTAAAAATATTTAGTGTAATTTTTACTGGTATATTTAGTTCGCTATGCAAGTGACATGTAAAATTACAATGTTTTCTACTATATCCTATGAAAATTAGGAAATTTAATATAAAAAATTGTAATTTTATTACACGAGTGTATTAAATTTAATATATCAACTGATGAATAATATTTTCAGTAACGTAAATTTGCAAACATTTTTAATAGTATATTCGTGTAAGCGGAAGTCATGTTTTAACGTCGTTATTAAATTATTCTAACTAAAAGTTCAGGGGATAAAAACTTACGTTAATAATTTTTTATTATTGAAACCCAATCCAACCAAAATGATATTATTTAGGATAAATATTATAAAATTTATATTTTTTCAATTAAAATTTGTTAGATAGATATTGTACTGATGGATGAGGGCCAAAATAGCGAATGATCAAAATAGCAAATGGCTAAAATAACGAATTTCATAATAATGGCCGTTTTTTATTTAGACGTTAGTTATTTGAAATTCGCTATTTTAGCCGTTCGATATTTTGATCATTCCCTAGTTTAACACCCACCCGTAGAGATGTAGATTGTGTAAGGGCTGCTCTGGATCACCTTCTACATTTTTTTGTGTTTGTATAGTTTGCACACTTTTATAAAAGAACCGATAGACTAAAAAATTCCAAATAACACCTCGAGCATGAATGTAAGTTTTTTTATTTAAAAATTGATGATTAAATAATTTAAGAATTTTTGTTCTATCACTTTGAAATTCACAGCAGTTTCTCAATTTTAACAGCATCTTAATTTGCTACACTCACATTCGAAGAATTAATGTTTCGTGCAAGTGTCAATTATTTGAGAATATTATGACGCATTGATTTCAGATAGTACGTACAAGACCGTTATTTATTTCTACTTACAACTGCATCTAGATCTTCATTGCATAACTGAATTTAACTTAAGGGGATGCTGGAATAGATTTTTTTGCCGACTTTGGTCGATAAGTGCTTCGATCAGGACACAAGTGGCGCCGACGTAGTTTGTTTACTTTCGTCAAAAGATACTGAATCTCCCGAAAAGCAACACAGCAAATTAGATGTGTAAAGTCAGACCGGACGTCAATTCTGTGATGATTTCTGAATATTCAAAAAACATCAGAATGTCAAATACACAAGCCAAATCCATGTATAGTGTATACTACGGTCGTGTTGCATAGGCTCGGAACTTTTGCCAAAAGAAAACAGACTACTTCGGCGCCACTTGTGTTCTAATCGGGAAACTTCATCCGCGCACTTCTTGTCCCACTCTGATCGCGAACAGACTACGTGAACGTAGTCTGGGTTTTGCGTGGATTCCTTTTGTATAATTGACTTTTCAACGCTCGTGGAATATTCAGAGAACGCTAAAGAATGGATGTACATTTCGATTTAACGTATGTGAGTTCCAGAATCTTTTATATCTTACCAAACAGGCGATGCTGTCAAACCCTGGCGGCCATTTTGATTTCGGGAGGTTTAGTAATATTCGATTTTTTTCATTCATTTTCATTTATGTTGATATTACAACCGTGTACAATTTGAAGCATGTGTGCAGCGTATTAACGAAGAATAATCAAAACTACGAAAAAGCATGTTTTTACCGACCAAAGTTGGTAATAAAATCTACTCCAGCATCCCCTTAACGGATAATTTAAGATTTTTTTCTGTCACTACTGAAATTCGTGGTATCTTTTAAATTTTAACTCCACTTTAATTTACTACACTCATACTCGAAGAATTAATGTTTCATACAAGTGTCAATTATTTGACAATATTTGCAAAACGCAAACAATTATATTTTTCTTGCCCAGAACAGCAAAAAGCTTTTGCCCCTTAGTAAATAGTATATTACGCCACTAGGGAGGAAAAGTAGACTATGTCCAACCGCGTGCAAGATTACCACCCGAGCCGAAGGCGAGGATAGTAAACACGCGGTTGGGGATAGTCTACTTCACTCCCCAGTGGAGTATACTATTTTTCACCATATCTGCAGCGGAAAGTTCGAATTACGTAAAGCCCGTAGGGCGGGAAGTCGAACTTTCCGCGCAGGTATGGTGAAAAAATCTTTTTGTAACACGTGCATGAACAGCGGTGCTTTTCATGGCAGTTTTGCAGGCCGAAAGTGGCTAGTTTCATAGCAGTGTTGAAACGATAGGTTGGCGCATGCGCAGTTCGCGATTCCTTCACTTTCGACCCTGCTGTTTCACTTTCGACCCTAGGGTGGAAAGTTAACCTCACTTTTCACTGTTCGTCCCGCCAACGATAGGTTGGCGCATGCGCAGTTCGCGATTCCTTCACTTACGACCCTGCTGTTTCACTTTCGACCCTAGGGTGGAAAGTTGGTAACCTCACTTTTCACTGTTCGTCCCGCAAAACTACCATTCAAAGCACCACTATTCATGCACTTGTTACAAAAAGTATGGTACTACACTATTCTTCAAGCGGCTAAAACCGCATATTTATTAATATTGCACCAGCAGTCAAAAAATGAGATATACGCCAATGAATATGACCAATTTTAAAAAAATCTTATTGCCTCTCCCCCTTGACAAATTTCTTTTCGTTCGTTGCATCAATTCAGATAGTACATACAAGAACATTATTTATTTCTACTTACAACTCCATCTAGATCTTCATTGCATAACCGAACAAGTATTAACTCTTTTTATTGTGCAACTTTGCTGGCGTGATAAAAACAGAGGAGATAAGATTCACAAAAGGATAAAAATTTCGCGTGAATGACGTTCGAAGAGCACTGCAGCCTTTCACTCACAATCAGGTATGACACAGCCATAGTAGGATGAAAAAGAGAAAGTGAGACGGAGAGAGAAGCGTATTCTATCGGGACGAAACCGCCGTGAGGTCAAGTGAGGATTACGAGGTAGGCTCGGGAAACCGAGCCTACGCCATTACAGTAAAATACAGATATACGAACCAGTGCTAAAACGAGAGGCCATACGAATCACTATCGTCGGTAGAAAACAGCCTGTCTCTCGCCTTTTCATCCCTTCCATCTCTCTCTCTTTCTCTACTCTTCGATGACACGCCAACACAAAAGGGTAGAGAGACATAATCTACGTTTCAAACCTTCTCTTTCTCACTTGTACATGAATTAAATGTTGAGTGTGAAACATTTCTTGCTATCATTCGTTTTAAATTTTCATCTATTTCCGTCCATAATAATTTCGTCGCATCTTAAGCAGTAAAAAATGTATGTTAAAAAAATCAGCATATCAAATTTCGTAGTAATAAATTCCGTTGTGTTAATTTGATAGAAATTTTGGAAATTTGTACCGATTTTTATTTAAAACTTGAAGGATAATACAAAGACCGTTCAAACTTGATACGATTTACTTTGTGATAAGGAAATTACAAAATTTCGGTCTATAATAAAAAAATGTATGTTCAAAAAATCACTATATCAGATTTCGAAGTAACAAATCCCGTTGTGTTAATTTGACAGAAATTTTGTCTATTTGAAGGATAATACAAAAATTGTTGAAACTTGATGTGATTTACTTTCTAAAAAGGAAATTTATTTTTCAAATTTGAAGGAGAACATAAAGTTTGTATAAACTCGATATGGATTATTTTGTAAAAAGTAAATAACACAATTTTTATATGAAAGTGGTAAAAAATTTGTTATAGTTTAAATGTGCAATTTTTAACACAATATTTATCAAGAGTCGCGGTAGCGACTCGACGCCAAGTTAAAAAAGAAATTAATGTTGCCTTCACACTACGATGTATATTTTCTGTAAAACTGGGAACTGACAGAAAAATTGGTGTCAAATTAACATAAAGTTTTTTCTCATTCTACTAATGTAATCTATATATTTTCATCGATTTTGTAGTACCTTCGACTATTTTTAATGCCAAGGAAGCTATTGCCTATTTTTAAATCTATGTACGTGCCTACGTCAGGCCGATTACTTTCAAACTTTCCGTGATGGCTGTAAGGTTCTTATACCACTTTTTCTGAGTTTCACAAACTGTTTACCTATTAATGTGTCTCAGTCAAATTACGTCTCTGAAGAATTATTCAATATTCACGATATTCGAAAGAGTATAATTATCGACAGATTTGTTTTAAATTTATACACTGTTAGAAATTTTTGTACGAAAATTAATATAAAGTAATGGAAGTTTTTTTGCGGATACGTGTATATTAAATTTAGTACACAAATGTTAATTAATATACAAAAAAATTGTTGTAAAATTAATATACATTATACTAAATACTTCATAAAACTTGTGTTTATAATATAATTATAGGAATTTTACTACATATCTGTATATTAAATGAAATTTAATATATTTAATTTAATTTATATATAATATTTAATTTAATTTAATATATTGTTAAATGAAATTTAATATACAGATATGATCTGTATATTAAATGAAAGAAATGTAAAGACTTAGTTATTGATACGTTAATGGAATACAAAGATACATTTTTTCGTTGTAATTCCAAAATCAATTTTAAAAACATTGTAAAAAAAATGCAAATTGTTTATTTGAAATATTATTTAACGATACACTGTTAAAAATATTTTGAAAACTAATATATGTATTGGAAGTTCTTTTTCAGATATAGTATATTAAATGAAATTTATAGTATATTAAATGAAATTTAATATACTCTATCTGAAAAAGAACTTCCAATACATATATTAGTTTTCAAAATATTTTTAACAATATATCGTTAAATAATATTTCAAATAAACAATTTGCATTTTTTTACAATGTTTTTAAAATTAATTTTGGAATTACAACGAAAAAATGTATCTTTGTATTCCATTAACGTATCAATAACTAAGTTAAAAGTTCATAGCCATTCAATGACAGGGCTTTTATATGTATATAATTCCAGAGACGTAAGATGTACAATTATAGATAATTGTGACACCTAAGTATTCCTACTATTATAAAATTTGTTGACACCTTGTTGACGTATATTGTAAGGTCAAAAGTTCTCACAACTTTTACCTCTAGCATTACAATGACGTAAAATACGCTGTACATCAAACACTTTCTCGTCAAAGACACAGCAGAAACTGCAAATAACGTTTTCTGCACTGAAAAAAAAATGTCATTCATTTTAAAAAAATCACGATTGATTCAATAAGACGTTCGATTCACGGGCTGCCAAAACGTTATGTCATTACCTTAACGACATCTAATAAAATGCTTTTTTTAAAAGTTGATCAGAAGAGCAACGGATCTCATTAAGTCAATAACGCAAGTTTTTATATTTTTTAAATATGATCAGAGTTGTAAATGACCATTAATTCATAAGATATAGTTTACAGTACAATTTGTTTTGTAATTATGATTTCATAATAATAATATGTAGTAATTATAAAATAAAGTGTAAAAATTTGAATAGCTGAAAAAAATACTAATTTTCGTTTTAATATTGCAAGAAATAGTGGGAAAAATGGAAGAAACAAGTAATGCATTACTTTCTTAATACATTACTTGTTTTTTCCATTTTTTCAATAGGATTACCGTGAATTTTTATTGAAAAATAATAATTTTTGCAGCCATTCCAAAGTTTAATCATCGTATTACAATCGCTACATGTTATTATTATAAAATCATAATTATGAGGCTGATCATATCATCATCATTATTTCTATAAGTATTAGGCATTTACAACTCTGAATATGATGTACAATGTAAAAGCTTTGTTCATGCATCAAATATTATCACAATCGCTTTGACTTGTGTAAAAAATCGGAGCAATCACGTATATAATGGTACGAATAATTAGTACCATTGCTCCAACTATCAAACGATTTCACGTGGCATTTCATTAATTGTGTTTACACTAGTTTTAAGCGCATGTACTATTATTGACCGCACGATCACATGCAAATGTGATTGTGTCAATTGTAATTTTTTTAAATGTTCAATAAAAATCATTGAATGAAATACACATTCATTTATAATACCACTTGTGCATTCAAAAGAATTGGGCGTTTATTCGGTTCAAATAGTTGAACAGATAGTTGAAATATGTCCGCTATTGAAAAGCTAAAAAAGAACATTGAATGAAGCTTGAATTTTGTTGAATGAACAAGGAATTTTTTTGTACCAAATGTTTATGTAGATTCAAAAGGATTCAGCGTTTATTCGCTCAAATAGTTGCATTGCAGTGGAATTTTACCAGGAATGTAACCTACATTTTTATTTTATGAAAGAAAAACGAATGTAAACATAAAAAATTGAGAAAGCAAATAATTGAAAACCGCAATTTTCCATTATTTTTATTCAGAAAAGTACATTTAAGAATTGTTCTTTTTTTCGTTATAAAAGTGTCTCTGATTTTGTGGGCTATTTGTGGCATCGTTATAAAGAATTCACTGCGAAACAATTTTTTTAATTTCTTTCTTCTCTAGCCCATTGAATCGGATATTGAAGACAAATGACTGAGGATCGCTAAGTCGCAAGGCAGAAAACGTGGGCGTGGTTTATGCCAATCCTACTGAGCGATAAATATGTAGGAAGTTGATACTAGTACAAAAGTCTGAGTCATCTCCTCTTGCATGTTTCCATGTCTGCGTCTGCGTAGGGTAGTTCCAACGATTCACTGCTGTTTGGAGAAAGCTTTGAGTCATCGTGCTTTCCCACAGTTATAGCAATAGACGTAGAGTGCAGTATTTCGCTTTTTAAAAAATGTTTGCAACTGTGTTGTTGTAATTACAAGAAAGGTCTGTCTGCACTGTTAAAAATATTTTGAAGATTAATATAATATGTATTGGAAATTGTTTTCCAGATACGGTATATTAAATGTCATTTAATATACAGATATGTTGTAAGATTTCAATACTAATATTGTAAACACAACTTTTATGAAATGTTTAGTATACTTTATATTAATTATACAACAATTTTTTGTATATTAATTAATATTTGTTTATTAAATTTAATATATGCGTATCCGAAAAAAACGTCCAATACTTTATATTAATTTTCATACAAAAATTTCTAACAGTGTACTAGAATTACACTGTTAGAAATTTTTGTATGCAAATTAATATAAAGTATTGGAAGTTTTTTTGCAAAAAATTTTTAACAGTGTATGCACTGTTAAAAATATTTTGAAAATTAATATATGTATTGGAAGTTCTTTTTCAGATACGGTATATTAAATGTCATTTAATATACAGATCTGTTGTAAAATTTGAATAATTATATTATAAACGCAACTTTTATGAAATGTTTAGTATACTATATATTAATTATATAACAATTTTTTTGTGTATTAATTGATATTTGTATAATAAATTTAATATACGCGTATCCGCAAAAAAACTTCCAATACTTTATATTAATTTTCATACAAAAATTTCCAACAGTGTGTATATATATCTATCGAATAAGTCTATGTTGATATGGAGTGCAAAAGTAGGTGTGTATAAATATATAATATAATATAGACGAGCCCACACGAACAAGCTCAAAGTTCATACACACTGTTGGAAATTTTTGTATGAAAATAAAAATAAAATTTTGGGAGTTTTTTTGCGGATACACGTATATTAAATTTAATATACAAATATTAATTATTATACAAAAAAATTGTTGTAGAATTAATGTACAATATACTAAACACTTCATAAAAGTTTTGTTAATAATATAATTATTTAAATTTTACAACATATCTGTATATTAAATGAAATTTACTATTTGTAACTACAACATGAACTAGTAATTTCATAACCAGCTTTCATTTGTTCCTTCGAAATGATGATACTTTAAGCTCATTCCGCAATTTTTTAAAAATATTTCGCTATTTTAAGAATATTTTGTGTAAGTTTCCATTACACGTAAAGGAAGGATTTTGACATGAATTTGGGGCATTCCATTGCTTTTTATTGTTATGAATATTCAAAACGATGTACACCGAGAAAAAGATTTAGTAAGATTCAAAAAATTTGATTTAAGTTAACCAAATCCGGCGGTTACGGGTGGCGAAAGAAATATTTGGTTGAGTTGACTTAAAATTACCGTCGACATTAAAGACTGGATTTCATTATTACAACGCAATATATTTTTGAACCAACCAATTGGACAATGCTATCGACAAAATATTTCATTATTTTGATCATATGTTTGGTTGAGTGTCCCGGGTAGAAATTATCTTCGGGCCCTAGTCAGAGCGTTATTAGGCCACCGGCCTGCCCTGGAAGGGCGCTTTTATGGCAACCTGATAGCGCCCTGAATCGAACTGTAACGCAGTGTCACATATGGCCCTGATCAGGCTGCCCGATCAGGCTATTATAAGGCTACGCTAAGGGTGCCTAATAACTTCCAAAGGCTGTATATATATTCATTATAAATAATATTACAATTCATTAGTAATTCCAGGGCATTATGTAGTAAATATGAACAGTAACATTCTATTAATATAGCAATAAAAAAAGCGAATCGTCTTCGGAGATGCTTTTTCCTAATACTATTCGAGAAGTGATGCACGCGGGATTTGAACCCAAGACCTACTTATTTACCTAACTACCTAATCGAGCACGCTAACCACTAGACCAAACCGACTATGTGGATATGTCATACTATAATTCTATAATAGTTCATTTTACAATAACAGTAAAGGGAGTGATGCGAGAGGGTGATATATGGAACCAATATTTTAAGATGATGCTGCCAAAAACTTCGGATTGAAATTCGCCGACCTTACAAGACGTCTCTCTGGCACAGAAGTGACTTTAACTCAAAATTCGTAAAATCAAAATGGCGGATTTAATATGCCGGTCGAAAAAGCAAAAACTGACTTTATTTGCATAAAATTTATCTATTGCAAAAAAGCATTTTTGTCTGCCACCTTGAATGCGATATTTCGATTTTATAAATGATATTTTTAATTCGACGATTGCGACTTTGAATTTTTCATTCGTAAAGTTAATATGGTGGGTTCAATAATGTCGGACGAAGATGAACAATCTTAGTTTTATTATGAATTTAAACTTCAAACTTATAACACATCAAGATGGCGGACAAACAATATTTGAAAAGATTAAGGTAGTTCTGTCGGTACGCTCATAAATCTCAGAGTCTATATGGCATTAAAAAATAATCATACGCATCACTTTGACTGCCTCAATAATAATATTAAAAATAATCGAGAATCCTTCGAAATTGTCGTAATCAAATTAAAACGATTATTTGTAAATAGTTGATATGTTTAGTGCGGATTTGACTTCATTTTTACGATAATTAGGTTAGGAAACGTCATTTGGCCCGGTATCGTGCACTTTGATCTTGGTTCAATTAAACATTATTCCGGAGACTTCACCTTTTTTCATGATGCATCAAGTTCTGAATGATTTGCGAATCCGTAGTACTTATGATTTTTTCTCTATCTTTGATCTAAGTATGTTAACTTTCGATTTAAAGATCAATTTTTCCAGCCCTCCCGTGAGCACCGTGTAAAAACATCGATTTTCAAGCTTTAATTGTTCAATCAAATACTCGGTAAAAGCCTTCAAGATTTTGTGCAAGTAAAATTGAATAGCTAAAGTACAAGATGTCAAAAATTCATGCATATGAGTTTGGGTTGCCTTTGCGGCAGAACTACCTTAAAATTCAAACAGTTGATTTGACTGAGCTGACACTAGTATTCCAAGAATGCGAAAGTAAGGTTATGTTTTGACACCAGCGTATCCGTGGCAGTGAACACTGCGAGCATTGTCAATTCGACTGCCAACGAACAATTTCAATTCAAAAGATTATTTGGAACCAGACGTCATCATTTATTTCTACGGTAACAATCCATAAGTATAATAGGTATGGAATATGATACCTGCCTGAATACTACTTTGAGACGCACGGGATAAAGTAGGAAATGAGACACTCGTAAGGCAAGCCTAATTAGCACAATTTCGCGGTTGCCTGATCTTACACCTAATACTACGGCGGCTCCGGATTGCACCGGATCACGCCCTGGTCAGTCTTCCCATAATAGGGCTAGCCGTGGCACTGCCTGATCAGGGCCAAGCAAGGCTTTCCATAATAGGGTTATCCGTGGAATCGCCTGATCAGGGCCAAGCAAGGCTTTCCAAAATAGGACTAGCCGTGGGTTTCCCCGATCGGGGCCTAATCCTGATGAGGCAAGCCCTGACAGATTCCTACCCGGTTTTGAAATGTTGTACCTATGCATGATCTGGGCGGGGTCAGGACCTCATTTAGCTAACCGGATCAGGAATGCCCAATCGGTGCCTGATCCCGGCCTGATGGGGAATATTTCAGGCGAGCCACACTGAGAGAAAAGATTGTTAACATTTGTTAGAAGTTAACAACTCTTGGTTAAATATGGCGAAATTAACCATTTAGTTATTCTTATTAAATCTCACTTGAGCTAAATAAAATTTGCTTGTCGCAAATGAAGCTCGCTGACATTTATTAATAGTTAGCATATCTCATTTGGCTCAAGTGAGATTCGATAAGAATAACTAAATGGTTCATTTCGCCATATTTAATCAAGATTTGTTAACTGTTAACAAACTCTTCTCTCAGTGCAGTTTTCAAATATTATACCGATACATGATCCAGGCAGGACCAGGGCCTTATTTGGCTGGCCTGAACAGAAATGCCTGACCGATGCCTCATCCGGACTTGATGGTACTTCAGGCAATTTGAATTAATTCCTGCTCGGGAATCTGCCGATCATCTTCTGCCGCCAGAGCGCCACTGTTCCCGAGGAAAACACATTGTGCTGTGATGTCCAGTGTATTTACTATACTTTAGGTCGATAGAAACTATGTAAACTTTTACCACGTTGGAACGTTTGGTTGACATAATTATATTCCACTTTCGATACATCAAATATCTCGTAACCACGGTGGAATGCAGAGTAGCTTTGACTAAATTACTTGGGTAAAGTATTCGTATTATTTGATCATGTTGAATAATTTTATAGTTATGGAATAAAAATGTTTAGTCAAATTAATTCAATAATTCGATAGTTTCAATTCTATTCGCTATTCTGTCCGACTCTATCGAATAGTTGAAACAGCGATTATTTTTTTAAACCCAACCAAAGGTGCGGTTCAATCAACCTTGTTGTCTCCACAACGCTAACAGCATGTACGATTAAATCAAAGAAATATTTTTTTGTATCAATCCAATTGTAGGTGACTTTGAACCAATGTTGTGTTGTCAGTGATTGCTGTACTCTTTAAACACTAACATACCAGTTTTATTAAAACAACGTCGGTATAGTTGATTCAAATATGCCTCGTTTGATTCAAACTAATTTTCTTCGACCGCAGCTATGAGGTAAATGTCACTAAACCTTTTTCTTGGGGTATGTGTCTCTCCTGTAAGTGGATTTTGGTATATCGGTATATAACTTATTTCCTTTAGTGTCAAAGTAATTCCAACGATTCACCGCCGGTTACACAGAAACCTATAAGTCATCATATGCTTTCCCACACTTAAAGCAATAGACGAAGAGTGCTGCACTGGGATTTTTAAATCATTTTCGTAACTATGTGTATTTGCAATTACAACAAAGGATTGACTGCAAAAATCGTTTATATGTCTCTCCTATAAGTGGATGTTGGTATGCAGCGCAATAGTAGGTATATATATATATATATATATATATATATATATATATATATATATACGGACGAGCCCATACGAACGAGGCCAAAGTTCGTACACAGGAGACTGGTGAATTAGAGGTAGCGAAAGACTGGCAGGCGGCAGCCGCAACAGCACAGCTACCACCAGCAGCGTGAACCGAAACGGGTGAGGCACTCCCCGTATGACCCAGAAAGCGAATAATCGAGCGACCGATCCCGAGCAGCGCTCGTACTTGCGCATGAAGAGAGGGCCGCCGCCCCATGTGTGTATATAGTAGTAGGAGCATTAGACGTAGTCGTATTACTTACTAGCAGTAGTATCTGTTACCGGCGGCTAAGAAATTGACGACTAACAGAGGGAATCGCTGAAGGAAGATTATATACACCGATAAAATGTGTAAAGAAATGAGTTGGCTATTTGACGAGCTTTCAAAGGCTCGGAGCACGTAACGCACAAATTACAGTGATAATCTTTTTTTTTAACAGCTCTATATGTGGTTGGCAAGCTATCGAAATATATATTTCGACTCTATAAAATTTTTTTTTAACGACTCGGACTGAATTTCCCGAGTAGAAATTCTGGACCTCGTGTGACAGCAGGCATGCCTGCTGTCACACGAGGTCCAGATCAGTTTTAGGTACGGTAACCTTATTTGGGGCCGCCGTAAATTCACCATGTAAGGCTCAGGGGTGCGTTCCGAATGACGAGGTGTTTCGTTGATCGATGCGCATGCGCAATAATCTCCGTCAAGATTTACGGTGAAGTTTAAGAATTATAGTAAAAGTTGAAGATAGGGGAAACAGTTTGTTCGTTTCTATTAATTCCAAAGTATCGGAATTTCGATTTCTCACGGATTAGCCATTTATAAAGTATTAACATTTTTTATCCCCACCTCACGATCGGACGACAACTTTTTGCCGTACCTTGCGAGTAGGGTGAATAGTTGTCGTCCGATCAGGAGACGAGGATAATATTTGAATTCTTTACAAATAGGCAAATTCATGAGAAATCTAATTATTCATACTTCAGTACCAGTATAAATAAAGCAATGGTTTTTTTATGTTTCCACTTTTATTATACTTCTTAAAATTCACCGTAAATCTCGGAAAAAACCATTGCGCATGCGCATCGAACAACAAAACACCTCGTCATTCGGAACGCAGCCCAGATATGGCACTCGTACTTAAAAATGCCGTCTTTCCACCGGATCAGGCTGATGTCAGGCTGGATATGGTAACCTTATTTAGGAGTCATCGTAAGTTCACCTGATCAGGTCCATGTACGGCCAGGATATGGCATTCTACCTTAAAAATACCGTCTTCCCATCGGATCAGGCCCATGTCAGGCTTTACATACGGTAACCTCATATAGATATGCCAGTCATCGACCTTATCCGTTTCGCATAAGGTCTTCGTGTAGCATTTGGACCAAGATTTTGTCCAATTTACCTTTACTTTTCCTGGTCAGATCCGCATACGGTCTTCGTATGGCATAGTTTTTTTCAAATATGCCGGAAATTTACATTATCAGGTTCGTGTAAGGGCTCGATACGGCATTCGTTAAAAACATTTAAAAATTATTGTTATGCAAAATCAATCTTTTCAGCACCTTGCGTGTGCTGGATTTTTTCACATCTTTATCCCATCGAGAAGTATTCGAAATTTTCGCTGAAACTCACGTTTTACGGGACTGTACCGCTAGAATTACTTTGAAATCTATCCAGGTACTGACCGTCAAACGCCAGTCCTGGATGGGTGACCGCCCCATCATGTTTGAATTTTGAATATTTCGGTCGTAGTCACAATAAATGGATGTACAGTCTTGACGCGTTTTCATTTTAAGTATACTTCAAATAGAAAATAAATATATAAACTTTCTAAGATGTTAATGGCCGAGTGGGCTAAGGCGCAGAATTGTCACCCAGAGGATGAAGGTTCGATTCCCACCAACGGCACATAAATTTATATGTGTTTTTTTCAGCAATTAATATGTACTGAAAACTAAATAAGCTCGAATATTCAATAGAAAGTGCAAAATAAACCGAATTCGATGAGCGCAGATAATTATTTTGTATTTTATTTGCCGTTTTTATAAGTAGGGGCCTAGTAGGGCAGCCTCTATCCGGCCCTTATCTGGAAAACTTAATCTGGCCCTGATCATGCGCTGCATTACTTTCTTGCGAGGCCCGTATAAGATTGTCAGGCAGGGGCCTTAGATTAAAATCCGGCTACCACGTTAGGGCCTGCCCGAGTCAAAATTGTAACCCTCGGTTAGCCCTCCGTGAATGCCGAATCCTTTGACGAGGCAAAAGCCGAAGCCGGTTTCACCCTCCGTACACGGAGAAAAAAAAGTAGTTGGACAAACCAATAAATGGGTTCCGGCAACCACTCGAAAGAGCTGAAATAGCGTCGCTACTCAGTGGGTTATGACAGCTACTCAGTGGGTTATGACAACTACTCAGTGGGTTATGACAACTACTCAGTGGATTATGACAACTACTCAGTGGGTTATGACAACTACTCAGTGGGTTATGACAACTACTCAGTGGGTTATGACAACTACTCAGTGGATTATGACAACTACTCGTTGGTTATACGAACCGCTGTGGTTGGTTATTGGAACTCGCTGTTGGTTGCGCCACCTATTGTATTGGTGAAAACAGCACTGCGATTGGTTACCGGAGCGAGTTAGTTGCTGCAACTATTCAGCGGTACAGCATATGCTGGAGATGGTTCTCCCAACTACTTTTTTCTTTCAGTGTAGAGCCGACAGTGACCCTGCGCTTGGAGGTTCAACCTTTATTTGCCACCCTCCGTAGAGTCTTCCTCAGACCGTGTAGAATCTCCGAAGGCCTACTCGCCCTATCCTTAGATCCTTTTACGACCTACTCCTCCTAAATGAGGTATAGAACCCCCGTTGAGCCTATATAACCTATTGAAATCCAGATAACCCTACTTAAGCTACCAACATAGAAAAAACTACGTGCCGTGCTGAAAAGTCACGAAAAGTTCAACATCATTTTGAAGAATGCAAACTAATTCACTCGTTACGATAAATCCAGAAAAAGTTTCGTACTCATTATCGTATTTTCTTCACATGTAATTGTAATGTGATATAGAAAGCTATATCTTTCTTGAGACTTCGAGCGAATAATCTTATTTTATTTATATTTATTCTTTATTTTTTTCCGTACTTTCTTAGACGATTCATATTTCGGACTAAAATCGATCAGATTCACATGCAAGAAGATATAGATGTATCTGAAACTAATTTGATTTTGTCTTTAATTTTAAGGAAGCAATATTAATAATTTCTAAGAAAATAGGAACCACCTTTTTGACTTCGTTGGTATCTCACATCACCTTCAAATATTATATGCTTAAATAGAGATTGTTCCTTTTAACGAAAAAAAAATGTACATTAAAATATTGTTGATATTAAATAAAAATATATTATATCTATGGCATTATAAAAAGTTTAATAAACGCTTTTGTCTTTCTGAATTTGTTTCTTATAGTCACAATATAAATAATTATACTTCCATTGGTGTTTGGGTTAACGGAGGGTGTAATAGTGTATGTGGAAGAAACTTTCGCATTGGTAGGCTCTGGAGATTCTGCAGTGGCAGTGGAGGGTCTGGGAGGTTCTATGGTAGGTTCTATAAAGGTTTTTTAGGGTCTTCTTCACCCTCCGTGACCCTCCGTTAAGTCGAGATGTCTACTTTCTTCCATTTGGGGAGTCTGCACTCAGAAAAAAGCTTGGTTAGAATTACCACAATGTTGGTTAAAAATGTTATCAAGAAAACTTGGTGGCCACAACCAAGTTATTGACTAACATAACCAAGTTATTAGCTAACATAACCAAGGATTTGGTAAGACAACTAAGTATTTAGTACGCCTAATCAATAACTTGGTTGCGCCTACCAAATTTTTCTTGGTAAAATTTTTAACCAACATCTTAGTACGCCCAACCAAGGATTTTTCTCCGTGTGGTAGGGTGAAATTCAAATGTTAATCTATGTACGATATCCTCCTTTCACCGTGCAGAGTGCCTTCTTTCACCCTCCAAACTACGGTAGTAGATCTCAGTAATTTTAGGTTAAAAGGAGGGTAAAAATTTCGACTCGGGTACATCTATAATTACGACAGTTATCGGACTTACAAGGAAATCTGCGCACACACACACACATAAGGTAAACGCCCCAATAGCCGGCCATCTTAGAGAACAGGAAACTGTAAAGTTATATTTCTTATACTAAAATGACCTTTCTATAATTGTAACCATAACTAATGCAAAGCTTAGCTTTTCTACTTTTCGAAAAGCACCCATTAATTCATGTCAGGGGTATAGTTTTTTGTTAAAGTTAGGAAAGAATTGAGAAAGTCGATGGACCCGACCACCGATTTCAGGTAATGTCTAAATACCCGACCAAGCATGCCCCTATACGCAACCACCCGCCGATACGAGGCTATGCGATTCGTTGAAACTTCATTTTATTTCTTAAATTACACGCAACGTTTGGGATAATTTATGATAAATAATAACTAATAAAAAGGCTCACCGTGACGTGCAACCGGCATCAACTTGCCATAGAGGTTATGTTCGCTGAGTTTTTGTTGGCCGGGAATAGGCCGCGGTTGGATATCGGTACAGCATACTGCGGATGCGCCCCAATAGCCAACCATGGAAATTGACGACTTAGCAGTGGTTTTTCGCTTATTTTAATGGAAGATTTATAAAGTCTATTTATTCGCGAATACCACAAGCCACGAATTATTATGGAAATCATGAAAATAACAGCGTCATAAGCTTATTAACAACGTTACGCCAATTCTTAACGAACTGGCTAAAAGATATGCGCCGATCCTCTGAGCGGCGTCTACAGTGCACCATATCTTTAAAAAACGTCAACAAAAAAATTAATGACTATTTTTATTATTGGCCTATGCAGACATAAAGAATTGCAAAAATGGTAGCACTAGTTATTTATTTATTTCATATTCATAATTTCTTAATTTTAGTCAATATTTGTGTCAGTGTTTGGAGACTGGTACATGGTTGAGTACCGGGGCGTTTACCTTACAGACATTTTTTATAAACCACTTTTCTCGACGTTCTGGACCATTCCGAGAGTCCTGACATTAAAATCTCGAAAAAAATTTTTTTTTCACGAAAACAAAGCTTCCTGTATGAGGAAGCCATAATTAATCGAATAGGCTCCAATCGACAAAATTGGTTGAGATACTGAACTTGATGGTTACAGAAATAAATCAGTTAGTTGAAGCGCAAAACCAACTGGACGGACCAGTAAATTAATTGGTTGACAAATAATGAATTGGGTGTCATAACCAACTAGTTAGTCGGTCCAACCAGAAAACTGGTTAACTTGGCCAACTTAATCGCTTGGAGCGTATTTAACCATGCGGATGGTTGTGGCAACCAATTATTTCTCTCTGTGCAACAAAGCATTTCCTGTATATAATAGTAAAAGCTTTAGACGTAGTCTTATTACTTATTACCACTAGTATCTGTTAACGGGGGCTCAGAAATTGACGATTCGCCGAGGGAATCGCTGAAGGGAATTCATATACACCGATAAACTGTGTAAAGTAACGAGTTAGCTATTTGACGCGCTTTCAAAGGCTCTGAGCATGTAACATGCGAGTGGTAGTGATAATCTATTATTCTGTTCTTCTATATCTGGTTGTAATTCTATATCTGGTTGGCAAAATATCGAAATATATATTTGAATAGTATAAATTATTTTTCTCAGCGACTTGGTCAAAATTTGAATAAATCTTATTATTACCGAATTATGATTCACGAGGTTCCAATAAGTCATTAGTAATGCAACCGATTATCAAGTTTTTCTGTAATTACACTTTTTCGTCAAGATTAACGTGTCTTTAACAGTGTTGTAAAGCCCCATTACTTTAAGAAATAAAATTTAAAGTACAATTCGTTTTGTAGTAATGATTTCGCAATAATAACCTACAACTTTTATGAAATGATATGTGAACTTTTATATACCTGAAGAGAAATCTCAGTTTCAATCAAGCCTTGGGAAAACATGCAAAAATAATGAAAGAATACAACCGTTCATTATTTAAACAATGAATTAACTGTTTTTCCCCATTTTTTCGAGAAGATTACCATGAAATTGAAATAAAAATTAATATTTTTTGCAGCTATTCAAAAGTTCAAACATTATTTTCTAATCGCCACATGTTAATTTTATAATAAGGTAATCATAAATCTAATTATATGATCGACTATATTTCTAGAAGAATTAGAGATTTACAACTTGAAATACGTTAGCAATTAGACGAGCAATTTATTTGCTTAGCAATTTGAATCTTTAAGCTATATTTTTATAACTTTTATGAAATTATATATGAACTTTTATATACCTGAAGAGAAATCTCAATTTCAATCAACCCTTGGGAAAACATGCGAAAAAAATGGAAGAGTACAACCCTTCATTATTTTCACAATGCAACTGTTTTTCTCCATTTTTTCGAGGAGATTACCATGAAATTGAAATAAAAATTAATGTTTTTTGCAGCTATTCAAAAGTTCAAACATCATATTATAATCGCCACGTGTTAATTTTATAATAAGGTAATCATAAATCTAATTATATCATCGACTATATTTCTAGAAGAATTAGAGATTTACAACTTGAAATACGTTAGCAATTAGACGAGCAATTTATTTGCTTAGCAATTTGAATCTTTAAGCTATATTTTTATAACTTTTATGAAATTATATGTGAACTTTTATATACCTGAAGAGAAATCTCAATTTCAATCAACCCTTGGGAAAACATGCGAAAAAAATGGAAGAGTACAACCCTTCATTATTTTCACAATGCAACTGTTTTTCTCCATTTTTTCGAGAAGATTACCATGAAATTGAAAAAAAAATTAATCTTTTTTGCAGCTATTCAAAAGTTCAAACATCATATTATAATCGCCACGTGTTGATTTTATAATAAGGTAATCATAAACCTAATTATATCATCGACTATATTTCTAGAAGAATTAGAGATTTACAACTCTGATCTTGAAATACGTTAGCAATTAGACGAGCAATTTATTTGCTTAGCAATTTGAATCTTTAAGCTATATTTTTATCAGCGTAAATTATATGTTTTTTAAAAATACTTTTAGATTTTCTAGATTTATAAAATTATTATCGTCGTTCAAAAATAAATTCATATTTCAGTAGAAAAACTTAAAATGAGCGGTGAAATTTTCTGGAATCAAAGAGAGCAAATAGAACAATAAATACCTTATATTTATTGTCACCCGTTAACCTATAATATATGTCTTCGGGTCGAGACACTTGATTTCATTTTTCTACATCTTTCCATAGCGTTAGGTTGAACGTACGCAATATATTGATTCGTGAGAGGTTTTGCAGGAGTGGCTGCACCTCTTGGTTAGTGCCCGGGCTGCGTCCTTATCGTTGGTAGCATTGAATATGAAAAATAATTTTACGAAGATTACGACTAAACAAAGAAGTTTACTTAATAAAAATAATTGTGTGAACACCAAATTGTGAAAGTATTCGCATATTGTAGTCGGAATTCTTTTGCGAAATAATAATCAATTGCATATTATAGACGCATATTATCTCACCTTATCTTGGTGAGATAAATATCAGTTTATCACACTGGAATATGGCTTAAAACCAGCGCATTTATACCCAAAATCTGTGTGTCAAATTTGGATAAGCTCACAACTAGCCGCATAATTTCCATATTTTTGTCCTGCAGACCCACATGAAAATACATATATGTGCAAAATATATGTAACATATACAACATTTTGACGTTTTACATCGTTTATATATATTCGTCACATATGTGTCATATATTTTCGCAAAACTATATTTATTTTAATTTTTTTTTTAAATATAAAAAAGTAAAACTTTTTGGAACACATATATCTCACATACATATTTTTTCATGTGAGGTCAGTAATAAATATATTTTTATTAAAGAACTCAGAACCTTGATCAAGTCGTTTGCAAATCTAGTGCATTTTACAATTATAATATATGAGGTAATCCGTATTTCCGACTATTTTCTAAATTCGTTATATTTTCACCAAACAAATTATTAATTTTTATTATGACGTAGAATTTAACGACATTAGTTATCAAGAGAAGAATATGTTTAGAATTTTGTGATGTGGAAAGCTTCGTATCACTGGATGCTTGAATAATTAAACAACGAGGTTATAATTTTAGTAAAATGACAGAGTCAGAATTTGATACATCTCATTCAGCTATGTTCCAATACCGCACTACTACTAATCGGCTTAAAAAATACATAAAAAATGCTGAAAGCTTTCATTATTGCAAACGGTTGAAACATTTTTTTACAATGCAAACAGAATTTAATCCTTAATAATGCCTAAGCCGGGAATAGGGACGTAGAACTGTTCAGAATTGGAATATGGGGCCGATCCAGAAATCTGGAACGATCTGAAATGACGTTTTCAAATCTGTTTTATTGGAACAATTTATTTGCGATTCATTTCCGGTAAAATTATTTTGCAAATTCGTTCTCAACACGATCCACTTAAACTGTCCACAAACGGACAATTAACCTTACCACATTAAAGATTAATTTCCCATCTATCTGTTTCCTTACGGCCAATTCCAGCACCGATCTCGAATGTCCCATAGCTTTTGCATGCTTGGAAATGGAAAAGGCGATTTGGAAATTCGATCGCTATGAAAGGAGCGTAAACTTGTCGTAGTAAACTGGCTAATTCCTATTCTACTCAATCTTAGGTATCTCGAAATCTGTCTTGTTACAAGCTTTTATTATTATGCACGCTTGAAACGAGAGCATCGATATTAGGGTGTGCCGATTTTTTTTTTTCTTTTAGAATGTCCGCAAACAAATAGGTACATTATATCTACACTGTTAGAGAAGACTGGGAGTTTTTATGCATAAACTCGTCGTCGACATTTAATGTGCATTTGTGTTATAAAATTAAGGTAGTTCTGTCGCGAAGGGAATTCAAACTCATATGCATGAATTTTTGGCATGTTGTAATTTAGCTATTCAATTTTACTTGCACAAAATCTTGAAAGCTTCTACCGAGTATTTGAATGAACAATTAGAACTTGAAAATCGATCTTTTTACACGGCGCTCACGGGAGGACTGGAAAAGTTGATCTTTAAATCGAAAATTAACATACTTAGATCAAAGATAGAGAAAAAATAAAAAGTACTACGGATTCGGAAATCATTCAGGTTTTGATGCATCATGAAAAAAGGTGAAGTCTCCGGAATAATGTTTAATTGAACCAAGGTCAAAATGCAGGATAACGGGCCAAATGACGTTTCCTAACCTAATTATCGTAAAAATGAAGTCAAACCCGCACTAAACATATCAACTATTTACAAATAATCGTTTTAATTTGATTACGACAATTTCGGTGGATTCTCGATTATTTTTGATATTATTATTGAGGCAGTCAAAGTGATGCGTATGATTATTTTTTAATGTCATATAGACTCTGAGATTTATGACTCCGGCGTACCGACAGAACTACCTTAATGTTCTTTCCTCTCTTAAAAAAGACATGGCACATCGAACTCGAAAGACTGAAGCCACTTTTCGAGTCTTCCGATTGGTCCGCGACGGCTATTTCAGAGCCAACTTCAGTCTGTCGAGGCTGCCGCTGCGCAGTCGCCGCGTATGGCGCGCATTTTAAACTATCGCTTTCGCTGTTCTGCCATGGCTGCTGCAGAATCGCATATCGCCAGTGACTTCAATGGCTGTCTTTTTCGTAGTTGTGATGTTGAATAGAACTATCTCCATAGAAACAAAAAGTAATCAATGAATAGATAATTATTTTGTCATAGAGGTTTGTAAGGTTCTCTTTTTTTGTATGTAAACAAATGCGACGCTGATCTTGGTGATGAATAGAGTTGTAAATCCGTAATTCTTTTGGAAATAGGATTTATAATACGATTGACTGTGTTTATTTTTTTTTAAATAATAAGTTGCAGCGATTGTAATATCCTCTCTTAAATACACAGCACATCGAAAGTAATTATTTTGTGGGATGAAAAAGGAACGCTGTGCATTAGATATATCAGTTCTGAGGAATGTCTAATAAAACCGCCTTTTTATAGCATCTGAAATTGATAGGGATTGGTAGGTTTTAAAGAGGATATGTAATGATTATATCAAAAGTATGTCATGGAAGTAGCATAATTCTGACTGGCAGCTATTTTGGATAGACATATACATTGATTCTTCAGGATCGTTTTAGCTAAATTATTAAAATTCAAGTACTTTTACTGTAAAATTTAAGTAAATTATTGAATTCGTTGTACCATACATTAATTCTACATCACACTTGTATATTAAATTTAATATACAAGTTTATGCATAAAAACTTCCAGTACTTGTACATTAAATTTCAAGTAGATTCTTTTACAGTGTAGATGAGCATGCAATTAAAATTTGAGCGTAATCGGTTAATATTTAAAACTTGCTCAAAGCCCAAAATTAATAAATAAGCTTACTCATGGCGTTGGCTTTTGAAAAATGGAAATTAATGAGGAACCAATGTGCAAAGTTCTACCTTGCAACTTTTCCATTTTGGCACGATGAGAACAAGCAATTGTCGGCCGGCAAATGTAAGTTTCTGTAAATCAATGTTATTTATACACTGTAAAAAAATTCTTTTAGCATATTAATATACCCTATAGGAAGCTCGGATGCATATACCGTATATTAATTTTCGGATGCATTCGTCATTGACAAATACAATATTTGTATATTAAAATGAAGATTACAATGCTCTCGTACTGTAATTTTCAAATACCAGTATCGGAGAATGCTTATACTATTCTTAAATTTAGAATAATAGTGCATTACGATACTAGTGCGAAAAAACTTTTTCTAGCGAGTGTGAGTTTGCAACACGAGCCGAAGGCGAGTTTTGCAATCACACGAGTTAAGAAAACGTTTTTCGCACGAGTATCGTACAAAATTTTATTTCACGAGGTGTGTAAATGGGGTTTGATGCACGCGAAGCGTGCGTAAAACCGCGTTTTACGCACGGAGTGATATAAAAGTAGATTAATATGGAATTCATTTATACCCACTTCGTAAATCTCATATCGTTTTGTATACGAAATTCACTTGCATTTTTAACAGTATACACTGTAAACAAATCTGCTTGAAATTTAATGTACAAATACTGGAAGTTTTTATGCATAAACTGTTTCACTAAATTTAATATGCAAGTGCTATGTAAAATTGATGTATGGTATAGTAATTTCAATAATCAACTTCAATTTTACTGCAAAAGTACATTAATTTAGTAATTTCCATTAAATCTGCTGCAAAAGTACATTGATTTTATATCACAAACGGACATTGAATTTAATCAATGAGCTTATGCATAAAAACTTCCAATCTTTTCTAACAATTTAAGTTTCTAATCAAAATCCAAAGTTAAACCGTCTGGATAGTTAGTGTAACTTGTAACAGTAAACTGGCTGATACCTATCCTACTCAATCTCAGGTATATCCCAGGCCCTGTTGTCATTCCTCTCGTCCATCCATATTTCGTGCAATATACCTATCTGCTGACAATAATTGCGTGGCTGGTGATTCCCCCAGTGTTGCTGGTTATACTGGCGAGCTGCTGTGGCTGAGCTGCTGCCGTAGAGGAGCTTGCAAGCAGCAAGAGAGAGAGAGAGAGAGAGAAATGGAGAGAGACACAGAGAGAGAGAGGGAAAGAGAGAAAGAGGGAGAAAGCAAGCGGGAGAGAAAGAGCAGCAAGAGGGAGAGGGAGACGAGCCGTAGTAGTAGCTGCCGCTGCCACCATTGGCGGGGGTTGCTGGCGAGGCCGGTCGAGTGAGCGGCATGCACTGTCCGATCAATACGGAACACACAACCTTGCCAAAGCTCTCGCGACGACCGCGATCCTTCCAGGATCTCGCTCTCTCCCTCTCACTCTGTCGTTATGCTCTCCCTCTCCCTCCCCTTTTATCGTCTCTGCAAAGCAACACAACAGTATCTCACCAAAGAATCGATCGTTTTTCCTTTTGCTTGCGCGCTGAATATCATCCATTTTACAGTTTTTGTTTATTTTTTCTTTTTTTTCTTTTTGTTTTTGTTTTTGTTTATTTTTTTCCTCCAAAAATCATCGGTACAGTAGAACTCACCGAAGCTGTACCTTCTATACGCCGTTGAATATGTAGTGCGGGCTGCATATAACCATTCGTATATGGAAGAGAGTTTTCGCTTCGACGTCCGCGCGCGCGAGAGATTCGAGAGGAACCTCCGCGCGCACCGATCGATGGCGCCGGGACGCTTCAAGGACGTTCCTATACCATCGCCGTTTCAACCCCGATCTTTTATTATTATTATTATTATTATTATTATTTTATCTTACTCTTGGAATATATATCTTGGCTTCTGCTCTGTCTCGACTGTTGTTTTTTAAATTTTTTTTTTGTTTTTTTTTTTTTATTATTCGTTCAACGGGCTATTCGTGTTTCGTTATTATTCGGAATTTTAATTGGCTAACGAGAATCAATTAGCCAGTTGGTTTGTGTCACCGGGTCATGCGCTAGAACGTTTTGTATATTCCGTGTCAATGTTTCGAGCTCTCGATTCTAAATGTAGAATAAGACGATCAAAGTATAACTAGACTCGGTTGACCCACCCCGATCGATAGCCCCATCGCACTTCAAGGTCGCTGTTAAGTCGACTCTCCTCTTCTCTTTACTCTCGTGTCTCATAGATATTTCTCGATATTTAAGGTGGTTTAGCTAAACGTCTAGTTACTCACCTCTTCTCTGTAGCCTCTTGTGAGATATTGAATTTTTTGCCACTTTTGCTTTCTCATAGAGGAAGCTTTGTATTCGTGCGAAAATGTTATTTCGAATTTTTTATGTCTGTTCACTCAAAATGGTCTAAAACGTCGAGAAAAGTGGTTTACAAAAAATGTATGGATGGATGTGTGTGTGACCATCACTCGAAATTCAAACTTACACTGCAAAAAAAATCTACCTGAAATTTAATGTATTTTTACTGGGAGTTTTTATGCATAAACTAATACATTAAATTTAATGTACAAGTGTAATGAAAAATTAATGTATGGTACAGCACATTCAATAATTTACTTTAGTTTTACAGTAAAAGTACTTGAATTTTAATCATTTGTTTTAATTTTACTGGAAAAGTACATGAATTTTAAACCACAATTGTATATTAAATTTCGATTAGGAGTTTATGCATAAAAACTTTCAGACTTTTCTAGCAGTATACATATCTCAAGAACAGCTTTAACAATCGCGCTGAAATTTAGCAAACATGTGAAGCAAATCGACGCCTTTGTTCGGAGTAATTATAAAAAGAAATTAAAAAATACTTTCAAATTTTATTTGATTTTGCAATTTTCGAAAAATGTCCGTACGCTCTGTTGACAACTTCGACCCTTAACCTTAACCCCTTGCCTCACGATTTTCACAGCAGCCGTACAGACTTGACTCCTCTGGAATGGACTATTAACGCTACATGGTGAAACAGCAACTTAAGTTAAGATTGTTTGTTAAATCTTGATTTATTTTCAATTTCGTTTTCTCTTTACTCTCGTGTCTCATAGATATTTCTCGATATTTAAGATAGTTTAGCTAAACGTCTAGTTACTCACCTCTTCTCTGTAGCCTCTTGTGAGATATTGAATTTTTTGTCACTTTTGCTTCCTCATAGAGGAAGCTTTGTATTCGTGCGAAAATGTTATTTCGATTTTTTTATGTCTGTTCACTCAAATTGGTCTAAAACGTCGAGAAAAGTGGTTTACAAAAAATGTATGGATGGATGTGTGTGTGACCGTCACTCGAAATTCAAACTTACACTGTAAAAAAAATCTACTTGAAATTTAATGTATTTTTACTGGAAGTTTTTATGCATAAACTAGTACATTAAATTTAATGTACAAGTGTAATGAAAAATTAATGTATGGTACAGCATATTCAATAATTTACTTTAGTTTTACAGTAAAAGTACTTGAATTTTAATCATTTGTTTTAATTTTACTGGAAAAGTACATGAATTTTAAACCACAATTGTATATTAAATTTCGATTACGAGTTTATGCATAAAAACTTTCAGACTTTTCCAGCAGTATACATATCTCAAGAACAGCTTTAATAATCGCGCTGAAATTTAGCAAACATGTGAAGCAAATCATCGCCTTTGTTCGGAGTAATTATAAAAAGAAATTAAAAAATACTTTCAAATTTTATTTGATTTTGCAATTTTCGAAAAATGTTCGTACGCTTTGTAGCATCCACTAATTTTTAGCTATTGAGTTAAATATTTTTTATGAATAAAGCTATGTTAAAGCAAAGTCGGTATTGAATTTGGAATGAACCTGTAAAAAAAGTTCGGTTTTTATGGGATTTTGAATTTTTCAAAAAATATTCGTTTTGCTCTAGCTCATGTAAAATCTCACTAAATCAACTGAAATTTTCTACAGATGAAAAATAACATTCAGTGCTGCTACCTACCAAATTTGGTCGTGATCCGTAAAGCGGTTTGGATTTTACGGGATTTTGAATTTTTCAAAAACTATGTAGGTAACAAAAAATGTTGCAAAGTAGAACTTGTTTCCCATTCGTTTTTATTTTTTACAAAGTTTCCTCTATGAGAAAACCAAAATTGAAAAATAAAAATTAATAAGGAAGCAATGGACAAAGTTCTGCTTTGCAACTGTTTTTGTGGTTATCGTATAGAGTTGTAAATGCCTAACACTTATAGAAATTAAGATGATGATATGATCAGCTCTATAATTATGATTTCATAATAATAATATATAGCGATTATAAAACAATGACTAAACTTTCGAATAGTTGCAAACATTATTATTTTGTAATAAAATTTCATGGTAATCTTTTTGAAAAAATGAAGAAACATTAATGCATTACTTTCTTAATGCATTAATTATCTCCTCCATTTTCCCCCCCTATTTCTTCTGATATATAAGCAAAAATTAGTATTTTTTCCAGCTATTAAAATATTTACACTCTATTTTATAATCACTATATATTATTATTATGAAATCATAATTACAAAACAAACTGTACTGTAAACTAGATTTCATGAATTAATGGGGTTTTACAAATCTGTTATCATATAACCATTATATATCTTTAACTATTTATATATAGTAAAATATATCTGAGATGTATCCACCGGATATATCTTGACAAGGTATATCTGAGATATATAGAGGATATAGAACTTTTTCCGCTATATATACACCTACGTAAATTATATATCCAAGGTATATCTCAAGTATACTTTATTTCCATGGGGAAAACATCTAGTTACTCAACTCTTCTCTATACTCTCGTGTCTCGCAGCATTATTTTTTAAATTTTGTTCTTGATACTAGAACGCAATAACACGTTTGTTTTCACTCGTTGCAAGCAGAACTAAGGTAGTGCATATCTATGAGTCTTTTCTCGATATTAAAGGTAATTGAGCTAAGCATCTAGTTACTCACCTTTTCTCTGCACTCTCGTGACGTTAAACGAGTCCTGAACATACCGTTTAAAAGATAATTCGGTTTAAAGTTAGTGATTTTAACTTAATGTACATATTTGTTTTAACGTACTTGAGAACATCAAAATAATATACAGTTTATATAAAAATATTCTTATGAATAGCATACAAAATTTTAGAATGCTATAGAACGTACAGTTTTTCAACCAGAGTTGTAAATGCCTAATACTTATAGAAATAATGATGATGATACGATCAGCTCTATAATTATGATTTTATAATAATAACATGTAGCGATTGTAATACGATGATTAAACTTTGGAATGGCTGCAATAATTATTATTTTTCAATAAAAATTCACGGTAATCCTTTTGAAAAAATGGGGAAAAATAAGTAATGCATTACTTATTTCTTCCATTTTTCCACTATTTCTTGCAATATTAAAGCGAAAATTAGTATTTTTTTCAGCTATTCAAATGTTTACATTCTATTTTATAATCACTACATATTATTATTATGAAATCATAATTACAAAACAAATTGTACTGTAAACTATATCTCATGAATTAAAGGGGATTTACAACTCTGTTTTCAATTACGAGAATTTACACTGATCCCAGGAGTTAACATTTTATAAAAAGTCATGAATTACATTTATGATATAATGCTATGATCAAATACGTTTTATTACAAGAAATATTTTCACAATTTTCGAAAAGTGAGAAGAATTTAATTGTAATATTTTTTTCCGAAAATAAAAGTACGTCTTCATCATATCTTTACTACCAAGTAGTAAATTGAAGATGCATCTTGAATTAGATTTTTTTATGCTAGAAGAGTATTGGCCCTTTTATATGCCAGATTACAATAATCTCGAAAATAAATTGATGACCGTTTTCAATTAAGGAAATTTGATCAAAAGTCATGAATATAGCACATTTATCATATTCCGTTATGATCAAATATGTTTGAACATACGAGATTTTCATAATTAGCGAAAAGTGTGTCGTTTAGAATTTTATATAAAGAACTTGATATTCGAAGAAAAATCACCGAATAAAACACTTTATTTTTTTTTTCAAAAATAATTTTTGTATACGTGATATCTTTTCTGCGAAGTAGTAAATAAAAGGTGCACCTTTAATCAGTGTTTTTATGCCTCAAGAGCGTTGGTCTTTCATATGCTAGATTATAATGAACTTGAAAATAATTTTAAGACTCATTTGAATTCGGCCAATAATTGGTCAACCACCTTAAGTTAGAAAACTATAATTAATTATTATTTAAGTATTTATATAATAATTAATCATAGTCAATTGTGTAAAAGAATAGTAATTGGATCGCTCAACAAATAAATCACAAAACATTTATAAAAATTTATAAATATGTTATATTTTTTTTTAAATACAAATAATGTTTATCTCTTTAAATTTGATGGTTTCGAATATGCATAACTTTTTTCAAAATTCGCAAAGAGGTCAATAATCGAAAAGGGATAATTTTACGTGACCAACTTTGTCCATACTATGAATAAAATCGTTAAATATTGGAAGTAGATTGTACATGCCATCACAGTTTGCAGCAAGAAATATAATCTCTGCTCCCTTGAAACACGATCAATCGATCGAACTCAATTCCCGGAATGACCTACATACCTCTTGGAGCATCGAGTCTAATTTGGTGGCCAAAACTAAAATAACGGGACAAACAACTCCGATACTAATTGGTTCAACAGTTGAAGCTTTTTTTACTCGAGTTTATCGTTCAACGAACAAATTTCTAATTTCTCACCAACAAACTCGTTCCAACGATTTAAAAGCATGCGTGTTTAACTTGCACTTTCTAACTGTTAAACATGTTGGAAAATTTTAATTAACTGTACAAATGAATTATATAGAATAAAAATTGATCCACGTTATATTGTTGTATTGATAATAATAATTTCAATGTTAAATAAATGTGTTCACATTATTTATAGATAAAATTATATTTCAAGGTAGAATTCATAAAAATATTACTATGATAAAGTATGATTTTACATGTACACGAGATTACTTGAATTAATAATTTACGAAATGTAAAATGTTGAGACAAGCGCAGTTTTGATTCTCAGTGCTTAACTGTGAGAAAAATTATAAGTAGGAACGTAATATGTAAGATATATCGAAAGACAGAAAGTTTATTACTTCAATTACACAACCGATAATAAATTTGCGAATTATTAAATCGTAAACAAACCCCACGTATTTCTATATGTTTGCAGGCTTTCGGCCCATTCTAATTAGTTAGCATAGGCAATGTAATCTATCTACAAATTCATGATATTGCGATATTGGCTTACAATGATTTGTATGCTCACGAACTAATCGCTGACATTAATTACAAAATTTTCATTAAAACAACGGATTCCCGACTTTTTTTCAATGTCACTTTAATCGTTGTAAACTCCGGAACGAGTTACACTGTTCATAATACATGTTTTTAGTCGAAAAATATAAATAAAAATTAATAAAGTAGCGATTGTAACGCTTTCTCCATAAGAGCCTGTGTTAAATCTTTCGACTTTGGATTTATGTATTTACCGCAAAGCACCGGTAATCTTAGTTGAGATTTTGCATACAGACTCCTTTATGTATTGTTTATAGCATAAAAAAAATTCTGTAAAGTATCTAATAATCTTGTTCGTGACAATACTATGCCGCTAAAAATTATTTTAAAAAGCTAATTGCAGTACAATTCCAGGAGTAGTGAAATAATTCCTGAAAGATAATCCCCCAAGCGGTGGCCTCTTGAAACCTTTTCAACTATCACAGCGGATGTCTTAATTCGCCAAAAAGTTTTCCGAGACAAAGACATTTCTCGAATATTTCGAGAAACGCGGGAATAAAAGTTGCATCCGCTCTTCCATTCTCCAATTGTCATTTACAATATCAACTACCCTGCAGAATTCTTGATGTGCCCGTGTGTAAAAATGGACTTTTATACTTTAATCAGAACCGTAGAAACAGCTGCCGAAATCGTTAAAAGATTAACGAGAGTTATATTCGCATTCTGCTAAATAGTAGCTCTCGAGTTCTGCTATTTTTATGTATAAAAGCACTGTAATATACGAGAAGTGAATTGCGAATGTGTTCGGGACGAAATTTGAAAAATTGAGTCATCGCTTATTTATATATATCCATGTAATATCTGTAATTCTGATTTTATCTGATAAATTGGTTGGCCCATTGGTAGAGAATAATCGAACGTATAAATGAAATACCAAATTCCATTTGTCGTTGAGTTATTGAACGACCCGACTGCCTCGGAATAACGTCGACGTCTCGAGCTCAACACGCACGACAAACGCACACGAAGGTAGCTCAAGTTAGTAACGTGAATGGCCACAGTTTACTCGATCTTTTCACGCTGTAACGAAACGAGTGATTTTCTACGAAGGGCTGTTATTATTATATAGGAAAATAGTTGGGTAAAGAAAACAGGAGAAGAAGTAGAAAAGCGTGTTGTGTGTGTATGTGTATATGAATATATATATATATATATATTTATAGATATATATATGAAGGAACTCTGCTGGCTAGCTTAGTTCTGTGTGCTTTGGTGGCTCCGGACTATAAAGTCACTTTCTTTATGATGGTTGGTGCACGGAACGCTCTCTCGCCCGCTGTTGACGACCTCGACCCTTAACCTTAACCCCTTGCCTCACGATTTTCACAGCAGCCGCACAGACTTGACTCCTCTGGAATGGACTATTAACGCTACATGGTGAAACAGCAACTTAAGTTAAGATTGTTTGTTAAATCTTGATTTATTTTCTATAGGGTAGAAGTACCGGTTGTGGCGATTTTAAGAATTTTCCCATTTTCAAGTACTTGTGATTGGGACCAAATATCATAAAACTGTTTTGGACCTATACTTTTCATATGTGAGAAGAATATAATTTCAGATTTCTAGCATTAAAATCTTCATATGTATCGAGAAAACACTGGAAAATAGAAAAAAATAGGAACATAGCCATTTCACCAGTTCTGGCCACCTATGCACCGGTTTTGGCCACAGTAATATACCGGTTTTGGCCATGCTTAAAATTATAATAACTCAATATTCATTGCACTTCAAACATTTTTTAAGGTGTGTTTAATAAATCAAAATCTTATTCTTATGAAAGCATGCAATTTCTCTACACGAAAATGTCTTCTAAGCACAGATGCCATCTGTGAACCTAACTAACCTTTTTTGACATTCGTCTCCTTCGTTTTGCACTTTTTCGTAGCAGCTTTCTTTGTCACAAATAGTCATACATTATAATAATGTTTTACTCTTTACACTTTTATTTTTACTTTTATTAGAGTTCTTTCCGAAAGTAGATTTTCGCATTGCATAATGATGGGAATCTTCAACATGAAAGGTGTTTCACCGATTTACCTTCTTTTTTACTATACATTTCTAAGGATATATTTTTCTTAGCGTTTTTACGTTTTTCTTGTTTCTTCTTTACGAATTTATGAATTGATTGTGTAATAATTAACGAAAACTTAATGATTATATTATCATGGCCATATCCGGGGCAACATGCTTATTCCATGTACCAGTTGTGGCCATCGTATTTTTTATAAATGTATAGCTTCATTTCAAACTTTTAGTACATCAACATTTGCAGTGATGACTCTTAAGATTGATATGTGCAAAGCTGCATGCAATTCGCCAACTATATAATCCGAATATGTATCTAGAGCTTTCGTCAAAATCTTGTCGAATTCCGTAAGGCGTTGACAATTTGATAAAAAGCTGATGATACTTTAATTACTGACACAGTACTTTTTGTAATGGAGACGAACGGACGTCAAAATGACGATAAATGTTTCCAAAATACACAACGTTATGAAAAATTATGATTAAATACAGGTACAGAATTAAAATAGCCACGAAAAACGTATTTAAGTGTAGGGGTGGCCACAACCGGTACTTCTACCCTATCGTTCTCTCTTTACTCTCGTGTCTCATAGATATTTCTCGATATTTAAGGTAGTTTAGCTAAACGTTTAGTTACTCACCTCTTCTCTGAAGCCTCTTGTGAGATATTGAATTTTTTGCCGCTTTTGCTTCCTCATAGAGGAAGCTTTGTATTCGTGCGAAAATGTTATTTCGAATTTTTTATGTCTGTTCACTCAAAATGGTCTAAAACGTCGAGAAAAGTGGTTTACAAAAAATGTATGGATGGATGTGTGTGTGACCATCACTCGAAATTCAAACTTACACTGCAAAAAAAATCTACTTGAAATTTAATGTATTTTTACTGGGAGTTTTTATGCATAAACTAATACATTAAATTTAATGTACAAGTGTAATGAAAAATTAATGTATGGTACAGCACATTCAATAATTTACTTTAGTTTTACAGTAAAAGTACTTGAATTTTAATCATTTGTTTTAATTTTACTGGGAAAGTACATGAATTTTAAACCACAATTGTATATTAAATTTCGATTACGAGTTTATGCATAAAAACTTTCAGACTTTTCTAACAGTATACATATCTCAAGAATAGCTTTAACAGTCGCGCTGAAATTTAGCAAACATGTGAAGCAAATCGACGCCTTTGTCCGGAGCAATTATAAAAAGAAATTAAAAAATACTTTCAAATTTTATTTGATTTTGCAATTTTCGAAAAATGTCCGTACGCTCTGTTGACGACCTCGACCCTTAACCTTAACCCCTTGCCTCACGATTTTCACAGCAGCCGCACAAACTTGACTCCTCTGGAATGGACTATTAACGCTACATGGTGAAACAGCAACTTAAGTTAAGATTGTTTGTTAAATCTTGATTTATTTTATATATCGTTTTCTCTTTACTCTCGTGTCTCATAGATATTTCTCGATATTTATGGTAGTTTAGCTAAACGTCTAGTTACTCACCTCTTCTCTGTAGCCTCTTGTGAGATATTGAATTTTTTGCCACTTTTGCTTCCTCATAGAGGAAGCTTTGTATTCATGCGAAAATGTTATTTCGATTTTTTATGTCTGTTCACTCAAAATGGTCTAAAACGTCGAGAAAAGTGATTTACAAAAATGTATGGATGGATGTGTGTGTGACCGTCACTCGAAATTCAAACTTACACTGTAAAAAAAATCTACTTGAAATTTAATGTATTTTTACTGGGAGTTTTTATGCATAAACTAATACATTAAATTTAATGTACAAGTGTAATGAAAAATTAATGTATGGTACAGCACATTCAATAATTTACTTTAGTTTTACAGTAAAAGTACTTGAATTTTAATCATTTGTTTTAATTTTACTGGGAAAGTACATGAATTTTAAACCACAATTGTATATTAAATTTCGATTACGAGTTTATGCATCAAAAACTTTCAGACTTTTCTAACAGTATACATATCTCAAGAACAGCTTTAACAGTCGCGCTGAAATTTAGCAAACATGTAAAGCAAATCGACGCCTTTGTTCGGAGTAATTATAAAAAGAAATTAAAAAATACTTTCAAATTTTATTTGATTTTGCAATTTCTGAAAAATGTCTGTACGCTCTGTTGACGACCTCGACCCTTAACCTTAACCCCTTGCCTCACGATTTTCACAGCAGCCACACAGACTTGACTCCTCTGGAATGGACTATTAACTCTACATGGTGAAACAGCAACTTAAGTTAAGATTGTTTGTCAAATCTTGATTTATTTTCTATTTTGTTGAGTCGAATAAAGGATTGTATGTATTCAATATATATATATTTTTTTAATCAATAGAACCATTTAGTTAAACATGTATATGCGGAACTGTTTCCATGGATAAAGTCGGATTGATTCAATTATGCCTTATTTGAGCGGATTAATTGTTTAATTAGCAACGAAACAGTATTTCCTTGAGTGCACTAAATAATATAATTGAAAACAACGACTGAATATCCAATTTATTTGTGTCAATGAAAAGAGTACAATTGAAGCTGTAAAATTCATTCAATTAGTCGATTAAAAATTAATCGGGTATATGTTTCATTTTAAAGTCCATTTAATTGAAACAATTGTATATTAGGCAGGTTCAAATAAGTATTGTCATATTAAAACAAAAAGTGTTTTGATTCAACGATAAATTTAGTTGATAGGATTAACGATATAATATGAATATGTATATTGTCTGTCATTATTATTATACAGTAATAACTATGATTATTATTTATTACTTATTATTAAGTAATGATTATGGCGCATGATCATGTAATTTATTTCTTTATCAATGCACTCTAATGCATTGGTTATCTGGAAAGGTTGACCCAACCTCATATTTGATTAGATTAAACTACACCAAAGTTCTCTCAAGTGTGCATATCATTTTTTGCTTTACCATTTATCATTTATCTATGAACCTGCTTCAACGAAATCATCACATTGATACAAAAACCGGTAGTTTTTTTAAATTCCACAATAATTCGCAGTTGTGTATAAGATGTAATGTTTTGACATAAGTTTAGCAACTTCTTTTCTTCGGAAAAATAATGTGATAATTAATTAACAAATTTAAAAAAAATCGCTATTCATCCGAATTAAACTTTTCTTCTGTGATACAAATGAAGAGATCCCGAAAGTCCGCACTTCACTTGATCATCCCCAATCAAATCACTCGAGGCTGAACAAAAAAAAAAGATGAAATGTTTATCCAATTAAAATAACGGTACCAATGATTGGACACGTCCCAGCCTTCGGACACTTTTCCGTTAATTTTAGTTTATTACGAATTTAAATATCAGAAGCCAAAATTGTAAATTGAAATCGTATCTACATTTTTTATTGATGTACAGGAAAATGATTTTCGAGTTCAGACATGAAGGTTTATTTTCTTATTCTATTTTTTTTAAGACAAGCAATTCTAGTATCCGGACTCTGGTACGAGCATGTGAACGATCCAATTATTGGAAATCAAACAAATTTTTTAAATTTTAACTTAGCTAGGTTTCTACATAGCCTTTTTCAAGTATATATATAGAGCATTACATCCCGATTCGACCTGATCTGACCCTTAACCTCCCCGATTTGGCTCGTAATTTCTGGTAGGTTTAGTTTTTTGAACCCAAAATTTTGAAAAATACAGTTTCATATACAGAAATGTTTGACAAGTCGTCCATCGTAGATTGATTTTTTTAAATATTTTTTTATAATTTTTTCAATCATGAAAGCTTAAAAACTATATGAAGAAAAATCTTCCACTCTTTGACTCTAAGCTAGAAAATTTTGATATTCAACATAGAATTTTTTAGAATTTTTTTCAGACTTTGAAATTATGGCATCCTGGTGCTAGAATATGGCTTGTATGGTGCGAATTTGGTTTTACGACTTCCTCCTCATGATGGTACATATTTATCGCTAAAAAAACATATTTAATTTTTTTACATTGACGGGAATCGAACCTGGAACCCTCCGGATGGTGTTGTTGCGCTGCGCTTTAGCTCACTCGGCCATTCAGATTATATGATTCTACTTTTTTTTTGTCTATTTAAATATCGGTAACATGATGAAGTTGCTTGTTTCGTTGTTTGCGCGAATTAGTTCGTTAGTATTTCAGTGGATAACCGTCTGACTGATCTAAAGGTCAGTACACTGAGAGAAAATTATGGTATTAGTAACTATAAAGTGACAACTATTTACTTATGGTTGGTACAACAATTTTTTTATAGTTGACACAACGATCAAATAGTTACTGTAACTAGCAAATAGTTACGATAACTACTATCGTAGTTATCGTAACTATAAAAATAGTTGCATGTAATAAAAATGAATAGTTGTCACTTTATAATTGACTGTACTATTACGATTTCTCTGAGTGTACTAGGATGGGTACGAGGATGGGTCACGACCTGGCTGTCTCTGGCTGTCAGTAGTTGAATAGGTGACTACCGGAATGACTGTAAAAATCAGTACTCGTATCTTCAGAAATGTCTTCCACACAAACGGACGTGAGGTTGAGTCAACCTTATATTTCGTGGAAGCCAGTTACACCGAGATTCTTTCAAAAGCATAAAACAGTTCTTGTAGCCATTCCAATACAGTTGCTTCATAGAAATCATTTTCCTGATTGGAATGACACACGGGATTGTCTCAACCACTCGTGACACGCGCATTAAGTACCGAAAAATTATTGCCTTACCCGACTAGAAATCTGGTAGGGCAGCCCTGCCGTCACATATGGGCCTGATCTGGCATGGATAAGTTTGACCTGATAAGGTGTACCTTATTAGGACCGGATCTGGCATAGGAAAGGTTGCCCTGATAAGGTGTACCGTATTAGGACCGGATCTGGCATAGGGAAGGTTGACCTGATAAGGTATTAGATATTCAGGTCCAGATCTGGCATAGATAAGGTAGACCTGATAAGATGTACCTTAATAGGACCGGATCTGGCAAAGGGAAGGTTGACCTGATAAGGTGTATCTTATTCAGGGCCAGATCGGGAAATATTAAGGTAGACCTGATAAGGTGTATCTTATTCAGGGCCAGATCGGGAAAAATTAAGATAGACCTGATAAGGCATTCCATATTCAGGCCCAGATCTGGCATAGATAAGGTAGACCCGATCAAAATATTGGTGGAATTAAAAATATTATTTATAAAATCAAAATATCGCATTCAATATGTTTTTCATTTTAAACCCGTCATTTTGAATTTACAAATTTTAAGTTCAAATTCGTAACTAGCTACATTAAAAACTGAACTATTATTTTAAATAAATAGTAAATTGAACTATTATGGAAATACTGTACGAGATATCCACATAGTCGGTTTGGTCTAGTGGTTAGCGTGCTCGGTTAGGTAGTTAGGTAAATAGGTAGGTCCCGTAGGTCTTAGGTTCAAATCCCGCGTCCATCACTTCTCGAATGAAGTTACGAAAAACCGTATCTGAAGACGAATTGTTTTTTTTTTTTTTGTAATATTAATAGAATATTATTGTTGATATTGCGGCATAATGCCCTAAAATTAATAATTAATTTTTTAATTTAATATAAAGATAAGTATATGTATTTATATCAATGATTATATTTATCAGGCCCTTAGTTTGCAATCTTTATCAGGCCCTTAAATGGTTATTTTTATCAGGTCCTTATGTGGTAAGCTTGACCTGGCCCAGATGTGCCAAAGCGTTACATTTCCAATCAGGGCCGTATAAGGTAGCCAGACAGGGGCCTTGGATTTAGAATCCGGTTACCAGGCCCGGCCCTGATATTCCCCATAACTGAATTTCTAGTCGGGTAACCCCTCACGGGGCGAGGGGCCATTCACTCTCTTTTTCGGTGCACAAATGATTTCAATGACTGTGATGTGATTTCAGTGATTTCAAATATTTCGTGATTTCGTAGATTTCATATTTTTTCGAGTGATTTCAAGAAAGGAGAAATCGGTAAGAAATCGCCTCCTCGTTAGAAAAATTCAAAGGAAATTGCTGATGTAAGGAGGTACTCGGTATGGCGATAAAAAAAACACTCAACTTACAAGAAGTTTTTTATTTTATTGAAAACAATCTCGTCAAGGGTCATACCCTTGTCCGTCATGTTCGGCGGAGAAATCGACACGTAGTATTGACTAATACTAAAATATCCGTGTACGTCCATCGGTACGGACATTAAATCTTTGGTCCACGGTACTAATTCATCCCAATGGCACAATACACCGATCTCTTTGGAATTGCCACTTACGTGCGCATACTCGCTCGAATATGATTTCGATTTCATGATTTCAATGGGATTTCAAGAAAAATCGAAATCGACGTTTGCCGTAGACTTCGAGCGATTTTCAGCGATTTCGAGCGATTTCTTTTGATTTCGATCTTGATTTCGAACGGCGTGCTTCGGTGATTTCAGTAGTGAATAGCCCCTCGTCACGGGGTTAAGTCAATCACATTGCCATTCGCTCAACAGCATCAACACTCAGAGAAATCGTAGTAGTACAGTCAACTATAAAGTGACAACTATTAATTTTTAGTCCATGCAACTATCTTCATAGTTACGGCAATCATGAAAATAGTTATGGTAACTATTTGGTAGTTATAGTAATCATTTGATAGTTGTGGTAACTATTAAAAAATTGATCGTACGAACTAAAAATGACTAGTTGTCACTTTATAGTTACTAATACCATAATTTTCTCTCGGTGAATGTTCAGCCAAAACATTATTATATTGACGTTCAATTACATGAGGTAGTTCTCTCAAAAAAATGCATGGTATTGCTTCGACGAATGGATACTTGTGTCAACCTCTATTTCTTTGAGCCAAAGTAATATTTGCCAACCACCGCGCGAGGTCGTCAGGATTTTAAGTTTTCTCTCAGTGTACAAGAAGAAAAATCTTGCTCACTTTGGCTATAAGCTAGATAATTTTGATATTCGGCAAAGAATTTTTCAGAATTTCGTTTCAGATTTTTAAATTATGGCATTCGATATGTCACTTTAAAAAAACATTTAAAAAAATAAAATTTGGTGCATTTAAGGGTCTAACCAATTCTACAAAAAATTACGAGCCAAATTGGGGAGATCAAGGGTTAGACCCAGGTCAAATCAGGATGTAATGCCCCATATATTTTTATTAATATAATCGATAAATAACCAAGATACTTTTGTTTTTACTCCGAACTAATCGTATTTGTATACCAGAATTCGTAATATTCATGATAGTCCGAAGGATCGGAAACTTATGTGTCCGGAAATACGTACATGATGACAAACAGCATCCGAAAACTGGTAAATCAGGCCTATTTTGTCATTTTCATACACAATTACAAAATGATACAACATTATGACGATTAATTCATAGATTTTTGAAACTGGAATGAATGAGCATGACTTCGGTTTTAGTAATTTCATAATTAAATCTTTTATAAACCCTCTAATGAATGTCCGATAATTGGTATCTTTACCTTACATTTTCTTCTTCCCAAAAACAATACAAAAAAAAAGAAATCTTCATTAACCATTCATTTAATGTTATTCGCGTCTCGTTCGCCTCAAGTTAATAAGAAATTATCGTGAGATACAGCAATAAAAAAACACTAATAAAAATACAAAAAAAGGAAAACGAGAGAATAACGAATGAAATATCCGCGGCGGCACCGAGTCCTTGGGGACTCTGTATACAGCGACGAAATGAAAACGAGGAAACGCCCGCGGAGGTATATAAAAGCGTCGGAGGCTTCCTAGTGGCGGAAAAGCTGTTCAAACACGTTTTATGTATATAGCCAGAAGAGAAACGTGGAGTATGATGAGACTAAAGTCGCGAGCTCGGTCTCTCGGACCGATCCGGAAAGGATGCCCGACCGGCGTATGGTAGTCCGTAGATACTGCGTACTATTAGTAATCCCTGCAATTACTTTAGGCGATATATATATATATATATACATATATATATCTATAATGAAGAGGGTACTGGCGTAACACCGGTAGTTTACCGTGTGAGAGCCCAGGGCGTCAGCTCCTGCGGGGCTTGGTTATGCCCTCGCTCGGCGCAAACTATTACGCGAAGAATAACATTTCGGGAATAGTTTAGCGAGCGCATGCGGCCGCTTATGCCTCTGTTCTATTTTAACACTCGTGTTCGGCTCCGAGGGAGGTGAACACCAGCGAAGAGACTCTAGGCGTCCGTGAGAAGAGTGCGAATATTTCCGCGAAACAAAATTTTCATCACGATAGTATTAACTCGAGGTTAGCCGCATGGTTCCATACATGAAACCAGAGACTAACGAGTGGGTTATAACAAGGATGGATTCATTCTGTAATGTTCAACGGGCACAGAAACTATTTTGTTACTTTATATGGGTATTCGGCGGTCATAATGTTCGATCATAAGGAAAATAAATTGTGGTTTTCCTTTACTTTACGTTTCGAATCTTATCCGAGGCCTCTTCAGACAATTTTATATTTCTTTAGGTATTACACAAGCTGGAATAGTTTATGAAAATAATAATAAATAAATTTATAAAAAGTCAGAATAGCTTAGATTAATTTTAACGACAAACGAAGGAAACGATTGTATAAATATATACTCAGAGAAATCGGAATAGCACAGTCAATTATAAGGTGACAACTATTCATTTTTATTACATGCAACTATTTTTATAGTTACGATAACTACGAAAATAATTATGGTAACCATTTGCTAGTTATAGTAACTATTTGATAGTTGTGTCAACTATTAAAAAATGGTTGTACCAACCATAAATGAATAGCTGTCACTTTATAGTTATGAATACCATAATTTTCTCTCAGTGTATAGATGATAAATTACTTAATCAATGACAATATCAGAAATAATAATATGTAACAGTCTGTCTATAATAAAATATAAAATTTAATGAAGAGGACTCTGACGAGAGTGGAAACGTAAGAAAATGGAAAACTACAATTTATTTTACATATGACCGAACATTGCCGCTGAATATTCATAGAATATACATAAATCGATCACGATCTTATCAATTTCTATACTTAGTTATTTGTGCTATCAATTTTTTTGACACTGTAAGACATCGCTAGTCTTAGGAATTTTTTAACAATTTTGCAAACATGAAAATCGTGATTTTGAGAAAAATGAGCCCCCCCCCCCCACTCTTTCCTCGCAATAGTTCCATTCAAATATGAAATAGGTTTTCGTTTACAATAAAATGTACAATAGCTATAAAAATTGTGAACATTCTGTATTGATGAATTTTCAATAAATGATAAACTCTAATAAAATCGAATAAATTTTTCGAACCAAGAAAATAGAAACTTCCCTCGAGATCACGTGAATTACGACAGAGTGGATGAAAAAAAAACACCGATTATATATTTCACATTTCTTTAAGAGATGAAGGGTCAGGTCCAAATTGGTGATATCTATTGTTATCTTATTTTACAGTTCGGCTACTGATATTATATAAAAAAATTGTGTTGTTGACTCTTAAACGATTTTTATTTACATGATGGCTAAATCATTCGGCTGCTGAATTTTGTTTAATTCTTACACTCTGCACACTTTTAAAAAACAACAGGACAGCTGAAAATTCCAAAATAATTCGCAATTGAGTATAAAATATAGCTACTTCTTTACTTCAAATTTGTTCGTATTCATATTTTCCGAAAATTTTTAACAGTGCAACTATCGTTCTCAAAATATTTTTTTACCACATTAATAGGCATTGAAGAAAAATGGGAAATGAGAATAAACCGTCGCCCAATATTTTCGTGAAATTATCCAACAAGTGTAACATATTTTTCCTTATTTTTCATCAAATTTTTGTACATTTATGTAGCAACAAGATAATATTACAAATAAATATCTAATTGATTATGAAATAAATTTTTGTAAATAGGGTGAGATTGAACGGAATTGGAAATCAAAACTTTGTCGGCCACTCACCTCACGTGTTATTATTTCAAGTCCAACTGTCTGGCTTAAATTTTTTATTTTTTTTTTAATATGCTCAATGTTTGATACGATACGTGTTAAAAATCAAGGACGCCAATTTGAAGATGGAGGGAAATAAAAATTGAGATATGCGAGGTGGGACGTCGACGTCGACGACGATGACGACGACCGCGTGCATCGAGACGCGTGCCAAAAGGAGATGCACGAGCAACAGAGGGACTAGCTTCGAGGCTCCAAGGACTCCTAAAAATAAATACTACATCTCGCCCGAGCACGCGGAATGTCTGAGGAACGGTCTGCGGCTTTGGTCTCTCCTCTCCTCTCCGCATCCCTTTTTCTCTTTCAAAAAGCTCACGTTTGTGGTTGAATATACGCGTAGCGCTATCATTGTGGTCGCGCGATAAGGTAAAAGCTCCGAACACAGTATCCAGAAAAGTCATATTAATCTGCTGCAGCCACTTTTTTTTCGACCCTCTCAGATCTACCCATAATTGGACGCATTTTAGTACCACTTGAAAGCACTCTTTGTGAATTTTTTCAGATTTTTAAAACAATCCATTTGGGAAATGTATTTTTTTTTATTATTCATATAACTTCGATGGAGTAAGTCTGACAGAAAAAATACATGTACAAAAAAATGATGTTTTTCACTCAACTTTGTAATACAATAGGTCTCATATTTTTATTCGTGCTGCAAAAGTGATATTCAGCAAAAAAAATGTTAAACAATTTTTTTCAATTATTCGGACACCTTCGATATTACTTTCAATTTTTTATAAGCTGTAGGGACTTGCTGTACCACTTGAAAACACTCTTTGTGAATTTTTTCAGATTTTTAAAACAATCCATTTGGGAAATGTATTTTTTATTATTATTCATATAACTTCGATAGAGTAAGTCTGACAGAAAAAATACATATATAAAAAAATGTTGTTTTTCACCCAACTTTGTAATACAATAGGTCTCATATTTTTAGTCGTGTTGCAAAAGTGATATTCAGCAAAAAAAAAAATGTTAAATAATTTTTTTCATCCATTCGGACACCTTCGATATTACTTTCAATTTTTTATAAGCTGTAGGGACATGTATAGAACCTACAAAAAAATTGGTATAGTGGGCATCGACTACTTGAAGGATTAAAAAACGAAAGAAAATTAATTAAATTTGTTTAATTGTTTTTTTATTTTTATATATTTTTTTATTTCACTTATTCTTTGTTATTCCTTCAAATAATCGATCCACTGAGCTACTTGACGCGTAACGACGACACGGCCTTCAGGGTTTACATACAGTTATTCGTGCGTATGACCATTTATTGGATCGAAAATTTTTGAAAATATTTTTTTTCTCCTTCAAATAGTCGATGCCCACTGTGCCAATTTTTTGTTATGTTTTTGACATATCCCTGTAGCTTGTATAAAATTGGCAGTGATATCGAAGGTGTCCGAATGAGTAAAAAAGATTGTTTTACATTTTTTTTGCTGTAAATAGCTTTTGCAACACGAATAAAAATATGAGACATATTGCAATACAAAGTTAAGTGAAAAACAACATTTTTTTGTATGTGTGATTTTTTTGTCAGATTTACTCCATCGAAGTTATATGAATAACAAAAAAATTATACATTTCCTAAATGGATAAATTCAAAAATCTGAAAAAATTCACAAAGAGTGCTTTTAAGTGGTACTAAAATGTGACCAATTATGGGATAGATCTGAGTAGGTCGAAAAAAAGTGGCTGAACTGACAGAGAATGCCCCATATACATATTTTCTGTCTATGTAAACTATACTACTTGTTTACCAGGAAAGAATCTTTTCACTTGGTCTAAAATGTTATATTCGAATGAAATATAGCATATTTCTAAATCCAATAAAATTCTATTCGGATTAAATAAAGTTTGGTTTTAATTAAACTAAATTTATTTAATTTACATAAATTAAATGCCGGTCGAATAAAATTTTATTTTTTATGAAACAGGATTTCTTTGATTTATATACATTTCTGTATTACTTAAATAAACTTAAAGAACCCACTGAAAATATATTTATGCTAACCATTTCACTCCATAATATTTTCTTTAGGTTCTTTAGGTGAAACTCTCAATAACATTCAGATGCCCACAGTTTAGATTCTTAAATCTTTTGTCAGATATACCTTTACAATCCCACCCAGAGAAATCGGTACAGATTACCACACAGACTAATTAACTTTTAATTAAATAACTTGATATTATTGATCGTTTAATAATTATAGCCTTATTGTTTAACAAAAATCAAAATACTTTCACAAACAAATAACCTCAATTATTAGACGATCAATAATACCAAATATCCACCTGGTTAATTTGTAGAACATCTTTTAAGAAAGCGAATGAGCCATCACTCATCATAATTGGCAAAAAATTACAGATTATTCTTCGAAAAACCTAAACGAAAATGTATCCCATTGGAAAGTAACGTTAATTAGTTAATCTGTATACAAATCCGGCACTATTAATCTGTCTCTGAGTTAAATATACATGCTTTAATTCAAACTACCCTCTACTATTGTTATTTAATGCATTAAACTTTAATGAAACAGTTACAAAAATTTAGCACTAATTTGACTAATACTAAACAGCCGAACATCCTTAAACGCAGCATACTGAAGATTGCTAGGCCGGTTACGTATACTTACTGCTGTATCGTATTCCAATGAATGTCGAAAATTCGTGCAGTTAAACATTTATTTATTTTTCTTAAAATAAAGTGCGGTTTTTTTACCAATTTAAGATCACACAAAAACGCCATCATGACTTTTCGTCACGTTGCAAATAATACAGGTTACGTACCGATTTACAACGACGACGACATGTGACGATTTTCTTATAGTACACTGAGAAAAAAAAGTAGTCAAATCAAATAAATAAATTTAGTTGACTTGCAATTTGTTGACGCAACACCGATGGAGTCAAAATAACTAAATATGTTTTTAAGTAGACAATATAAACGGTTCGATGAACTAATTCAAACAATTGACAACGTGCAGTTGAATGAATACGTTATTAATTGCAACAGGTGAGATTTAAAAATAATAACTAAACATTTCGTTCTGTCAACCCAGCCAAAGTGCTTCAAAGAACAAAACCATCAAATAAATAATCGATGCAATATGTTCATTGGTATAACTGCAACCGAAGTTGATTGAACTAAACTATTGTTATGGGAATTATATATGTATTTCTATAAATGGTCCAATTTCTTCGTCCATTTATCGATTTTGTATAAGTTTGACGGTCAACGTGATTCATAGTATAATTCAATCAGTTGAATTGAATGATTTCAACATTGTAGTTCGCATTGTGGTACAGCGGCAACAGTGCACTAAGAAAAAAATAGTCAATCGAAACAAATATATTTAGTTGAATTGTAATTGTCGATTTGAATTATCACGTATGACGTACAGATTCGAAATCAGCATCTTGATCCCCCATCGAAGATACAGTGTAATCTAAATCCGTCTCATAACTGTGCAGCCGTGAATATGGAATTAAAATATTCGGTATTTGCATAGTCGGTTTGGTCTAGTGGTTAGCGTGCTCGTCGTTAGGTAGGTAGGTAGGTTGATAGGTTTTAGGTTCGAATCCCACAAGCGATCACTTCCCTCGGAGAGCGATATGAAAGAGTGGCCATATTTTTTTTGGTGAATTTTAATGGAATAATATTATTGACTTAACGCTTGGCAATAAAAATAACGCTCCATAATTTATAAGTGATATCTATATAACTTATTTACATATAGTGGGTATTAGTTTATTCTGTCAGTTCAAGCATTTATTCGGATAAATCAAAAGTATAGTTTGTTAAATGGAGTTGGAAGATTTTTTTCTCCTAACTGTGCACTCTCTAGACATCCGGTGACCGCCAGATTCAGTTGAGTTAACAAAATTTCCAACAGTTCGACAATTTACTTTTTTCAGTGTACAGACGAAGAATACATAGATAGTATTCCGGATACAATATATCTTTAAAAAAGACGTGTATTTGCTTTGTCGTTTTCACAATTCCTTATTAGGTGCACTACAGTACCGAGAAAAATGGGCCCCTAACGCGCCGCTGCACTGAGAGAAAAGCATATCGTTGATTTAACGATTTCACATAATAAAACGAATATAGGAACACTGTAAAAAAATCTGCCTGAAATTTAGTGTACTTTTACTGGAAGTTTTTATTCATAAACCAGTATATTACATTTAGTATACAAGTGTAATGTAAAATTAATGTATGGTACAGCACATTCAATAATTTACTTTAATTTTACTGGAAAAGTACATGAATTTTATACCACAATTGTATATTAAATTTCGATGACGAGTTTATGAATAAAAACTTCCAATCTTTTCTAACAGTGAAGGCTTGCAATGAGTTATGGTTGAAGCGATGATAATATGGTTCAATAAACGATACTTGCAAGATTATTGGAAACAAACCTTGAAATCGTATATGCAACGAAACGGCATATTTGACACTATTAGAATAGTTTTTGAAACCATTATCATTTTCATGATCCCTACTATAATTATATTAGATATAACCATTAAATAGAGACATTCCTCCTGGGAATTATATTAACGGTTCATCCAACTATTTTCTTATATTTGCTATAAACATAAAATATAGACGTTCCTCCTGGGAATTATAGTTTACAGTTAGATTATCATCGGTCTAACTATATTCTTTTGTAAGAGCTGTAGTTGGGGTATGATTCCCAGACGCATGGTCTTAATAGTTACAACGTTGAGGATATCAGAATTTGCTATTTTGTATATGTGAAGTGTTCGTATTTCTTTCTGAACCGATCCCGTACCTATAGATTCTATTGATATATTGAGAGATGAATTTCTTCATGTATTGCGAATCGTAATCACTGTCTGTTGGAAGTCACGATTGTCTAGCTTTGAGATGTTTTCGAGACCCTTTTGCGTATATATCCTTACAAAATTTGGATTATTTATAATACGGTTTGAAAGCGAAACATTGTAACGATTCTTGTACGGCGTGTAGCTACTTAGTGTTGCCACGAGACGAGACGAGACGAGAATTGAGCATCTCTCGTCTCGTATCGACAAATAGAGATAGCAATATCGTCCCGTCTTGTCTCGAAATATTCTCGAAAGTCGATAGAAAAATGTTCTCTTGTCTCGAAATATTCTCGAACAACAAGAGACATTTTTTCTTTCGTCTCGAACTATTCTCGAATATCAAGAGGAAATTTTTAAGAACGCGAAACGATTTCAAATGTATGACGTTTTGAAGAAAGTAAAGCGAATTCAAATGAATCAGGTTTTAAAGAAAGCAAAAAGATTTTGAATGATTGACGTTTGAAGAAAGTGAAAAATATTTATGTGAATGAGATTTCGAAGAAATTTTAAATCAGTAAAATTTTTTAAAAGTCCAAAAATGTTCAATTAATGAGAATTGTGAAGTAAATAAAAATTTGTTTACTATCTTCAAAATCTTTTCGCTTTGTTCGAAATTTCATTAATTCAAAATCTTTTTATTTTCTTCACATTTTCACCCATTCAAAATATTTTCGCTTTCTTTAAAATCTCATTCATTCAAAATGTTTTCACTTTCTTAAAAATTTCATTCATTCCAAATTCTTTTGCTTTCTTCAAGATCTCGTACGTTAACAATATTTTTTCATTCTACATAATCTCATTCATTAAAAACCTTTCTACTTTTCTATACTTAAGGAGATTAAAGCGCTCCACAATAGTGAAATCAGTGCTAAATTTTTAAAAGCGTCTCTACAATTTCAGATGGCTTAATAATCTGTTCCAAGGTGTTAATCACATAGCAGCATTAGTTCCTGATATTCAAATACATTCACAGCTGTCATATGCACAGTAAATTGATCAATATCTCCAAATTCCCGATGTCATGTTTTTTCATCCAGTTTTGTAAAAGGGTAAACCGTAATATAAGTCCGACTATGACGAAACATAGCTCATTTTGATCAGTGGAAGATCCTTCATCGATTGACCGTCCGGATTTTCTATAGTATCAGGCGTTCAAAAGTTACAGCCATTTGTATACTTGATGTTAGGCTATGATAGGATAAACAAACGGTTGTATCTTTTGAACTACTAATACGATTTTAAAAAATAGACGGCCAATCGATAGAATATCTTTTAGTAAACAAAATGAGCTATTGGTCGTCATAATCGGACTGATATTACGGTTTACCCTTTTAAAAAACTGGATGAAAAAACATAACATCGGAAATTTGCAGATATTGATCGATTTACTGTTGATATCACAGCTGTGAATGTAATTTGAATATCAAAAACTAATGCTGCTATGTGATTAACACCTTGGAACGGATTATTAAACCATCTGGAATTGTAGAAACGCTTTTAAAAATTTAACACTGATTTGACTAGTGTGGAGCGCTCCAACCTCCTTAAATTACGACGGGGGAGGAGATGGGGAAAAACATGCTTAAATTCGTGGTTTCAAAGTTCATATACGTCTATGATAAAAGCTAAAGTACAGCAATAGCCTGGGCATACGTACATTCAATTGTAAGCAGTAATTTACAAAAATATCGAAACAAGTTTATATAATTAAAAAAAAAATTATTGTGTAAATGTCTCAACTGTTGGAACAACATCCTCGAATTATGATAAATTATGGTTAACTGTTTCGATAAGTCGAGATTCTCGAAATTCTCGCGTAACCTCTCTCGTCTCGTCTCGAGTCTATATCGACTGATTTTCCCTCGTCTCGTCTCTCGCGTCATCACTAAGTCTAGCGCAACGTAAAACACAATACAGTACTCTATAGGAAAATATAGAAATGGACGCCGCACTCAGAAAAAAGCTTGGTTAGAATTACTAAAAAATTGGTTAAAAATGTTATCAAGAAAACTTGGTGGACACAACCAAGTTATTGACTAACATAACCAAGTTATTAGCTAACATAACCAAGGATTTGCTATGACAACCAAGTATTTAGTGCGCCTAATCAATAACTTGGTTGCGCCTACCAAATTTTTCTTGGTACAATTTTTAACCAAAATCTTAGTAAGCCCAATCAAGCGTTTTTCTCCGTGCAGAAGCGCTGAGTAAACCGAGTTTACTATACTAAATCGAGTAATGATTACCAGACTCTTCTCTCCGTGTAACGAAGGTAACTTCTTAATTCTCCTAGCTCATAATTTTATTTTTCATCGCAATTTCGTTCATATAAAAGGACGTAACCGAGCCAGAAGACTTTAGAACAGTCGCATAATCTACAACCTATTACATACATTATAATAGGAATGCTTGATAAACGTCCTTGGCCAGAATGTAGAATAAAAGAGAGAGAGAGAGAGAGAGAGAAAGAGAATACGCGACAACGCAGCTATAGTGAAAATATGCGCGCTCGGTCTTCTCTCGGGTGCAGTGCTGCCCAGTTTTCTTTTTGCTGGGCAAGTGGAACGCTCCGGTTCGCAGGGCTTTATGTGGGAGCATTGGGACGGGGCGGCGGCGGTGGCGACGGCGGCGGCGGCAAGCACAGTAAAGGTTAAACCCGAACCTTGGAGCGAGTTTTAACGATCGCGCGCCCTGATCCCTTTTCCTAGGTCACATATACACTTGTATCGCGTGCTGACGGGACTCTTTCTCTCTCGCTCGTACACTTATTCTCAAACTCTGTAGCAGCACGTGTCTTTCACTTTGTCACTCTTCCCGAGCGTGTCAGCGGAAACTCTCTATCGCGAATCCTCATATTTCTCAAGATATTACATAATACGTGTGTATGTATATAGCGCGCAGACTTTGCGATGGCTTTTGGGGTCATCGTTTTGAGTGTCCTTACCCTCGAACAATCTGCAACAGCACAAAAATGTTGCAACACCTAATTCAGATTTTATCAACAATCAAAAATTCTCCATGTATACCGTGAAAATAACCTTTCTTGAATGAAGTTAGTTTTTATATCAAGTTAACAATTTTTATTTGTTTCGATTAAATTCGTGATACTATTTAGCCATTTCATTTTTGTTATTTACAGTCTGAGGCTTTTTTTTTGTCATCAAAATAATCCTTGCAAAAAATATTTAAAGATTGCACGGAGAAAAGGGTGTAGTTGTAGGAACTATGGAATTGATACGTGCCAACCAACAGGCGTAGTAAAATATGGCATTAGCAAGTTATTGCGTGTCAGAACCAACCGATTGGTAATGCCAACCAACCGATTGGTGGCGCCAACTAACCGATTGGTAGTGCCAACCAACCGATAGGTGGCGCTACCTAACCGATTGGTAGTGCCAACCAACCGATTGGTGGCGCCAACTAACCGATTGGTAGTGCCAACCAACCATCGGTAATGCCAACCAAACTACATCTAACGTTCCAAGCATTTAAAGGTTAGTTTTCTCAACTAACCCGTTTTCTACGTGTGCACAACCAAAAGTTGGCAATTCTCGTTTCCGACATTTTGTTATGGAATAACTGGATTTAAGGCGTACTTACCATCAATTTATTTCCAATCCTCTATTGTAACAATGGATACTTACTATGGGGTAAAAAATGAAATTGTGTTGTCTCAACCGATTGTGTTTTTTTAATCACCAATCCTCAACCTGATATTTGATCCTCCTTTAAAAAGTTCATGAGTAACGGAAAGCATTGACATCGTTTTATTCGGCCTGTGATTGATTGCTTGTGTTTTTTTAAATGTGTGTGTTAAATTAACACGTGTTAAGATAACATTTAATGTTGGTGTTACGTTGCTTAGATACACGGAGAAAACGGGTTAGTTGAGAAAACTAACGTTTAAATACTTGGAACGTTAGATGTAGTTTGGTTGGTTGACACTACCAATCGGTTAGTTGGCGCCACCAATCGGTTGGTTGGCACTACCAATCGGTAAGTTGGCGCCACCAATCGGTTGGTTGGCACTACCAATCGGTTAGTTGGCGCCACCAATCGGTTGGTTGGCACTACCAATCGGTTAGTTGGCGCCACCAATCGGTTGGTTGGCACTACCAATCGGTTAGTTGGCATTACCAATCGATTGGTTCTGACACGCAATAACTTGCTAATGCCATATTTTACCACGCCTGTTGGTTGGCACGTATCAATTCCATAGGTCCTACAACTACACCCTTTTCTCCGTGTATGTAACTGTAATTTCGACAATTTATTGGCTGCCATTTAAAGCATTTGTCACACGAAAAAACAATTTTGCCGAAAGATACATTTATTTAATAGGCTCCGGAGTTTGGAAAAAAATTCTTCACTAACCGATATTTTATAGCTGTAAGCCATCGAAAGCTCGTGCGGTTATTTAGTTTCTTTTATTCAACCTCCCATTTCACTGGAATATGTATCGACCGAAACTTCTTATAAGGTTAATGCAAAGAGCTCGACTGCATAGCCTTCGGGCTATGTGTTCAAGTTTGGATATAGTTACTTCAGCAATATACGACCATCGTTCAAGCCTGAGTCTCGGCTTGAGTACTCTGAGCTTTCTCGGATCTAATATTGCCTGCGGTAGGATTCTCCGATCACACTCGTCAAAGCGACAGCGAACCGGAACACCCTCGGCACTCATGGCACTTAGTCTCACTTCGATGAGGTTTTTAATCGGAAGCTTTACTTGCACGTCCGTTTCTGCATTATAAACTTTATCTCAACATCGTTGGATTACACGAATGTGCTAAAAATACGTCTGTATAATAAGGTAAACGTACCAATGGTGGGACAGGTCCCAATTGAGGGACTCTAAAGGGATATTTGTAAATACTAAGAGTTTAATGGATAAAATATTAAAAAATAACTCTTCCAATTGTTCTGTTATATATAATTAACATACGCGAAAAAATTTCATGTTTTTCATCGTAAATTGAAAATCTTAATAATAAGTATATTAGCGGTCCTATGGTGTTTGAGCTTTTTCAGCAAATCCCTAAACCAATTAGCTAAAGAGAGTCGAATAATCATTAATATGATACTCCGGAGATTATAGTTCGTTCGAGACTTTCCATAGGTTTTTCAAATTCAGAAATTCTTAAGGTTTAAGATTACACTGTCAAATATTACGTACAATATCTTAAAACTCGTAATTTTTGTGTCCCGTTATTTGAGCTGACCGAATATACGTTGGCACCACTGTCCAACGTGTGTTCCGCGACTGGGACAAGTAGTAAGCAATCTCGCTGCGACCCAGAGCTGGGGCACAATCGCACGATTGACATTTTAACGCGGATGTTAGGTTATGCGGTAGCAAAAACTTCATTGTTAATTGATTCAAATATATATATCTCTCTATATTATAAAAAGATCTCGCCGCCGCCGCCGCCGCCGCCGTGTCAAGTATCGAGGGACTTAGAATAATTCGGGCTCAGGGCTTGGCGGAAGGGGGTGGGGCTAAAGGCTTGGGGCTAGCCCCACCCCTTTCCGCCAAGCCCCGAACCCGAATTATTCTAAGTCCTTTTCCAAAAACATAGGTCCCCCAAGGCTGCGGGCACCTTTGGTGGTGCACCCTTCGGGGGGGGGGGCACCCTTTGGGGAGAGCACCCTTCGGAGGGGGGGGGGTACCCTACGGAGGGGGCACCCTTGGGTGGGGGGCGATTGCGAGCGCGCGCATCGCGCGAGCCACAATAAAATCCTAGTTTTATATATAAACATATACGTTTTATTTATTGTATCATAGGTGTAAATATGCGTACCCCATATTTTTTGGCATTTCTTTTCAAGCAGATGCATTAAAATTTGTAGATGTCCACCGATACGCACATTTGATGTCCCGGCAACGGGACATGCACAACAATCCCCGTCCTGGTAGTGGTACATCTGCACTTTTCAGCGTTGTAATCAATAACTATTTATCCAACAATCAGAAATATTTTTATTGTATAGTTTTTGGAAACTAGAAACTCTAAGCTTACAATTCGTTACCACCATTTGCTAAAATAATTAATATATGCATGCGAAAATTGGCATACAAAACAGACACCGCCTTAAACGTTGGTACGTTTACCTTATATGTCCACTGAGAAAAGAAAGTAGTGAAATCAAATAATTAAATTTACCCTTTCAGAGGAATCGCAAACCGAAACATTCCACAGACACAATTCACCAAATTCTAGATTCTAATCAACCAAATCAGATTCTGATAACCAAATTGGAATTCTAGACAGACTAGCTGTAGACAACGACCCGATATAATAGTTACACTCCACTACGATTGTTCATTTAAACCGCAATAAAAAATTCTCTAACTATATACACCTTTATAAATGAACATCGGAATTAGACACAGCTACTCAAGGGCTGAAGGACTCCGGTCGATGGCCTGTTGCCACTATGTATACATCAAATAATGATAAGTGTATATTTGTCAAAAACTTTTGTAATGTTATCCAATCACCATGTATAATGTCAATAAATTCATTTTACTACTACTACTAAATAAATTTAGTTGGCTTGCAATTGATTGACTCAACACAGATGGAGTCAAAATAATTAAATATATTTTTAAGTAAACAATATAAACGATTCGATGAACTAACTCAAACTCAAAACATTTGAGAACGTGCAGTTGAATGAATACGTCATTAATTGCCGCAACTAAATGAAATTATTGCGCTCACTAAATGTCTATTAAAACAACTAAAAAACCATGAGCTTTCAAGCAACAGGTGGGATTTTTTAATAATAACTAAATATTTCGTTCCGTCAACCCAGCCAAAATGCTTCAAAGAACAAAACCATCAAATAAATAATCCATGCAATACGTTCATTGGTACAACTGCAACCGAAGTTGATTGAACTAAACTATTGTTATGTTAATTACATATGTATTTCTATAAATGGTCCCGTTTCTTTCGTCAATTCATCGATTTTGCATCAGTTTGACGCCCAACGTGACTCATAGTATAATTCAATCAGTTGAATTGAAGGATTTCAACATTGTAGTTCGAATTGTAGTGCAACGGCAACGGTGCACTGGGAAAAGAAAATAGTCAATCTAAACAAATATATTTAGTTGAATTATAATTGTCGATGTGAATTATCACGTATGGAGTACAGATTCGAAATCAGCAACTTGATCCCCCACCGAAGATACAGTGAAATCCGTCTGATAACTGTGCTGGAGTTAATATGGAATTAAGGAGGTTGGAGCGCTCCACACTAGTCAAATCAGTGCTAAATTTTTAAAAGCGTTTCTACAATTTCAGATGGTTTAATAATCTGTTCCTAGGTGTTAATCACATAGCAGCATTAGTTCTTGATATTCAAATACATTCACAGCTGTGATATCAACAGTAAATCGATCAATATCTGCAAATTTCCGATGTTATGTTTTTTCATCCAGTTTTTTTGAAAGGATAAACCGTAATATCAGTCCGATTATGGCGACCAATAGCTCATTTTGTTTACTAAAAGATATTCTATCGACTGGCCGTCTATTTTTTTTACATGGTATTAGTAGTTCAAAAGATACAAGCGTTTGTTTATCCTATCGTAACCTAATATCAAGTATACAAATGGCTGTAACTTTTGAACGCCTAATACTATAGAAAATCTGGACGGTCAATCGATAAAGGATCTTCCACTGATCAAAATGAGCTATGTTTCGTCATAATCGGACTGATATTACGGTTCACCCTTTTACAAAACTGGATGAAAAAACATGACATCGGAAATTTGAAGATATTGATCGATTTACTGTTCATATGATAGCTGTAAATATATTTGAATATCAAGAACTAATGCTCCTATGTGATTAACACCTTGGAACAGATTATTAAAGCATCTGAAATTGTAGAAACGCTTTTAATAATTTAGCACTGATTTGACTAGTGTGGAGCGCTCCAACCTCCTTAAAGTATTCGGTATTCGGACAGACGGCTCTTGTGGTTAACGTGCTCGTCTTTAGGTCGTTAGGTCTTTCTTCTTCTTATTTTACTTCTGCTTCTTCTTCTTCTTCTTCTTCTTCTGCTTCTTCTTCTTTGATGACATCGGGCTTGAGAAAAAAAATCTCGTTCTCCCATGCGGCCAACATTCTACACACATGCGTAGAAACGCGGGAGTTTGGAATATGAAGGAGTGAAGGTGTGGAAGCTCGAGCTCAGGGAAGTGCAAGGTCTTGGTTAAATTTGTAAATCGCAGTTTTTGAGAAAGTCAAAAAGGGTTCGGGCTCGTTTTTTCGAAGGTTTGTAACTTAGGGGAAATATTGAATAGGGGGAGAGTGTAGTTTGAGACATTGTAATTGATTTATCAGGCTAGTACGTTGGATTGAAAATTTGTCACAGCTCCAGAATATATGGTTAAGGTCTTCGATGTCTTCGCCACAAGGGTAGAGAAGATCATCGATGATATTTTTTTAGGTTGATAGGTCTTAGGTTCGAATCCCGCAAGCGGTCACTTCCCTTGGAGAGCGATATGAAAGAGTGGACATATATATATATTTTTGTGAATTTTAATGGAACAATATTATAAACTCAACGCTTGGGAATATAAATAATTCTCCATAATTTTCTTTTCTCAGTGTATGACAAAAAGTTGTACACTGAGAAAAATAAATAATTGAATATACTTGTTACGTCCTGGCCATTTTTCTCTCTTTATATTAAACTATTATCATTTTTATAATTTGACTTTCCGTTATTTCCAAATGCTAATCCCGATTCAATACCCATCGGACATTCACCTTCATATTTCTGTACCCGTTTCCGCATTCACATTATTGCAACAACTTGTGTTCTACTTCTTTCCCAATTTCGTAGTAAGTTCGATGGTCCCATGCACCACGCGACGTCAGCATTTTCGGGCCTGCCTACGGCCATTAGTTATCCCCACTTTACTCTCACCCAAGCCTTCCTGCTTACCATCATTAAACCAACTAATCAGTCTTCATTCAATCACAAACCAACAATATCTTAAATATATTAAAAATGTTCAAGTTTAGAGTTCAAGTATAAATTAAATATAATAATTATTAAAGCGTGATAATTCGAAATTTGAGTTTCTACTGTTAATCGAGCAAGATCCCAAATAATATTAATAATATACCCTCGTGTCGTTAGCCCGAGACGTAACAATACTAAATCTTCAAATAAACCCTTTATTTGAACGAATTATATATTTAATTGCTTGTTTTGTTGAAAGAAATCAAAATTTTATTGACTCAATAAAATATTTAATCTTTTTGACTAAATATTGTGTTGATTCAATTAAACTATTCTATGATAAAACGGCTGAAGCAACGGCACTACGAATTCTCACCAGAATCAGACACCCGAACAACCCTCTCCACAATCCGTCAAATCTCCTCCTTTACGAAGCCTCCAGAATAACCCCAATAACAAAACGAACCAAAAACTTAAGCACAGACTTTGCACACAAACAGCTAAACCAAATCACACCCCTATGTAAGGTAAACGCCCCGGTACCCAACCATGTACCAGTCTCCAACCACTGCCACAAATATTGACTAAAATTAAGAAATTATGAATATGAAATAAATAAATAACTAGTGCTACCATTTTTGCAATTCTTTATGTCTGCATAGGCCAATAATAAAAATAGTCATTAATTTTTTTGTTGACGTTTTTTAAAGATATTGTGTACTGCAGACGCCGCTCAGAGGATCGGCGCATATCTTTTAGCCAGTTCGTTAAGTATTGGCGTAACGTTGTTAAGCTTATGACGCTGTTATTTTCACGATTTCCACAATAATTCGTGGCTTGTGGTATTCGCGAATAAATAGACTTTATAAATCTTCCATTAAAATTTGCGAAAAACCACTGCTAAGTCGTCAATTTCCATGGTTGGCTATTGGGGCGCATCCGCAGTATGCTGTACCGATATCTAACCGCGGCCTATTCCCGGCCAACACAAACTCAGCGAACATAACCTCTATGGCAAGTTGATGCCGGTTGCACGTCACGGTGAGCCTTTTTATTAGTTATTATTTATCATAAATTATCCCAAACGTTGCGTGTAATTTAAGAAATAAAATGAAGTTTCAACGAATCGCATAGCCTCGTATCGGCGGGTGGTTGCGTATAGGGGCATGCTTGGTCGGGTATTTAGACATTACCTGAAATCGGTGGTCGGGTACTAGTCCATCGACTTTCTCAATTGTTTCCTAACTTTAACAAAAAACTATACCCCTGACATGAATTAATGGACGCTTTTCGAAAAGTAGAAAAGCTAAGCTTTGCATTAGTTATGGTTACAATTATAGAAAGGTCATTTTAGTATAAGAAATATAACTTTACAGTTTCGTGTTCTCTAAGATGGCCGGCTATTGGGGCGTTTACCTTAACACACGTCCACCTAACACCAGAACAAGATACAAAACTCCCACACAGACAGTATTAGAAATCCTATCAACCCTAATTGACAGACAGTAAGTCACATTGTAAATAGCCGCATTCTCACAGTAGCAAAAAAAAAAAACAAACTTGCGAAACACGGGCTGAAGAACTCCGGTCGATGGCCCATTAACCCCAACCCACAAAAAAAAACTGTATATTACGTATATATATTCGGTTAATAAAGAACATATACTACTACTACTATTCTATGAAAACGTCAGACAATATACATATTCATATTATATCGTCAATCCTACCATCTAAGTTTATCGTTAAATCAAAACAATATTTGTTTCAATATGGACAATATTTATATGAACCTGGTTAATATTTAATTGCTTCGATTAAATGGATTTTTAAATGAAACATATACTCGATTTATTTTTAGCGACTGATTCAACGAATTTTTCTGCTTTAATTATAATGTTTTCATTGACGCAAATAAATTGGATCTTCAGTCGTTGTTTTCAATTATATTATTTAGTCCACTCAAAGAAATACTTTTCCGTTGCAATTAAAGATTTAATCCGCTCAAATAAGGCATAATTGAATCAATCCGACTTTATCTATGGAAAGAGTACCGCATATATATACAGGTTTAACTACACGGTTCTATTGATTCAAATATATATATATTTAATGCATACAATCATTTGTTTATTCGACTCAACGAAACATATAGCTGCTTCAATTGTACTGGTTCTTTTGATTCAAATAATTCGGCTTTTTTATATAACTTAGTCAATGCAATTATATATATTTCAAATAAATGATGTGGTGTATCCAGTTTTTTTTCTCTCAGTGTGTATGTTTCGCATATATTACTCATATATTTTTGCCAAAATATATGTCGAATACATATATAGAAAATACATATAAACTATTTTTATATAGTGAAAATATGAAAAAGTTATATATTTCACATATATTCTTTTCACGTGGGTGGTGCTTTCTCGTTGACACGAATGGCTTACCTGTTGACGTATGATACGAATGCTCCACAAATAACATTCTTTCATATTTGTGCAACGATAGGATATGTCTGTGCAAAGAAAATCAAACCCACATGGAAAAATATGTATGATAAAAAGTTATATGTTGTGCATATATTTCACATATATCATTGAAAAAATATGACAAATATATGTTAAATACATGGAAAGTACATATAAACGATGTTTATATAGTTAAAAACCAAAAACAAATATTTTTTATCGATTTTTTAATACTTAGAATTTTACATTGTTTGTCCAGTTCGTTCATAATTTTTGCATTATAAGTAAAGAGGAAATGAATAAAAATTTCTAAAATGCCACGTTGTCAGTTTGAAATGTTTGACACTTTTCTGAATCAATATAATCGAAAAAATGCTCTTTTAACATTTTTGTAGGTGAATTACTATTTCTTTCATCAAATAAAAATGTCGTATGCACTCTAAGTCAAATTCCACCACTCTTTGGCTAATTCTTCGAGATTTTTTAAACTAAGGTTGAAAAAAAATTTCTGAAGAAATGCTGTTTTTCCAACGTAGCAATTCCTACGTTATCCGTTGAAGGGTTAATGAAATTTACATTTTTTCTAATTTGATTACACATTCAACCTAATATTATTTTTTAATTACTTGAGATGAATAGTGAGTAATGAAAAGATATTGATTAAAGAAATAATGGATTTGTCGTGAATAGTAATTTTCCTTCTACGTAAATAATCCTGTCATTAATTTCTCTACTAACAAATAGTAGCTGCAGTTGAATTCTGGAAAATATTTGTACCACGTAAAAATTATTGCATGAATATTTGCCTCAATTAAATTCTGGTCACTTTGTTTTATGGCAGAAAAATAAATGGTATATTTACAAATGTCCCTTTAATTGCACTTCTCAATACATTCAAATCTAATAAACATTTTCGGTGTACATGCTTACGTACATACATTTTGATTAACTAAATATAACATTTTTTTAGCTTAATCATAATAAAAATAAATTAAAAGCACACATTTATTTCATTCAAATACTTTTTGTATAAGATAACTATGGTTAACCATTATGCAAATATTAATATTTTTTGCAATAATTATGAATAATTTTAACGAATTATTCTTCTTCAATAAATTCTAATATTCAATAGACTTCACACTGAGAGAAAAGGTTGAGCTGAGGTTGAGGCTGAGGGAAAGGTTGTCACTGGGAGAAAGGTTGTTAACATTTGTTAACAGTTAACAAATCTTGTTTAAATATGGCGAAATGAACCATTTAGTTATTCTTATTGAATCTCACTTGAGCTAAATAAAATTTGCTTGTCGCAAATGAAGCTCGCTGACATTTGTTAATAGTTAACAAATCTTATTTGGCACAAGTAAGATTCAATAGGAATAACGAAATGGTTCATTTCGCCATATTTAAACAAGATTTGTTAAATGTTAACAAACTCTTCTCTTAGTGCATAATTCTTAATCATTTAGACATGAAAGTATTTTAAATACTTTGATATTTATTTTTCATATATTTTTATAGAAGAGAAGCTTAATAAGTTCACTGAGAAAACGAGACGATATATGTGCCTAGTCTGCAACGTTACAATCCAAAAAAAATGATTTGAAGCTGATGCGCGTGTCTCTCATCTTCACCAGCATTTTACGCTGTATATATGTCATTGTTATCCAGACACTTTACGATGTAATCGTATATTGATGACGCACGGGAATGAGGATTAAATCTCACTTTCACGCACATTATCACCTTGGCGGTTAAAGATAAGGTATCAATGACTTTGCATCGCAGTTCGTACGTACTCTTTATAATACATTGTACACCAAGTATCAAAATTATGTCGCAGTCTTCTTCGTTGATACCTTTTTTATGGGATACTATTTTTTAATGTTTTTTCCTTTATTTGACGTTTGGTGATAGATATAAAAAATGACACGATACACCTACACAATTGAAAGTGATTGTAAAATGGAAATTTTGAGACGTTATAAAAATACGTGAGATTTTAGTGATTCACTGCAGTTCGTTGTTGAACACTTTCAACGTAGAAAATGTGTATATAATATCCATAACGTTGTTTATTGGCTTCATAAATAATTTGATAGGTAATATTTTTTGTTAAATCAAATAATATTGGTAATAAATTGTATGAATATTTTGTGAAAGTGTTCGAGCTAATTTGTTCATGGTAGAATTTCAATAACTTCAAACACTAAATTCTTCTTTAAATTTTATCTATCATCTTCATGGGTGTAGAAGAGAATTACTGTAAGGGCTATAGAAGCTTAGACATATTTTTGAATATTATTTATTTCTGTACGAAAACCATCTCCACCATCATAAACCAGATTATACATTTTTTACCAGATTATAAATCTACATTACGAGACGACTCTACAACGCTGCTGATAACAAAAAGTCTGACAGCAGAAAAGTTTTGTGTTAAATTTATAATCTGGTAATGTTGTAATATCCTAGAGCTACGGTTATAGGGTAGAAGTACCGGTTGTGGCCACCCCTACACTTAAATACGTTTTTCATGGCTATTTTAATTCTGTACCTGTATTTAATCATGATTTTTCATAACGTTGTGTATTTTGGAAACATTTATCGTCATTTTGAGGTCCGTTCGTCTCCATTACAAAAAGTACTGTATCAGTAATTAAAGTATCATCAGCTGATTCATCAAATTCTCAACTCCTTACGGAATTCGACAAGATTTTGACGAGAGCTCTAGATACATATTCGGATTAGAGGCATCACTGCACATGTTGATGTACTAAAAGTTTGAAATAAAGCTATACATTTATAAAAAAATACGATGGCCACAACTGGTACATGGAATAAGCATGTTGCCCCGGATATGGCCATGATAATATAGTCATTAATTTTTCGTTAATTATTGCACAATCAATTCATATATTCATAAAGAATAACCAAAAAAACCAAAAAACGCTAAAAAAAATATATCCTTAGAAATATATAGTAAAAAAGAAGGTAAAGCGGTAGAACCCCTTTCATGTTGACGATTCCCATCATTATGCAATGCGAAAATCTACTTTCGGAAAGAACTCTGGTAAAAATAAAAATAAAAGTGTAAAGAGTAAAACATTAATATAATGTATGACTATTTGTGACAAAGAAGGCTGCTACGAAAAAGTGCAAAACGAATGAGACGAATGTCAAAAAAGGTTAGTTAGGTTCACAGATGGCATCTGTGCTTTAAAGACATTTTCGTGTAGAGGAATTGGATGCTTTCATGAGAATACGATTTTGATTTATTAAACACACCTTAAAAAATGTTTCAAGTGCAATAAATATTGAGTTATTCTAATTTTAAGCATGGCCAAAACCGGTGCATAGGTGGCCAGAACTGGTGAAATGGCTATGCTCCTACTTTTTTCTATTTTCCAGTGTTTTCTCGACACATATGATGATTTTAATGCTAGAAATCTGAATTTATATTCTTCTTAGATATGAAAAGTATAGGTCCAAAACAGTTTTATGATATTTGGTCCCAATCACAAGTACTTGAAAATGGGAAAATTCTTGAAGTGGCCACAACCTGTACTTCTATCCTACATAATGAAAATGATTTTTTTTTAATGGATCGTGATAAAGATTTTTTTGTAAGGCAATTATTGGTAACCATACCGTAAATAACTATAAGTATTAATATAATAATAGTTCTTCGGCTTTGGACAACAAAGTTGCCTGTAAAAAAATTGCAAAATTTTAAGTATAAACTAAGAAACATTAACATGGATTGACAGCAAAAAATTTGCTTCGTCACCAGAAAATGTGTTAATGTAGCAAAACATTCGCTATCGCTCCGAGATTATTTTTCACCATCTGGGAAGTGATGTATATTAATAACTAAAGATATTAAAAATTCCGCGAATCTTTACCAATTCCAAATAGATAAAATCGCAATTTCTGAATTCTGATTCACTACACATAGTACAATAACGACCTTATAAATATTTAAGACGTTCTGTCTCAGTGAAAAAAGAAATAAACAACATGAACCTACACGGAAGAAATTCATAGTCAAGTGGCAATGTACACAGACAAGTTGCTCGGTGGCATCATTCGCTTGGCATACTTTATCATCGTGCAAGTCGTCAATTAATTAATATAGCCAATTGGAAGAGACTTCCGAATACATTTCGTCGTGCCCGTGAGAGGATGGAGCGTCAACGCGACGAAAATGACGTCGACGATGAACCCGATGACGGTAAAGTGAAGTGCGTGGGGACGAGGCTCGCCCAAGGCCCATTTGTTACCATCGTTAATTAAATTATAACGTGTCCAATCCATTCGTGTATGTATATTCTAGTTGCCGGCAATCAACCACGCGGACTGTACGTCGCTCGTTAAATTGTTAAGCTTTCCTCCCTCCCCCCTCAAACCTTCTTCCTCTCTTACACACTGCAAGCTCTCTTAGTCTCAGCGCAATTTACTCCCTCGCGAGAGTAATGCCAATACATAGTCACATACAGGCGACTAAATTACAACGTCACTCGGGGGTCGACTTCGTCAATGAATTTCTGGATTAAGGTAGTTCTGTGCTGCAAGCTTAATCGAAACTGTGGCATCTACATTTCTTGTATATTCAATCTTTGGTATTCAATTACATGTTAAAACAGTTTGAACGTGGATTGCTAGTCATTTTGTACAATACTTAAATGTTGAAGAAGAGCATCTTTATATGGGCTTTTATGATAAACTGAGAAGAAATGGTGACAATCTTGCCGGGAGATTCGCAAATTCGTCGCTGACTCAACAGAATTTAGGTTGAAATAACCGCAGGAGCCTTGAACCAATGAAATCAATTTTTTTTTGCGTCAACAACTTTACGATGTTGCACGGAGAAAAAAGGTTAGTTGGGACAACTCCCATTTTATGAGTTGGCCATAAATGAGTTGCTAGAACGATTCATTTAGTGCCTATAACCATTTTGTGAGTTGAGATACCGAATAAGTGGTTGTCCCAACTCATAAATGCGTGGTTATATGGACTAACGAAAAGTGAATCCGTGCAACCACTTTTTCAGTGTGCCCAACTTATTTTTTTACTCCGTGTGCACTTCAACTGAAAATTTAATTCAGTGAGCCCCGTAACTGCTAAACGAACCGTAGTTTTATGCTGTATTGATAAAATGTAAGATTGAAACAAGATGTAGCCACTACTTAATTGAAGTACCATGAATTGTTGAGTGAATTACATGTTCTACTTGATTGATAGAAATGATTTTCATGAAGCAACCTCATTGAAATTATTGAAAACACTATTGTGTGCCCTTAAGAGAACTACGATGTAGATAAGTCGTATAAAACAGGAGATTGGCTCAACCTCCTAAAACAATCTACTCAGCCGCGACTAAGTACTGGTTTACATTTGTTGTTCCTTTGATGCAATGATATATGACGTTGTGGGTAATAACTGATTTTTACAGTTAAGGAGACTTTGATATAGTTTAATCTTATTAAATAAGAGTCCCTCATTAAATATGGACCTTTACAGGTAACCAAAACATCCCGTGCAGAAATTAGTTCGGGCAGCCACAATTAAATAAGGGGCCTTTTTAGGTATAAACGTGGCATTCACAGACGGAAAGAAAAGCTTGGTTGAAACAACCAAGTGCTATGGTTATATATGCGCCAGACAATTAATTGGTTAGACCGACCAATTTCTTGATTAGGCTACCAATTTCTTGGTTAGACTAACCAAATGACTTGGTTAGACTAACCAAGTGACTTGGTAAGCTAACCAAGTGACTTGGTTAGACTAACCAAGTGACTTGGTAAGCTAACCAAGTGACTTGGTTAGACCAACCACGAAATTGGTCATTTAACAAATTACTTGGATGGTCTAACCAATTAATTGTCTGGCGCATATATAACCATAGCACTTGGTAGTTCCAACCAAGCCTTTTTTTCCGTGCAATAGGGAATCTACTCTAGAGCCCTACTAGGCTCAACAGAGGCGGCCACGACAAACTTCGGGGCCTAATCAGGCTTAAATGTGGATCCCTCACTAGGGTCGCCCATATGGAGCCTCTAAAGGCTCCGTACTTCAAGCGTGACTAGCCTAGTAGGGCCCCTAATAGATCTGGGGCAAACTAGAAAGGGCCAAGTTGGAGCCCCAACTATATTTCGGCACGGGATTAGACTGCACCGATACAAAAAAATTACATGATCATGCGCCGTGATCATTACTTAAATAACTGTAAGGGTTCACCTATAATCCCTGATGTAGCTTATAGGGAATTTGAACACGAGAGATTCATAAGTTAGTAATAGTATAGACGATAAAATGTTAGATTCATAGGCATAGGTAGGTAGACATAACTCGTAGGTAGGCTGTTCAAACCCCGTCCCCGTCAGTTTATCGTCAAAATAGGTGAAAGTGGTCGTAATTTTTTTTAAATCCATAACTATTCTTTTGTTATTCTTATATAGTCATAATATATAATTTGCGACGTCAAGTTTCACGTTTATGAAAAGTTTACAATTATTAAAAAATCACAGTACTAAACATGTTTAGCGAAATAGAACGACATTTAAATGAAACAATTTACAAGTGAAAAGCAAAAAATATCACTGAACAAGAATCTTTAGTGAATTGCGTAATTCCTTTAATATCAAAAAATAAATGAAGGATGTATTACACCTACACTGAGAGAAAAGGTTGTTAACATTTGTTAACAGCTAACAAATCTTGGTTAAATATGGCGAAATGAACCATTTAGTTATTCTTATTGAATCTCACTTGAGCTAAGTAAAATTTGCTTGTCGCAAATGAAACTCGCTGACATTTGTTAATAGTTAACAAATCTTATTTGACTCAAGTGAGATTCAATAAGAATAACTAAATGGTTCATTTCGTCATATTTAACCAAGATTTGTTAACTGTTAACAAACTCTTCTCTCAGTGTATATTCCCAACCAAAAATTTAATACGATCAAAATTTCACTTCTTCACGATACAGAATTAAGAAAACTGATACAGGATACTTGAGAGGGAAAATTTCATAAAATTCCCTCCCTAGGGCGAAAGATAACGCCCTAGCGAGTAAAGTTTTCATTTTCGCCCCTCTCACCAGGGAGAAAAGTAGGAACTTTACGTGCACGAGTGTGAAAAAATGTTTTTCTTCAAAAGCTAGCATAATAGGAATTTATTTCAATCCAATAGAAAATATTTCATTCGAATTAATAGATTTAATTTGATCGGAATAAATATTTATTCATTTCAAATAGATCCCGTATTTAATTCAAATAAGCCCATCACATTCTCGTTTAGAAATTTAATAGTTCCTAGATTCAGAAATCCGGAATTATCGGCAAAGCCGCTTTAAAAATAGATTTAAAAAAATAGCTATTCATGCAATGTAGCAAATATATAAAACGTCTAATGAAATTTAAATCGACCCTCTTTCCCTCGCCACTTTTCTCTTTGATAATACAACGTCTCTCAGTCTCAACACAAATTACTTCCTCGCAAGAGTAATGCCAATACATAGACACAGGCGACTAAAATTACAACGTCACTCGGGCCTCGTCAACGGGTTAAACCATCGCTTGCTGAAAACTTGGAAACTTTGGCATACAATGCACCCAGGCGACCTGCACTTACATTTTTTAACTTTTTTTTACGTTATTTAAGCCATTTGCAGTTTTCGCCCGAGTAACTCGAAACTTTGGATGGGAATTAATTTTCCGAGGGAGTTTCTTGTGCGAAAGTTGAGACTGAGTGAAAGGAGCCAGGAGAATTAATGGAAATGAAGAACGGACGATAGGTTTATTACGAAATGGAGAAAATAGGGTAGATGTACTACTGGTTGTGGTCGGATTTTTCTGCAACTCTTTTTGTGCCCTCGTGGAAATGCAGTGTTGCATTAGGAAAAAGTAGTTTCGGAGAAAAACTCTGAGGTCTCTCAGAAAAGAAATGAAATGGCAAGTGGGACAAAGGGCAGCGAACGTATACGATGAAAAAAGAAATAAAAATAAACAGAATGCTTGTGGCCACCGTTTAGCTTATTCAAACTTTGGAGGTTTGCGGTTAGGGTAAAAGTGTTAACACAGATTTGTTCTTTTGTAGTCTAACTTGTAACGCTCTGCCTTTTTTTTTTTTTTTTGTAGTAGCTGTTGAAAAAGATAATTTGGCAATTACGAAAGAATTAGTCTTTCCAGTTTATCGTGCAAACGTTTCTTTTATAAAAAAATTTTTTTATACAAATTCCTAAACGAATTCCACAGCCCGTAAATTTTTAAAATATCGTTCACATTTTGTTTAGCCCTTTGCGTCACGGTGAGTCACTAAGTGATCTACCTGTTTTCGCCCAAATTTAAATGTTTAAAACTAATTTCTGACATTAATTAATGAGTTTGTTCATATTGGAAACGAAAAACGTACGGCTCAAAGGGTTAAATAGCTGTAGAGCATAATATAATTTTTTATATTAATTAGAATAGTGTTACGTATAGATTCCAATCATAATTCACTTCTTTAAACCTTTGGGCATACAAAGAAGCCAACAAACCTGATTCATTTTAGTTATTAATAATTTTTCGATGTAAAAGTAACAAAATATGTACAGTGAGTGAAGGACAAATTATTACTCCAGTAATTAGAACCTAAAATCTGAAGTGTTAAAGAATATGAGATAAGATATTACATTTTTTCGACGAATGACATTTTTTTTTCAGAAGCTTCCAAATCTATTATAATTTTCAATGTTTTTTGATCTAGCTGTAATTACAATTTATTTTTCGCTGACCAATTGCCATTTAATTTATTGTCTAGCAAAAAAAATTTCACAATTTACACATCACAAAAGTTGAGTATATGTCCTCATTTTTCAATAAAATTTCCGGACAATAATTTTATTTATTTATTTAATTCGATCAACTTTTCATAAAAGCTAAAAGAGGGTGAACCTATCAGTAAATAAAGGGTTAAGCAGACGACAAAACTCAGTGAATGAACGTTTTTTTAAGCACAAGCTCTTATGCACAACGTTCATTCACTGGTCGGTTTACCTTACAATTGTTGCGCAATAATAATTTGTGAGACGGCTATATGATGAATATTTATCAAAAGGAATGTTTGAGGTTTCCAATCCTGGTATAAATGCGGTAAACTCGAGCCCGGCTTAATCGATTTACATGCGGTTTTCACTAATGGAATCGGACATATGTCAGGAAGGCTTTAGATTACATATTAAGTATAGCACCGACTCGTAGGATATAATTTGATATTCTCATAATTCAAATACTAAAGTTTCTGTGAGCAATAATAAAAAAGGGTATAATTACAAAGTTATCTGTTCCACAAGCTATGACCATACGTGCTTCTGATACGTTTTAATATTCTTCGTTGAAAAAGCTGGACATTTATAGATAGAAATGATAAAATCAATGTTTATACTCAGTTAATCATTTTTATAAATATACTAATGCTATAGAATACTTTGGATAGCCACAAATTCTACAGGCCTCAAGTATATAATAAGAAATAGTAAGTCAGTCTCAAAAAATGGATATTTAAAAAAATTGATCATGAAATAAATGTTTATAGCCATTAAATATTTCTGATTATTTTTCCCATCCAAATTTCGACCAATGGAATTGCACCATTCGACGTCACGTGGGGCAAGCTACACGGTATTATACTGATTATTTTTCCCATCCAAATTTTGACCAATGGAATTGCACCATTCGACGTCACGTGGGGCAAGCTACACGGTATTATACTGATAATTTTTTGATAATTTTGCGTGTTGGTTATATATATAAAACAAAAAATCATTTAGCCGCGTCAACCATCTGTCAAACTGACAGATTGAATTTTATTGTGGCAGTCAAAGGATTTTTATTTGATATGAGTAGGTTTGGAGTTGAATCCTTGCAAACTATTGATGAAAAAGTAAAGGGAAATGTCCCTGTTAATACGATTAAATCGAAAACCTCAGTCTGGAATCAATATACAAATGTCTATAACAATTGTGTATTTAACTGCAATACTTTAAACATGAATTAAAAGGTTTTTGTTCTGATTATGAAATTTCCTTAACAGAACGATAATTTTTGTCTCATGGTGCAATTCCATTTGTCGCAATTTGAATAGAAAAAATAATCCCCCGAATACCACTCGAGCTTCGAAATTAATCTGATATTTCCCTCCAGGTTCCCTGCAAACAAATAAACTCGTAAAGTTTTCCAGAAACTTTTTAACCTGGAAAACTTGACTCGTTCATTTGTTTGCAACGAACCTGTCAGGAAATATCCGATAATTTCAAAGCTCTTGTGGTATTACATGTGATAATTTTTTGATAATTTTGCGTGTTGGTTATATATATAAAACAAAAAATCATTTAGCCGCGTCAACCATCTGTCAAACTGACAGATTGAATTTTATTGTGGCAGTCAAAGGATTTTTATTTGATATGAGTAGGGTTGGAGTTGAATCCTTGCAAACTATTGATGAAAAAGTAAAGGGAAATGCCCCTGTTAATACGATTAAATCGAAAACCTCAGTCTGGAATCAATATACAAATGTCTATAACAATTGTGTATTTAACTGCAATACTTTAAACATGAATTAAAAGGTTTTTGTTCTGATTATGAAATTTCCTTGGCAGAACGATAATTTTTGTCTCATGGTGCAATTCCATTTGTCGCAATTTGAATAGAAAAAATAATCCCCCGAATACCACTCGAGCTTCGAAATTAATCTGATATTTCCCTCCAGGTTCCCTGCAAACAAATAAACTCGTCAAGTTTTCCAGAAAAATCACTCGCGCTACGCGCTCGTGATTTTTTAACCTGGAAAACTTGACTCGTTCATTTGTTTGCAACGAACCTGTCAGGAAATATCCGATAATTTCAAAGCTCTTGTGGTATTACATGTGATTATTTTTCCCATCGGAATTTCGGCGAATAGAAACGACGCATTTGGCCTCATGTGGGGGAACGTAGGCGATTTTATTTCGGATATTTTTCGGATATTTCCTAACAAGTTGCTAAGCAATAAAAACAATTTCTGAACAACTTTTAACCTGAGAATTCTTTACATCTGTCAAACTTCTAACGAGAACTGGAACGTAATCTGAAGAATGAGCCGGAATTCCGATGGAAAAAATAATCCGACAAATACCCCTCGAGCTTCAAAATTAATCGTGTATTTCCCTCAAACTTCCCTGCATACAAACAATCGTGTCAAGTTTTGCAGAAAATTCCCTCGCGCAAGCCATGGAGGATAGAGTAAAGGAGGCCGAACGTACTGCTGAGGTCGATGAAATGGGCCAAAATTATTTCAGCTTTCGCTAGAGGCGCAGCGTACGATTAGATCCCACAGAGCGGGAATTTTGAACAGAGCATTCTTCTACGTTCGTACTCACGCGATCATACTCGAATACATTAAGTTTACACGTAATTACGGATTGACTAATTATTGGATTCTGTCCTACTATCACCTGGAGGCGCTTTAAGGATCGTTTAATTGTGCGTTTCGTCGAAAACCGTCGTATCATAGGGGGCGAGAGGTATAGCATCTGTACGCGAAAAGTATAAACAAGTTATTTTAGTTTGTTCAGATTGCAAGGCGATTATTGCCAGTTTTTAAGTCGGTAGGTGATGCTAATTGTCCAAATTCCATAACAGAAATTATATCAGATAAACGATATCGAATAACTGAACATCTAACGTAAAGCGACGCGGCGGCGAAGCGCGTAGATACAAGCTTCATATTCGGAAGGTTCGCGGGTCGATTCTTTCTTCATGCATTTTTTTTTTAATCAAGAATGTATAATTATTGTAACTAATTAAGTAAATTGTGGGTCGATTAAAACATGAACTGAAAACTGAAAAATAAAAGGTGGACATTCCGACACTTTAAAACGATATTTCCTCTAATTTAAAAAAAAATAAATGCTTACATAAAGATTTGATCCGTCAACCTTACGGTCACAAACGCCCTTACTCAACGCGTTTCGCTATCAAGTCACTTTGGTATCGTTAATCAGTAATTCAATATCGTTTATCTATACCAAAATGTTGTTTAACAATTGTAAGTATATAAATTACTTGCCGCTAGTTATGAAACGAAAGAAAAATAAAAGGATATTTTGATACTTTAAAACGGTATTTGCTCTAATTAAAAAAAAAAAATTCTTGCCTAAAGATTTGAGCCGTGAACTTCACGGACACGAACGCCCTTACTTAACGCGCTTCGCTATCGAGTTACTTTGGAGCCTCTAATCAGAAATTAAATATCGTTTATCGACCAAGCGCTAACTTCACCGTGGAACTCAACGATCGGAGCGACGCTTGTAGTGACAACTGGAACTAAAACGTAGGCCCGTTTTGTAGACCAAAATTCTAGACCTCGCGCCATAAGCGTTCGGTCTCCTTTACTCTAGTCTCCATGGCGCAAGCGCTCGGGATTTTTTAACCTACAAAACTTGACACTCTTGTTTGTATGCAACGAAGTTATCGGGAAATACCCGATAATTTTGAAGCTCTTGGGAAATTACTGCTGAAAATTATACCAACGCTATTAAATAAAATTCTAAAAAACTAGAGGTAGCAAAAAATATTGCAGGGGCTTTAAATATGTAAAAATAGTTTGAATAAAACTAGGTCATAAAATATCAAAGCCGTAGGCCATTTTATTTCAACCGAATTGAGTCAAAATCGAGTAAAAGAAACGTGTAATTAAAGTGTGTGCAGTTCTGACAGTGCGCTCGATAAATTTGGTATTGTACTCGAGGGGATAAGTTTGGAATTGCTGTAGGGACTGATTCGTTCTACCTAACAGAGAATCCCTGTGGTATTATCGCTTTAATAACTTGGCGAGGCCGTGGAAGCCCTTGAACAAAATCGGGGTTGTTACGACTTGTTGCTTTTTAACAAACACATGTGTTATTTTTTTTTTATTACTTTGCATTCAGGTAAAAGCTCCTATTTCTCATTAAATTACGATGATCCTTAAGCAGGAATAATCAGGGGAAAAATATAGTTAAAATGCTTTGATGGTATTTACTTATGATAATCAAAAAGAATTATATTTGAATTCTGCGAGTTCTTGCAATACGTTGAATTACTGAGCTGGAAATGGCCATTTTCGAGGGGCGTTTACCTTACTATACTGCCGACGTAGTAAATCTGCATTGCACCTAGAAAAAAAATGTAATTATATTAAAAAGGGACTTCATTACTGAATAAGGCTGATCGTATCTCGTGAAAGAAGGAATTAATTATATTCACCTTAATCCTTTAAGGTAGTTCTGTCGTGAAGGCAATCCAAACTAATATGCATGAATTTTTGACATGTTGTAATTTAGCTATTCAATTTTACTTGCACAAAATCTTGAAGGCTTTTACCAAGTATTTGAATGAACAATTAAAACTTGAAAATCGGTCTTTTTACACGGCGCTAATGGGAGGGCTGGAAAAATTGATCTTTAAATCGAAAATTAACATACTTTGATCAAAGATAGAGAAAAAATAAACAGTACTACAGATTCGCAAATCATTCAGAAATTGATGGATCATGAAAAAAGGTGACGTCTCCGGAATAATGTTTAATTGAACCAAGGTCAAAGTGCACGATACCGGGCCAAATGACGTTTCCTAACCTAATTATCGTAAAAATGAAGTCAAATCCGCACTAAACATATCAACTATTGACAAATAATCGTTTTAATTTGATTACGACAATTTCGAAGGATTCTCGATTATTTTTTATATTATTATTGAGGCAGTCAAAGTGATGCGTATGATTATTTTTTAATGTCATATAGACTCTGAAATTTATGACTCCGGCGTACCGACAGAACTACCTTAAGGGGATGCTGGAGTAGATTTTATTACCGACTTTGGTCGGTAAAAACATGCTTTTTCGTAGTTTTAATTTTTCTCCGTTAATACGCGACACACATGCTTTAAATTGTACACGGTTGTAATATCAACATAAACGAGTGGACGTACATTCGAATATTTGGTGAAAACATACAATAAATGAAAAAAATCGTATATTACTAAACCTCCCGAAATCAAAATGGCCGCCAGGGTTTAACAGCATCGCCTGTTTGGTAAGATATAAAAGATTCTGGAACTCATACGTTAAATCGGAATGTACGTCCATTCTTTAGCGTTCTCTGAATATTCTACGAGCGTTGAAAAGTCAATTATAAATGGAATTCACGCAAAACCCAGACTACGTTCACGTAGTCTGTTCGCGATCAGAGTGGGACAAGAAGAGCGCGAATGAAGTTTCCCAATTAGAACGCAAGTGGCGCCGAAGTAGTCTGTTTTCTTTTGGCAAAAGCTCCGAACCTTCGCAACGCGAACATAGTATACACTATACATGGATTTGACTTGTGTATTTGACATTCTGATGGTTTTCGAATATTCAGAAATCATCACAGAATTGACGTCCGGTCTGATTTTACACATCTAATTTCCAGAGACAATTAAATCTTACGGGAAAGGTCAGCTGACGTATCGTGAGCGGCCATATTGCTTTTCGGGAGAATCAGTATCTTTTGCCAAAAGTAAACAGACTACGTCGGCGCCACTTGTGTCCTGATCGAAACACTTACCAACCAAAGTCGGCAAAAAAATCTATTCCAGCATCCCCTTAACATTCAAATTAATTACTTGTTCAAACAAATTTCCTAGATGTTGGGCACTTTTCTAAATGAAAAAAGTACGAAACTTCACTTTTGAAAGAGTAAAAGCTAAAAGCTGTCAGTTTGTCAATTGTTTTCAGAACTTTTCTATATAAATTAATAAAGATTTAAAAAAATAGATTTCTCCGATGTATTAGATCAGCAAATACGGTTTATTACGTTGGCCAAAGAAATTTTAAGTAAATACAAATTGATTTAAGATATAATTTATCTTGACTTTTTTTATTTATCATCATTGAAATTTCGTTTGAGTAAAAGTTAAACTACTAGACAAATATGTAAATAATTTTGTCCGCTCCGTATGCAACAAATGAAATATAACTTAACGTCTTATAAAAAGAAATCAACGCTGAAAAAGTTGCAAATATAATATGTGCATATCCAACTGCAGATTGAGTCTCTTTGATCTGTTAGCTCAAAACGTTGCGACTACATTAATCCCTCCAACTCTAAAAATTAACAGCGTTTCGCAATATTATTTTTCTGCGAAATATGTAGTCAAGCAGAACGAGTCCAATTTCAGCGACTGGACCAGATATAGAGCAGACAAAGAAAGCACATAAAAGAATATCGCGAAGCTTTAGCGTATGAAAAGATAATCTAGTTTCGTTGATTTTTGCGGACGTATCTGGTCCACGTCATCGAAAATTGGTACTATATCCACCGATAATACTGTTCTCTATATATATATTTATATATACATTCGATAAAAGCGCTGCAGGCAGATACCATGTTGCCTGAAGCATATGCGTGGATATAGGTAAATATATATATGGGGCATTCCACACCAACTTGAATAAGGTGTGATCCTTCAAATTTTTCATTAAACTTATTGCTATTTCATTTTCTTGACTGTGGATTAAGATGTGAAAGAAAAAATGTTTTATTACTGAAAATAAATATAAAACTGTATAATAAAATCTTTTTTCATTGAAAATGTCGAAAAACGGGACTGTCGAAGGCTATAACTTTGAATTTTTGTTTTCGAGAGCGAAAAAAAATTGATATTGATTTAAATACATTTTTTTTGTTGCATCGCTTTTTTATTTTTTCCATTATTTTAATTATTACATACCAGTGAGTTTAATTAAATAATGAAGGGTCAAACGATTATCGAGTTGGCTTGAAATGCCCGATATATATCCATAGTCTAGATTAAAAACGAAACGAGAACACTGGTAAAATTTCAGAGTATTAATCTCGACTGGTGTGTACTTTTATTTGACCGATATGCCAGCCAGAATTCTAAACTTCCATAATTTAATTCCATAAATGTTCAACTTATGTAAAGGACTTAATAGTTATTATTTCTCATAAATTATTTTATACACTTATAAATAGATATTCTGATTTGTAGTAATTACTGACGACATTTGTAAATACCATTTCAATTCAATACCAAATAACATCGAGCTATCTGCACTTGTGTAAAAATATTTGGTACAATAGATACAATGGTACCAAAATTATAGCGACCACGTCCTTTTTTTTAGAACGGTTCTTGAATTATGGGTGACATTTTTTTAAAAATTACTTTTCTTGACCTTTTGGATCATTCTAAATATCCTTACATTAAAATGTAAAAAAAATTGCTATGTACGGGTCTATTTGAATTGCAGAAATTTCAGATTTATTTGCAATTATTCGGATTTCATTTAGTTGAAATAAATTTTATTTGAAATTACTACGATTTATTGTAATGAAATAAATTCCGTTTGATCGAAATCAAATCCTTTTAGACCGGCCATTAAATAAATTTCTTCTTAAATAGCCAATATAACAGAATCTTAGTAGTAGTAAAAGTGTTTATTGACAATACATTGTACATTTTTTGTTGGGCGAGGACAGCATACAATACATTCATACGATTTTCAACATAGACATACATATTGCCAATGGGCCATCGACCTGGGTCCTTCAGCCCTAAATGTTTAAAGTTGCGATGGTTTATATATATATCTTTTTACATTCGTTTATCCGCTTATTCTGTTTCTCATTCTTCATTAGCTATTCTCTCGACTCATTTAGATTATTATATCAATAGACTAGAATTTATTTTACTTAAAAAAATTCGTATTAATTTCAAATAACATTTTATTTATTTCAAATGAACAAATATTTGAAATGTATTATCTTAATATTAATGTAGTATCAAACCGATTAATGAGAAAAATATAGTAATTTAATAAAACAAGGATGCAAAGTAGAACATTGCACATTGCTTCCTCATTATTTTTCGCGATTTACAAAGTTACCTCTATGAGGAAGTATGTTATTCAATTTTTGGCTTCCTCATATAGGAAGCTTTGTAAATCGCGAAAAATAATGAGCAATGTGCAAGGTTCTACTTTGCATCCTTGCTTTAATTAGATAAATATACATGTTGTGGACACGCTTTTTCTATTTCGTTATTACGTTATTTCGTGATTATTAGAGCGTTTCCGAAAGTGAATGTGATAATGTATATTTAAAAAAATAATTCAACATTCCATAAAATCAAAAATTTCATACCGTTCGTCACTAAATTAGACGTATATAACGGCTGAATATTGTTTCATTTATATACAAAATTTGAGCTCGCTATCTTAAGTTTTGCAAAATTTACAATAGAGCGATAATGTCAATTTTTTGAAAAATTTAAAACATCATAAAATTTTAACGGTTCAACCGATCTTAACAAAATTCAATAGCGATCACCGGCGTATGAAAGCTCACATTCATACCAATTTTAAGATCAATATCTCGAAAATTGAACGAGTTATCGCGTAAACAGACATTTTTCAAAAAATTAAAAAACGCGTAATAATTTAACGATGAATGGGATTTTAACAAAAATCTGTATGAACGATGAGACTTGATCCCTCTATCTATGGTCAAAATTTCAGCTTGATATCTCAAGGCATTCCCGAGTTATAAAGGTTTACATTTTTCGATCGTGTTACATACACACATGCACACACACATACTCACACACACATACAGACATTTTTTCTAAATCCCTTTTCTCGACGTTTTGGCCCATTCTGAGTGTACTGACATGAAAATCTCGAAAAAAAAATTTTCATGAAAACAAAGCTTCCTCTATGAGGAAGCAAAATATAGTTAGTCCGACGATAATTTAATTATAAACTATAATGCCCAGGAGGAACGTCTTTATTTTATGGTTATAGCAAAAATAATTATAGTAGCAATCATCAAAATGATAATAGTTTCCAATATGCCGTCTTGTTGCATATACGATTTCAACGTTTGTTTCCAATAATTTTGCAAGTGTCGTTTATTGAACTATATTATCATCGCTTCAGCCATAAAACATTGGAAGCCTTCCTATATTTGTTTTATCATGTGAAATCGTTAAATCAACTATATACTTTTCTCTCACGGTGTAAGAAAGCAAAATATTCGTCGAAAATGTATATCGATGTACCGAAAACATATCGTTTCAACAGCACATAGTCCAAGATATATCAAATCGTGTATGGATGCGAGGATTCGGCCAGAACGCTCCAGTTGATACCAGAATCTGTTTGAATGCTGTGTACCTACTCACGTTGAAGTACGAGAGATTGCGACTCGTATATACGCACGTCCGGCCATCCAACGATATCACTGGGGCCGCGGTTATGTTACAGTAATTTCGCAAAAATTAGTTACATTAACTGACTCTCTCGTGCGTCATTTGTATCCTCGATTATGGCATCCTTTTTTTTAATTCTTTCTTCACGCTCGCTTTCGCCTAACCAGCTCGTGAGAAACGCGAATAATTGTCGAGTTAAACGTATATGCGGAATGACGACAATAGCAAAAAAAAAGAACAACAGAGAAATGTTCGTGTTAGTCCTGAGAAATGTTGCTGTAGTGAAAGTCGTGAATTACGTAAAACCTTGAATTCGACAGTGATAATAATTTAATTGTACAAAAGAAAAAAAAAATGATAAATACGTGCACTTTGATGGAAATTAATTATTAACTGTAATTTAGCATAATTTATATAATTTAGTATAATTTAGACAACATTAATGATATCTCGGTACAAATTGTATTACATTTTTAAATGCATAATTGTGCATTTTAGTTGTATTTAAAATGACGATGAAATCAAATATTACTTTGAACTCACATATTTATTTGTGTATTCAATATTAATTCGACGTAATATAATATTTTTCAATATATTTAATTACTTTAGTGAGCAATTTCAAAAATATTTTATCAAAATTTAAAAAAAAAGACTGTCCTTATAGGTTTGCTTAAAATTGCCGTAAACCATGAAATAATAAATAATCGCTTATTTTAAATATAGTGTCGCATTACATTTTCCATTCAACGCTTATTCATATTTTAACCAACGCGGTCAATATTCAAAAAACCATATATGAGGTTTTTAGATAGAAAAAAATCCATATTCAAAATTAAAATTAATTAAAATGGTTGGACTTCAGATTTTTTCACCGGACAAATTGCCTCGGAATCTTTGAGTGATCGCCGAATTTTGAGTATTTTTTTTTTCATGGGATGGCCCAATGCTGTGAGGTTACAGCAAAATTCGGCGATCACTCAAAGATCACTCAACCTGTTCCGAGACAATTTGTCCGATGAAAAAATCTGAAGTCCAACCATAAAAAAAAAATAATTTTGTTGTTTTTTCCATAAAATGTGACCTGAAATTAAGCAATTAATTTTGAATATATTTTTTTCTTGTTGGCCATAAAAAAATGCACATTTTCGTCTTTTAATGATTTCGATATGATCAATAGTTTCTGAGATATTACAGATTAAATGAGAAACTATAAAAAACGAAAAAATTTGCATATTCCGGTCAACTATTTTTTTAGAATTTTGAAATTTGGTCCATCAATAGACACCGCTGAACCTGATTTTTAGATAAAATTTGAGATTTTTTTTTTTTGGGGGTGGCGAAAGTCCCGTGGAATCCCTCATATATATTATTTACAATATAAATAAACAAATACAGTGAATTGAAAACTAATGAACCATTACAACTCTGCATTCGACTATCTTTTTCACCCATAAATTCCGAAATAAAAATTCCTCTATTTGCATCTCTGGAATATTAATGGGAATTTCAGTATTATTGTGCTGGTAATTGGGCGAATTATCATTTTATTTTGATTTCGGTGTAGCTTTATTTTATTTGCTATAATAACTAATAAAAAATCGCTAATTTAAATAATAGTCTTTCGTTACATTTTCCATTCAATGCTTATTCATATTTTAACCAATCCGGTCAACATTAAAAAAAAACATATATATATTATTTACAAAATAAATAAACAAATACAATGAATTGAAAACTAATGAACCATTACAACTCTGCATTCGACTATCTTTTTCATCCATAAATTCGGAAATAAAAATTCCTGTGTTTGCATCTCCGGAATATTAATGAGAATTCCAGTATTATTGTACTGAAAATTGGGCGAATTATCATTTTATTTTTATTTCGGTGTAGCTTTATTTTATTTGCTATAATTACTAACAAAAAATCGCTAATTTAAATAATAGTCTCTCATTACATTTTCCATTCAACTCTTATACATATGTTAACCAATGCGGTCAATATTTAGAAAAACATATATATATTATTTACAAAATAAATAAACAAATACAGTGAATTGAAAACTAATGGACCATTACAACTCTGCATTCGACTATCTTTTTCACCCATAAATTCCTCTGTTTGCATCTCTGGAATATTAATGGGAATTCCAGTATTATTGTGCTGGTAATTGGGCGAATTATCATTTTATTTTTATCTCGGTGTAGCTTTATTTTATTTTCTACTGATACAGTACAGTGACAACTTGGTTAGTTGACGATAATATATGGTGACATAAGTATAGACGATAGCGTTGACCCGCGAACCCGAGCTATTAATTCGGGCTCGACGACCCTCCGAGAAATGGTCTAGCGTGCAGCTTACAATGTACACACACGCGCGCGCAGCCATTTACAATCATAAGACCGGGCCAGAGAGCCTTTCAATTGAGGTGGCTTGATTGAATAATTTACTTAACGACGTTGCGCCCCATCACCAGTTCCGCGACGATATATTACTATAGCGTATAAGATCTTATAGGTGCACATGGTATTGGCAAGTCGATCAAGTGTATTTGAGATGTCCATTTCAAGATTCGGGACCATTTAAGTGAAAAAGCATTTAAAGTTATTTCCAAATAATTAATTACGATTAATTACTGTGATGAATAATTTTCTACGTTTTTGTTATAATCAAATGAAATGATAATATTTAGCATGGGTATTAATTATTAGCGGGTATTAATTATTTGTAGTGAAGCAGTTGTAGATTTGATGGATGAGAAATATCAAGAATCGCGGTAGCGACTCGACGCCAAGTTAAAAAAGAAATTAATGTTGCCTTCACACTACGATTTGTCTGTCTGACTGGTATATTTTATTAATAAGGCCGATGTGCTCTATACCATAATTTATGTAAAATAAATTATGTGTCATGAAAAAGTCCAATCACATATCGATATACAAGGCTTCCTGACTTTTATCATTATCTATGATCATTTAGTAAAAAACAAATAAAAGTTTTTGAATAAGATTAGTTAAATTTTGTTTCTTTTAGATGCTTTCAATTGGTTCAATTAATTAGGTTACTAGAATAATATTGAAATGAAATATTTGTGTATTATCTTATCATTTTCTTTTTTCTTGACACATTTTCATTATCTTTTTGCATTATTTAATCGTTATTCAACCGAACGTCATTACTACTTATCGTCGTTATACAACCTTGATGGAAACTTCAACCCTTATATAACTATGCGTGTGTATACATATATAAATACAATCATATCTTAATCTTATTGGCTGACGATTGTTCAGACAATATCGCGAGCAGCAATCTCAAGACTCATTCTAGATCGATAAGGAAACACAAGAAAAGGGAGACAGTTTGACTAGAAAACATGGCAAAGCTTAGAAAAGCCATTGAAAAAGCTCGGCTCGCTCAATTATGTCATATATCCGCCTAACAAGTAGGAGCCACGTTCGTAACTCAAATACGTTACCTTACTTGATTGGAAACTGTGCGCTTCGGGGATTTCCCGGCGCAGAGCTAACTCGATTAACCTCGTGTCACTTCACTAAGACCTGCTGGTGGCCAATCAACCCCTCTACTCGTTATGAATCCGTCGAAACGATTTATGTAGAGTCAGGAACGAATTATTCATTTTCTCGTGAGTACAGCAAATGCCAGAAAATAAAGACGACTGAAATACGTTTCTTTATTACTTTTTTTATAGTTTCAGTAGTCGAACCAAGATTATGTCTGACCGATGAGAAATCGAACTACTTACACACATATAGTAGTATGATTGGCTGCTATGTCTGGTACAGACAGATGAAATAAAAATTCGGTGACTCGATACTAAAAAAAGAATCAAATATTAATACCAGTGAATAATTCAATAAATTCTTTTTTATTTTGTTGATTAACGAAACTTTCAGTGACTGTGAGATTTAATTGCTTAATGACACGAGAAAATTATTCAGTTCATAAAATAAATTTATCGAAAATAGAGATAAAAATAAGATAAAACATAATTCAAGGTAAATCCACTGATATAGTGTCTATCGCGTTATATATTTAGTAGATTTTCATCTTCAATTTGTTTATTTATGGGTTGTTATTGTTATTCGCGTCTGCAATGACTTCCAGCGCGATAGATATTTATAATATTGCTTCACGTGGATTTTTATTGATAATGTTCGTATTGCTTTCCGCGAAATTCATTGAGAGTGTTTGGAGATTTTTGTGCAATGGTGTAATTTTTGTGGCTTTTTAGAAATAACATTTAAGGTCTTTTTCAAGTACAAAATCAAGTTTTTTAATAACTTTACATGTAAAATCATCAAAAATCGTGATTATTTTTTAAATAATCCTTTATATTTTTTTTTCTTAAAAAAAAAAAAAAAAAAAATAAACCTTTGTATTTTGAAAAAATTAGAAACTTACTTTAAGCTTATGAATAACGTTGATCTTTAAGTATCTTTAGGACGGAGTTTAGTTTTTACGATCTTTTTTTATATCATAGTGTTTTTGTAAGATAAACTTCAACACAAGAAGATAACAATTATATTAATTATATCACGTATATCATCGTTGAATGAATCATTGAAAACTCTTGATTTTACTTTCTTTTTCATTTAGCTCTCATCCCTTAGAATTTTTTGAATATATTGTACCAGCTAGTCAGCAAATTAATAATTTTTTAATTGGAAAAAAATTAATGTTTTCAGTCCTTTTTCATGACATTTCATGCTTCATTTCAGGCCGCGCGAATTTTCATGACTTCTCAGGTCGTTGGTCACCCTGTTAGAGCACTTCGATAAGTGGATTATGAATTGGGTGGCAAGTTTTGGTTATTTTCCTGATGGCTGAGCGTTCAGCACGACCTAGTTTTTTAAATATTTGGAATGGTTTCATGTTGGTAAAAAAATGGTGTCCGTATTCTAAAACTGGTCTTATGATCATGTTGTATATTTAGGATTGGGTTTTGGTGGAAATGCCAAGTTGTCTCATGGCAGAGTTTTCATGTAATGTTTTCATGTAGTAATGTCAAAGGATCGTAGGGTTGTAAGTTGATAAAAAGGTTTTTCGAAATAAATTCGTGGTAGAGATAGTTTCCTATTAAAGGAATAAATAGCAGTGCTATGAATATAGTACCCGTTAATTACTATTAATACTCATTGATCAAACGTATATTTTACTGCCTTGCATCCATTACACTGATGAAATTTTTTGCTCTGGTGTAGCAGGAATCTGAACAAAAAAAGAGAATGAGAAAAAGCGGGCCCTTAACAGGTTGAATGAAAAACCATTTGTCCTCGTTTCTGTTCAACAAGAATTAGCAATTTTTATCAGCCGATACATGGTGTCTGAGAGCATATAATTTATTTAAATTATAGACATGCGAAGTGCACGAAAAGCAAGGGAACTCTCATCATCACAATTTACTATTGCTCGGAGAAGGTGGAGATCCACACTCGCCGATAACTGGATATCCTCTTGATTATCGAAAGTGCACTTTGCTGTACCTGTGGTGCTTCGGTTTACAACGACGGTCACGCTCCGCTATTCGTCGATGCGTGCTGGTGTTGTACGGGGTTGTATTTGCAGTCGACGAACTGTCGTAGGTATATTTGTATCATTCGCTATTCCTTATTCGCAGTTCACGGCAAGACACGCACACGACGTTGCAACTGAGTTGAGCACGTCACACCGCGTGCAACCTCCGATCGCCTTCAATCTTATGGGGCTTCACGCCGGGGCGCTGATGCGGCTCTTCCCTTTTCTATCTTCCTACCTCTCCCCAGTCTAACACCGCAATCGTTTCACAACACGGTTCAAGCGATTTGTACTAACTGCGATATTGATTTATTTACAATCTGTAAAGAAGTCAACAATCAGCGTCAGTTCAGAGATAAAAAAATCATTGCTTTCACATTTTACAGTATTAATCAATTTTTATGCAATCTGTAGGCAATTAAATGAATTAACAGTTCCTGAAAATGTCTGCGTAAAAATTAATGTATTTACTATGTATGCGGAAACTGCAATATGGATTTGTTTATGATCTCGATCGTTTTAGATCGGCGTTGATTTTACGATCGGTTTAATTGCATTTCTCTTTCACCTGCAGTCAATTGAAAGAATCAATGGTTAATAGAGAGCTTTGAGTACGGGATTATATATTTAGGATATACAGTAGGACCTCGATTCTATGGACACATCGGGACCGGAAGTCCGTACGATCGAGGTCCTCTAAGCTCCATCCCTGCAACACGGCGGGCCACTCACACGCTCGGAGCCAGTGCCGTATGATATGGTCGCGGTACCCTAGCTCGTAATTTTCAATTTAAAAAAAATATTTTTCTATATAATACGTTTTCTCTCAATTCTTCGCGGTTTTAAATATTTTTTTGTTTGAAAAATTGAGGACTCGAAGCGCTTGCGAGAGCACGCAACTTTTTATATCTCCGATATCTCCGCTGAAGGTATACCTCTGTCAAGTTTGTCGATTATATTCATCACCTCACTGTTAGTGAGAACTTTTTTCTTCTTCTTTGGTACTTCCGTTGTTGAACTATCTTAATATCTACACATAAACACCACGAATGTACACACTTAACCTAAAAGCGGAGTTCCGATGGTGTTCGACGCACGCGTATAACACTACGACTACGGCACTGATCGGCGTGGCGCGGTAGGGCTGAGTGGGGTAAAAAAAGTGGGAATCGTCCGCATAATCGAGGTCCGTAAGTCGATATCTGACTGTATTGAAGTTTCTTGCGGCTTGGGCGCTACACCCCCTCACACCAACCCGATCCCAATACTTTATCTTCTCGAGTAGACAGATGTGACTTCAGCAGAATATAAGTTATGACAATTATTATGGCAAATTATGGCAACAGTTGTTATAACAAGGTCTGCCAGAGCAACGGCCCGAGCAGAAATTAGTTCGGGCAGCCGCGATTAAATAAGGGGCTTTTTTAGGTATAAAGTGGAATCCACTATAGGGAATCTACTCTAGAACCCTACTAGGCTCAACAGAGGCGGCCACGACAAACTTCGGGGCCTAATCAGGCTTAAATGTGGAACCCTCACTAGAGTCGCCCATATTGAGCCTCTTCGTTGCCTACAAAGGTACACAGAAAGAAACGTGACTAGCCTAGTAGGGCCCCTAATAGAACTGGGGCAAACTAGAAAGGGCCAATTCAGAGACCCAACTATTTTTCTACACGGGGGATGGCATAGCAACCCAGTAAGAAATCGAACACCAATAAGTCAACATCGTAAAGGTATAATAGCTGATCTCCGTGACTGCTCGTTCGATGGCACGATAAGAAGCCATTGTGCCGTCACGGTGTCGTTACAACCACGCTGTAACGCCGCGATAACGTCACATTCAGACGGACGTAATGCTACCGTGGTGTTACTCTCAATTTTAGAGCCACTCCAGGTGCGTTTTGAGAGTCGAGAGCGTCGAGGCAATATCGGTTGCCGTGCAAGTAACGTTGGTACGACGCTGGCGACAACGTAGGGCCAACATAGGAAGAAAGTCGCAATGATAAAAACGGCTCGATGTTTGTAAACGACGTTCGCCGCGTACTGGATGCCGATGCTCAGCCGACATAGAATAACAAAAATTAAAAATCATTTTAAAAAAATTATGGATATGCACATCGGCCCAATGCTTTTTAATGGTCATGTCCTCTCACGCCGTTGGAATCTTTAAGTGCACTTAACGCGCTTGCGCATGTCAGTTATTGAAAAGAGATGTATGTAGTTTTGTTAACTAACCACAGTCTGTGCCAATCAAAACAACCCTTAATGATTGTTCCGCCTCTTGCTGACGAAACGGGAACCACTCAAACTATGTTTAACAAGCGATGCATCCCTCACCACTGCAATTTCACGAACGTGATCATGGATAATAAGAGATTTACTCGCACTACTGAAAAAGGGAACAAGTTCCAGACCATTATGTTAAAACGTGGTCTGCCCTATGAGATCCTCCCCGCTCCCTCTTACCCCATGGGCCCCCCTATTTATCAAGATCTCGCTCTGATAGGTCCCCGAAATCTCTTATCCCTCGGGATGCTCTTCATTTCCAGACATTCTTTATCTCTCGGGATACTCTTTATTTCCAGGGATGCTTTATCCCTCGGGATACTCTTATTTCCAGGGATTCTTTACCCCTCGGGATACTCTTATTTCCAGGGATGCTTTATCCCTCGGGATAGTCTTTATTTCCAAGAATTCTTTACCCCTCGGGATACTCTTCATTCCCAGAGATTCTTTATTCCTCGGGATACTCTTCACTTCCAGGGATTCTTCATCCCACGGGATACTCTTCATTTCCAGGGATTCTTTCTCTCTCGGGATGCTTTTCATTTGCAGGGATTCTTTATCTCTCGGGATACTCTTCATTTCCAGGGATTCTTTATCCCTCGGGATACTCTTCATTCCCAGGGGTTTTTTATCTCTCAAGGTGCTCTTCATTTCCAGGGATTCTTTATCCCTCGGGATACTCTTCATTTCCAGTAATTTGATATCCCTCGAAATACTCTTCATTTCCAGGGATTCTTAATCCCTCGGAATACTCTTCATGTCCCAACAGCCTCTCCCTCCATCCCTCGGAAACTACCACTCGATTTAGCAAGACTTAGAATAATGTGAGTTTGGAGAGACTCGTGGAGACCTTAGAATAATCCAGGGCTGAAGTGTCATCGACCCCGGTACTTCGACTGGAGTGTCATTGGACCGAGCTTCTCGATTAATGTACACAGTCGCGTCGACATATTTTTATAGTACAGAGCGATACCCCATCTGCGATATTTATTTATTTACTATATTGATTTAAAAATAGCCGCCTCGGCTAAAAGAAATGGATCATTGATTTCATAATCTACCAATTGATTCAATTTCAGATAAGAGCACTTCTACCTGCTCGCATATTATCTTCCATATATAGCCAATTCAATAACATAAATGTGAATGAAAATTTCTTGAGTATATAAAATATTATTATCGACTACACACTGAAGAAAATGTCATTGTAATCCCAATTCCACTTTTATCTCTTGGAATTCTGTTTCAGATCAAAAAGATCAATTTCCACGAAAACGTATTATTTTTTCGTACAGAATTGTAATAATTGGGAACCGAGCTTGAAAAATAACACATGTTGCTAGCGGAATATTATTGGATCTATGCTATTTTGTATCCGCATACAGAAAGTATTCGGTCACATTTACCTTGTCACTCCGGTTAACCACTATCGTATAATTATATAGATGTATGTACATAGCACTTCAAATTATTCCAAGATAACAGAATGCTTGATTTTCAACTTAGCCTTTACCTATATTTTAATAAAAATTACTCGTACCGTTGCAAATTGACAGAAAAATTAAAAATCATTGTAAGAAAAACAATTCTTGTAATTACTTCGCAAACTTATGGTAAATAAGTAAATAAATTTAAAGGGACAAATTGCGGTTCCCATTTTCTACGCAATGGCGATTGCAGAAGGGATAAATTACGGCCAAAAATTCCCATATAATTCTCAGTCGTACACAACAGGGCATTAGCGTCAAAGTGTAACCTGAAAGAACCCAGAAGGTATCATTAGAAAAATAGTATAGAATTTAGTGAGTTACCGTAATAATTGGTTACTATAAGTGGCATGTTTACGAACCTAAACACAATTCGAACAGCAATCGCAACTGTGATTCATCGTGAACTCGTCACTATTCAGACGACAATGACGCACTCTTCTGCACTATTGTAAAAATGTATGAAGACATTGCTCGGTTGAATGACATTGCACGTGCTCTTCCTCTATTTTCTCGTCTCCCGATTACGACGCCCAGTCGATAAACATGCCGCCACGGACGTCGATGACGCCTACACAGTGTTGTTGAATTTACAAAAATGTTCTGTTGGTTGGCGGCGTCTACAAAATAATGTGTCAACATATACGCTATCTACGTACGTCGCAAAAGGGATGAGGTCAAGGGGCGGAGCTCGCTGAGGGGTTCAGAGGCGCAGCCCCGTTGGGATTTTAGGGGGCGGGTTTTTATCGATACCATAAAAGTATTTTTTTTCTTCCGTATACTTTCTATGTGTTTATTTTATGTACGGGCGCATCCCAATTACATACGTACAAAATGTCAACAAACTTTTAAAATTCAATTTAAAAAAAATTGGAAAAGAGAATAAAGAATAACATCAATTCATGAAAATACTTCACATATATAAAAAATATGGAATTTATAATGTATGTAGGAAAAATATAGCGGCGAAAAATATAAATCTCGGATATACTTATATATTTATCTGTGAATAAATAATACATCATATGTATCTATTATATAATGCATATCGAACAGGTACATAAAAAAAATTAGAGAAACACTTAACACTGTTTATTTCGACGGCTTTTTCCTTTACAACTATGGAAATGCCATTAGCAGGGTTAACAAATATTTTTTAACGAAACATTTCCGCTAGAGTTATGCACGCATGGAACGATGAGTTAATTTGAAGTCCAGCGAATGGAAAACACGACATTCCCGAACCATTCGATCGAACCGGAAAATCGATATATCAAGTAAATATTTACACGAGTATCCGTATATCGCACCTTGTTAGGGCACACATATACCCTGCAATTACAGCCCAATTAGATTTTTTTCCGAGTTTGTCACGTCACTCTATTGTACGTCAGCGCCCCCTTATTATTGCATTACAACAAGGGCCGACACAGTATTTTCTAAAGATAGGTCGTACGCGCGAGCACGCGAGTACCTCGCTTTTACATCACCGTTTTTACTCACGCTCCGATAAATTATGAGGTCGTGCGCTAATTGACGATGCATCACACCATGGAGTAATCTCAATTTCAAATTTTACTATTTTCCAGATCCTCTCAAAACCCAACCACAACAAAAAAGAAACAAAAAATTACTTACCATTTTCCAAATAATAATAACATAATAGACAATAAAGATTTCAATAAAAAATAATTAAGACACTTTCAAAGAACTTACCAGATATGTCAACTTAAAAATTTCGTTACCACTTCGCAAATTTTAATTTAATTGACGATGCATCACACTATGGAGTAATTTCTCCATTTCCATTTTCGCTATTTTCCAGATCCTCTTAAATTCCAAACACAACCAAAAAAAAAAGAAAATACAGAATTTCATTACTTACCATCTTCCAAATAATAATAATATAACAAACATTAAAGTTTCTAATTAAAAATAATTAAGACACTTACAAAGTACTTACCAGATATGTCAACTTGAAAATTTCGTTACCACTTCGTAAATTTTAATTTAATTGACGATGCATCACATTACGGTGTAATTTCCCCATTTCAAGATCCACTTACATCCCGAACGCCAGCAAAAAAATACGGAAATTCATTACTTACCTTCTTCCAAATAATAATTACATAATAGACATTAAAGTGTCCAATTAAAAATAATTAAGAAACTTATAAAGCACTTACCAGATATGTGAACTCGAAAATTTCATTACCACCTTGTCAATTTTCATTCAATTGCCTGCGCATCACACTATAGAACAATTTCTTCATTTTCGATTTCCTCTTCCAAATCTTCTTAATCCCAAGCACGAAACAAAAAAAGCTGTCAATTCACAACTTACCATCTTTGAAAAAATACTAACCCGAGAGCCATCTAAGTTTCCAATTTAAGAAACATTTAAGAAGCTTACGAACCACTTACCAGATATACCAACTTGAGAATTTCGTTTCCGCCTCGTAAATTTTCATATTCTCCTATAACAGGAACTAATATATATATATATATATGTAACAAGTCGTTAGCATATAGTCGTACCGAGAGAGTGTATAGTTCGTTGGTTCGGCAACAAAAGTTTTGGAACGTCGCGAAGTGATCCACGTGAGAAGGAGGCGCGCAGAAGATAGTTGTCAGAGTCGCGAGTATATCGGAGGTTAGAACGAAGTATCGTGATGTTGGGTTCGGTAATCGATTCAAACAGGCGGGGCACAAAGTGAAGGGAGGCACGAGTCGATGGAGGGCGCGAGCGGGAGAGATAAGCGTCGTTGCTTGCTACTGCTGCTGCTGCTGCTGCTTCTGGTGCTTCCACTTGTGCTGCTATCGATGCCAAGTATAGAATATATAGCTCAAAGAGGCATAGCTAGCTGCTAGCTAGCCGCGAGACTGTCGTGTCGTGAAGGCGTCGTCCTCGTCGCAGACGTCGTTCACTCGTCTCTCGTCTTACCCTCCTCGGCCATCTTGGACGTCGACTGGCGTGTCGGACGCGCGACTTCGACGAGTCGAGACGCCGTTGCCGTCGTCGACGAAGCGCACGAACACGTCCCTCGTCTGAGGTCTCGCGTGGACCTCTCCACTTGTGTATATATTGGCTCGAACTGCTTTCTCGCGATGCTCTCGGCCGCGTGGCGAGAAACCGCATTCAGACCCTACTCTCACCCTTCCCATGTCGACTAACGTCACGTGCTAATAACTACACAACTTTCTGTATTCACGAACCCGTGTATATATACAATATATAGGTACGTGTAGTACATGCTTTAGCCGTTGGTTCGCTGTTTCTTATCGCCTTGGGCAAGCACCGAGATCGCGCTCTGCTAGACTACAAGCACGCACCACGTTTACAACATTGTGTAGAATTATCAAAGGGGCTATCGAACTTTATTCAACGAGGGATATATTGAGATCCTAAGAGGTTAATCGTTGCTGGATAAAATTATAAGTCGGGGAGCTTTGCGGTATTATGTTAAAGGTGAATAACCGAGTCGAGATCTGCGGAGAACGTAATCTTTGCTTTTCTTTGATGGAGGTGTTTTTTTTGTTCGTTTGAAGTAAGAATCGATATCTGGTTTAGACAACGTTAAGAGGTCCGACTTCTAGTCAGTGGTGCTATTACTGTGTTGTCAGAAAAACGTAAACTCTTGTTATAACGTACGAACAGTAAAGAAATTAATTGTGGTGACTTTGTTGAGTATGCTTTTTTTTATACGTAATAAACCATTATTGTAAAAAAAGTCTTACTTATGTCGTAAATCTGAATCTTCAGATAAGTTACCAGTCGCAGGATTGCAAACCTCCATAATTGTGTTTTATAAATATTTATTGCAATTGTGCTTCAATAAATATTTTTTTGCAAAAATTATCAGCAGCTTTTATGAAAAGATGTTGAAATTTCATATTGTGACTGCTAATTTTTCGTCAAATTTAAGTGGAAATTAGTTTTTTTTCCAGAGTTACCCAAAAACTTAAATATAGTTTTATAATCACTGCAGTTTATTATTATGCAACAATAACTTTATGATCATTTTAAATTAAAAAAAATAATGTCTGAAAAACTCTGAATCCAAGTATTTTATTGTACTTCGTTGCTTTTCATAACTTTGATTAAGAACATATAAAATTGATGCAACTTTCTGTATGTAAACGAATAAAAGATTAGCACATTAGTAAATTTAAATAGTGCCGAATTGCAGAAAAATAATGTTCTTTAATCATTGATATATTTATACTTAGTGATCGATATTTCAAATCGGTTGAATAATAATTTCAAGTTAATAAGCAAATGTTGACCCCGGAAGAATGACGTCATTTCAACATTGACAAAAAATTATTCTATCTCTTTAACTCACAGTTATGCAGAAAAGGATCGCGTATTTCAACGGAAAATGCAGAGTTTTAAATGTCAAATGTTTGCGGTCCGTTTAAACAGGACAGAAAATAAACTTTAATTAAAAAATGTTCACGTTTAGAAAAATCCGTAAAGTAGTTTTTTACTCTCGTTAGATCTTCTTTAGTGACCTTTACCATTCCACTATCAACTTGCGATGTTATTAAAATCTAATATTCTTTTGACCTCTAGTACAGTGTAAAAAATGTTATGTATTCCGTTGACACATTTTGCACTTTTATCCCTTTTTAATGGGTAAAATTTACTCATCGATCGACTAATCGGCGGATGTTTTTTTTTGCACAAGTTGTTATGTCAATTTCTATGTTTAGCTGCTTGGAACATATTCGACAATGCTGACGGGATACTTCAGAATTTTTTGGGCCTCATCCGACAAATAATGTGCACACAGCCACCATTTGAAAGTGGCTGGGTGGATTTCACCCGTGTGTGATGAGTATGAAATTCCACGATCGAGTGACCGGGAAAGATTTAACTCTTTGCGTCACAGTGGGTTACTGAGCGACCCACCTATTTTCGCTCAGATTGAAATGTTTTGAATTAATTTCTGACAATAATTAATGAGTTTTTTCATTTCAGAATCGGAAAATTCATGTCACAAAGTTAATGTCAACGGATTTCGACCCTTGTTAGCAGGACCAAATAGTAGAAACGAAATAAACTTCAATAAATATTTGTTCACTTTTTGTATAGTGCGAAAATAGTACATTATGCTACGAGGGAGGGAAATGCGCGATTTTCACGAAATCGCGCTTCATCCCGTGTGGCATACGACTAGTTTTTTTCGATGTCGTTGAAATGAACGACGTCCTCCTTCCGGGAGTAATGGGGCTGTACTGCGCATGCGTGGCGAACTGCGCACGAGTACTTGTCATTGGTCGAAAAACAGCCACTTCCCTGCCGCGTTGCACGCAAGGAATGGGCCCATTTCAGCGAAGTCGGGAAAAAAGTAATTTTCTTCCTCTAGTATAAAATATCTTTGCTGATCCTTACATCCTATTTATCACTATCGACTCTTGGGCTGCGTTCCGAATGACGAGGTGTTTTGTTGTTCGATGCGCATGCGCAATGGTTTTTGCCGAGATTTACGGTGAACTTTAAGAAGTATAATAAAAGTGGAAACATAAAAAAACAATTGTTTTATTTATACTGGTACTGAAGTATGAATAATTAGATTTCTCATGGATTTGCCTATTTGTAAAGAATTCAAATATTATCCTCGTCTCCTGATCGGACGACAACTATTCACCCTACTCGCGAGGTACGGCAAAAAGTTGTTGTCCGATCGTGAGGTGGGGATAAAAAATGTTAATACTTTATAAATGGCTAATCCGTGAGAAATCGAAATTCCGATACTTTGGAATTAATAGAAACGAACAAACTGTTTCCCCTATCTTCAACTTTTACTATAATTCTTAAACTTCACCGTAAATCTTGACGGAGATTATTGCACATGCGCATCGATTAACGAAACACCTCGTCATTCGGAACGCACCCTAGATGTTCATTAAAAGACAGTGTTTCTTTGCCCAAAACTGCAAAGCAGGAATGTTATATATTCCGTTGAAACATATCGTAGTTCCGTTCAATCTCGTCGCTCGTGACCACGGGCTACATAAATAGTATGTGCACTAGGTATATATGTATACAGTTGTAGTTGCAGTAGAAGTTCCTACCGCGAGGGACCAATATGGTTAGATAAAGCAGTATCAAGCCCAGCGTCCTGCGGGAATAGTTGCAGTCAGAGATCGTGATGAGAAACCGAGTATCATAAAAAAAAAAAATACCGTACATAAAATGAACAAGCATAAAAAAAGAAAACAACCGATAAAAAATCTAGATATCGAAAGAAATCGAGGAATAGAGTAGCTGAACGAAAGAGATACACAGAGACACGTAACGAGGCATACCGCGAAGTGAAAGGTTATCGTGATACCTAAAATGCACAAGTATAAAAAAGAAATAAAACAGCGAAAAAAAATCTGTTTATCGAAAGAAATCGAGGAATAGAGTAGCTCAAGAAAAAGAGACACAGAGAGGCATACCGAGAAAAAGTGAAAGGTTATCGTGATACCTAAAATGAACAAGCCTAAAATAAAAATAAAAAAGGGAGTAAAGAAAAAAAATATCTGGTTATCGAAAGAAATCGTGGAATAGAGTAGTAAAATAGTGTGGCTGAAGAAAAGAAAGAGAGACATAGAAAGACACGGAACGAGGGATACCGAGAAGAGGTGAGAGGTTCTCGTGATACCGAGAATCTCGAGAGGGTGAGGTATAGGATTGTCGGCGAGAGGACGAAGAAAGGAGGACGATAGGGTGGGGGTTGGTTGGGCGGTTGGGCGATTGGCGGCGATGGTGGTGCGCGCGACGTCACGGGGGTCGGCGACGACGCGCAAGCGCGCGAACCCTGGACGTTCGCAGAGCCACCGCTAAGCAGTCCGACCGAGACCGCAGTACCGTACACACCGTGCACCAAATTGCACACTACGTAATAATCGCGAACACGGTCGTGTGAGCGAGACCACCGCCAACCGATCCCGCAATCCTCTCTCCACCCTGACCCTCCCCGGACAGTATTAACTCATTTTCTCTTACGGAACTCCCTCCCCCTCTCCGCCGATCGGTGTGCTGCTGCTGCATGTGCGTGTATCTCTCTCTCTCCGTCTCTCTTTCTCGCACGTAGCATTACAAAGTTATTCTTCCACTGCGACGAGCAGCACTAAACTCGTCCTTAGATACCTCGGTTGTACATCTCGTACAACTCTGATGCGTACCTATACGTGTTACAATAATAATAACAATAGCCGTAATATCGATGTAACTGAATATTCACGGCTCGCGCGTGCCTGATAAGTTTGACATTGTCTCTATGAAAAGAGGCATAAAGGAGAAAAGTATAAGCGGCGCCTCGTCTTGTCCCAACAACGTCGCGGGATTTTCGTTTACTCGACGACCGGAGAGAGAGAGTAAAACGACGAACGTATTTTTAATCATCGATCACACTGGTTTCGTGAAGGTTACGCGACGAGAGGACTCTGCAGGTCGTCCAATTTCACTCTTAAAAATAATTAATAATAATAATAATAACAATTGTGCTGTCAGTTTCTACGAGCGAACTTCGTGGAGGACCAAACGATATCACCGAGAATACGACGTCATCCCCCTCCCCCCCACAGTTGTCGACTAATACCGGGAAGCTCTCTGTCTCTCTCTCTCTGGCTCGTGCACCTCGACGTTCGCTCCTCGTCGTGACCACCAGCAGCAGCGCCTGATCGAATCAGCCCTCTTCAACGCTCACCTCGAATTTCCTCTTCACTGCTGTCTGCTTCGCTCGTCGTGTCCGTCCTCGGTACGTCGCCAACGCATCGATTCGATCGTTCCGCGAGTGCAGTTCGTGTATATATATATACATATATATAAATATATGAATGTGTGTGTATGTATGTATCTCACTCGCTCTCAGTTAGAGCGTGAGTGTGCCTGTGTGACGTTATAGATTGCTACGTCTCTCTGTCCCTCTCCTATCACTCTCTTTCGTTCTTCGAATAATCGTCAAGGGGAGGGGGCCGTGTGATCACGGAAAAATATATCTCCTCGACAAAAAATCCCTCGAATAATCTTAAACATGCAAACGAGATGACGAAAAATGGACTCTTGTTGTATAATAAGTGAAGAATAGAAGACAAGGATATAGAGGAAAGAGCAAGGAAAAAAAACGAAGAAAAGGAAGGAGCTACGAAGAGCTGTTATACTAGAGTCCAGCGAAACCCGGGAGGGCAGCACTTACGACATCATCGCGAGGAGAGACCTGCGGAAAGAGAGAGCCCATGCGCCCTTCTCGAGCCCCGTATCCGAGACCACAACCATAGCGAGACGATTCCACCGAATCGTCGTCGTCGACGTCGTTCGTTCGTGTTCTCGACGTGGCAATTCCATCATCTTGTCCACTCGCACAGGGTCATTCGGAATGTGCCATTAAACTAGAGGAATCAAGAGTATTGTTTCGGTGCGTGCGGTAGGACAAGAGCGTGTGACATTGGACCAATAGAGCGAACGAGAGGCATCGGAGCTTTCGAGAAAAGTGCTGCTACGTCCTGTGTGTGTGTGCCTGTGTGTGTGCGTGCGCGTGTACGTGATAGACGAGTGAGTGTCAACGAAATTTGGAGGTCGAGCACCGTCATCGTCGTGTGTTACCCTCAAGGTGTGGATTCTTGTAAAAAAAAAACTGTTTAATTTTTTTTTCTTTCAGATTCGTTCCACTGCTCGTGAATTACGAATCTCGTGCCATACATCTCCGTCCCATTATCACTCGCCAAATCACTTCTAGCACAAAGTGTCTCGTGTATCTTACTAAGGCTTTGAAATAAACGTTTTTTTAATTTAAGCAATTGTTTCGAGCGTTTTCATTTTGTTGGCCATCGGAAGTTCGGCCTGACATTGAAATAGACTGTTCCTGATCACATATGTCTCCGATTCGAGACATCGCTCCAGTCCCTGGAGGAAAGACTGTAAAATAGAGAGGATGAGAGTCAGCTAGGATTGAAGAAGACAAAACTGCGGCATATTCTTCATTCATCTCTCTGTCCCAGTGTCGAGAAGCTGTTGGAGCTCGTGTGTTAACTTCTGAGAGTATTTAAAAGATAGGTGCAGGTGCGACGAGTGTTAAATCAGCCAAAAGTGATACAATAGAGTGAGCGTGGCTGTCGTAAGGTTTATAAATGTGTCGTTCGCGATACAAAACGTGAAGTGTCAGGCGGCGAAGAAGAAGAGGAAAACGAAGGTGGAGAAAGGGAGCAAGAACGAGCGACGGGAGAGGAGGCGAGGCAGGAGGAGAAGGAAGAACGGGTAGAGAAAGGGGGGGAGGCGAGGCGGAGGAGAAAAGGTGACGAAGAAGCAAGGAGAGATAAAGATAAAGAGAAAAAGGCTAAGAGCTTGCGAGGTGTATAGAAACAATCATCATCATCATCATCATCAGCAGCGAGTGGCAAAGCTACGAGGATCTACGACACGACGTCGAGAGAAAAGCTGCGCTGCTACATCGTCGACGACGGTTTACGGGTAACCGGCAGCAGCGGAGGCTCGAGGCCTCCGTGCCGCCGCAGCACCGGCATCACCAGCAGCACCCACCGAGCAATTTTATTTTTAGTTGTGTTACACTTGCGGGCAAGAGTATCTGTGCACGCGAAGCTAGAGAAAGAAAGAGAGAGAGTCACACGAAAGAGAACGAGAGGAGGATACACGGATAACGGTCGTGCCTAGCCGGTCAGCAGCCACAACGGAAAGCCGGATGAAGCAGCTCTACATATGTGACGTCGAGTACACCTAATTCGTCGTTTGCTCGTTGGTTCTATATCGCCCTGACATCGCCGCACCCGAAGAGAGCCTCCTCGCTTCATTTTCGTCGTATGACGGATTAAACAAAAAAAAAGCAAAAACATCACGACTCGAATCACATCAAGTGCGAGTACACGGTGAGTATAGTTGTAGTCGAATGAGAGGAGTGCCGATTGATTCGGAAACTCCTCTGCTGTTCACTCCCTGCTGCCTTCTCTCTCTCTCTCTCTCTCTCGATGTTCTACTATGCGGTGTATTGGTACATATATGTGTACACTATTGGTATACGTACATAAGAGATTCCTATATATTCACCCTAGCAGTCGACGCCGCCATCGCACCCAACCTAACGCCCCCTTTACCCTCCCTGCGCCATGCCGCGCGCGCGCTTCGCTCTCTCACCTATACTCGCTCGGCTTTAGCTCTCTTCACCGCGCAATCCTCGCGCCCAACCCAACTTGCTGTTTCTCCCTTTCTCTATCGTTTTCTCTCTCTCGTGCGCTCTGACAGACTCGCGTGGAACCGCACGCACGCCTCGTCGCTGCTGTTACTGCTGCTGCTGCTGCTCTGCTGGCGTTCTCGTGAGCTCGTGCCTCGGAGGCCGTGGAGCACCTAGCAGCGAGCTACAATTACCCCCCCGAGACCTTATGACCGACCCACCCTATACGAGAACCGACACAGCGCTCTTTAATTTCGCTACTGCCGGGACATCCGTTAATCTCTCAACGGATATGGCTCACGCGAATTTCAAGTTCGCTCAGGTTTATCTGCATTGAGAGAAAAGACAAAATGGTGACAACCTCACCAGGAGGTTTCCAAATTCGTCGCTGACTCAAAGGAATTTAAGTTGAAATAACCGCAGGACCTTTGAACCAATGAAATCAATTTTTTTGCGTCAACTACTTTACGATGTTGCGCTTCAAATGAAAATTTACTTCAGTGAGCCTCGAAACTGCTAAACGAACCGTAGTTGTATGCTGTACTGATAAAATATAAGATTCAAATAAGACGTCGTACATAATTAAAGTACCACGAATGGTTGAGTGAATTACGCGTTCTACTTCAATGATCGAAATGATATTTGTGGAGCAACCTCATAGAAATTATTGACATCACTATAGTACGCCCTTAAGAGAACTGCGATGTAGATAAGTCGTATAAACCAGGAGGTAGTCTCAACCTCCTAAAACAATCTACTCAGCCACGACTAAGTACTGGTTTACATTTGTTGTTCCTTTGATGCAAGGAATATGACGTTGTGTGTAATAACTGATTTTTACAGTTAAGAAAACTTTGGTGTAATTTAATCTAATTAAATAAGAGCCTCTAATTAAACACGAACCTTTACAGGTAACCAATCTATTACACTGCATAGATAAAAAAAATTAGATGATCATGCGCTATAATCATTACTTAAATAACTGTAAGGGTTCACCTATAATCCCTGATGTAGGGATTAGGGAATTTGAACACGAGAGATTCACAAGTTAGTAATAGCGTAGTCGGTAGAGTGTTACACCGAGAGAAAAAGTTTCATTGATTCACGGAAATCTTTGTCAATGAAATGAAATACTTCAATTTTAATACTATCTTTTTTTCGAATGATCTCAAACTCAATGAAAAGTAGTGACATTGATTCTTACACCAGCTCAAAATTTCGAAACCTATTTTTTCCTGAGGTACGCGGCAGATAAAGCTCAAATTTTGTGAGTATGTAAGGAAGTACGGCAGAAATAGGCTAAGCTTCTGGCTCCTCGAAACTCGAAGCTGTTCGTTCGGGAGAACCGGAAAACAAAAACGTGAGGTTAGGTATGAGAGAGAGATCAATGAAAACGTTTCTTTGAACCAATGAAAACGTCTCTTTAAAACAATGAAACTGTTTCTTTATTATGTTTACTAAGTGAATCTTTATTTACAGGCAATGAAATGTTCTATCTGAAATTCAAAGAAATATTTCGTTGAAATCAATGAAAAAAAAAAATCAATCCACCCATTTCTTTGGCGTCAATGAAATCTTTTCCCTCGGTGTAGGTTCATAGGCATAGGTATGTAGACATAACTGGTAGGTGGGCAGTACAAACCCCGTCCCCGTCAGTTAATCGTCAAAATAGGTGGAAGTGGTCGTACATTTTTTCAAAATCCATATTCTTCTTTTGTTATTTTAATATAGTCATAATATATAATTTGCGAAGTCGAGTTTCACGTTTATTAAAAGTTTATAATTATTAAAAAATCACAGTACCAAACATGGTAAGCGAAATAGAATGACATTTAGGTGAAACAATTGGTGTCTGCTGTAAATAATCTGCACGAATCCAAAAAAGTAGTTAAGATAACAATGCGGTAGATGTCTCAACTAAACAAAATTTTTGAATCGAAGAAACCGCGGCAACCTATTGGTGAGCTTGAGCCAACCTAAATTCCGTTGGTTCCATTTTTCTTTTTTCTCAGTGTGCTCATATCGTAGGATGTGCTTCATACACGTCTGAAGACTGTCGAGTTGTATTCGACAGGACAAATAGTGACTGAATAGGACTAAGAAATAAATTTAAAAAAATACGTCGAGTCAATCGCACCCGCGGAATTACGAAGCTTATGTAATACGACCGAGCCACGATCCGACCTGGGCCGACTTCTAACTCCTCCTTACGCTCGAACATTATTTCGGGAGTGCCAGCTAGGCGGACCACACACACCAGGCACTACTTTGCTATATCGCTCTCTGCTCTCTTCGAGCGACACGCTATGCAAACCCCTCGTGAAACATTCGGTCCGGGATCGCGTGCCTTCTGCCTTTTCCTTTGCAGACGCTTGACACCATAGGCGCTCTCCGCGCATCACTGCAACTTTTCGACGTTCGCGACACTTTCTCGTTTGCTCTCGACACTCATTTTACCCACGCGTTATCTATGAATATACACACGAGAAACACGCTCTTTTCTGGTGCCGCATGGAAATTTAAGTATTTAAAATATATGCAAAATATATATTGCTATCAGTAATATAAGTTGCATATACTTCCGCATATACTATAAAATATATGCGGAATATATTTGGATCAGCCAACATTTTTTAAACGAGATTACACGGAAAAAAAAGTTTGGTTGTGGCAACTACGTTTTCGATTTGCTGTACACAATGTCTAAAAATTTAGTTGCCTCAACCATATTGAATAGTAACCTCAACTATTCACGATTAGTTCTCGATTGGATTAGTTAGGTTAACTAATCCAATCGTTGGGACTACCACTCGAATAGTTGGGACTACCATTCAAATTGTCGGTATTATCATTCGAATCGTTGGTATTACCATTTGAGTTGCTAGGGAAATAGAATAATCGATTGGTTGCGTTAACTCATTTCTTGGATATGGCAACTAATCATTTTTTCTGTGTATTACTGTTGACTCAAGAAAATATACTTACTAATCTGATACAATAGGTCATTGAACTCGAATCTAGTAATAACATATAAACAAATGATAAATATTACAATTTTTTAGTTCTATAATTATTTTTTTTAAATCTCATGATAAATATCCGATTACACAATTATTTTTACGGAAACATTATTTGCAATTGGAACGAAAAGAATAGACGAATATAAAAATTTTATGGCAAATAATGAAAACTTAAGGTTGGCGTCGAAGAATAAGAAATTCCATTGGTTCAGAATTACTTATTCACTTATCATTGAGCATATTGTAACTGAGTGTCTGTATGTAATATGTTCGGAATTCAATCTCTCAAATATTCTCAATGACTTTTTAATCAATACTAAAGTGGCTACTAAAGTTCTCGAAGTCTGTGAACATTTCCATATATTCTCAATGATTTTTTAATCAATGCTAAAGTGGCTATTAAAGTACTCGAAGTCTGTGAACATTTTCATATCTTAGACAAACTATGATCATTCTTCCGAATATGTATGTATCTGTGTTCAAAGGTCACTGATAGCCGTACTTTTGATGCGTCTTAAAAAATAAAATAATTTTGTTTTCAATCACGTAATGAATGCAATTATTTGCTGTAAAGTTCTCGCCCGGAGGGCCACATGAATTGTGAGACAATTTTTTTAGGGCCTCGGACAAAAATTGGCGATTACCAGGCTCAAGACATTTGTATTACTCTGACCGTTTAAACTTTTTAAAAATTAGTCGGAGGAAACTGACTTAATTTTAGAGCATCTTTTCCGTTGAATCATCAAATTGAATTGAAGTGAGCAACATTAATATTATTAATTATAGCGAATCTCACGATGGTTTCAAGGCAACGATATAATGATTCAGCTCAATCTAATTTCCTTTGGAGTAAATATAGTTTGCTTTAAAAAACATATATATCCTCGCCTATGGGGAGGATATTTTTCATAACTAAATTATTTATTTAGTACAGATTACACAACTACAAATTTCCAGGGTATGGAAATCGTATTTACAAGACCCTCCATAACATTTCTATGAATAGAAATACAATATTGGTATGACCGGAGTGTCACAATAAATTTGGTTGATTTGGTCACAAATGAGATAATACTTTCATCGAAGGATTTGCTGTTCTGTCATTTGAGTTAACCGTAAAAAATAGCAACGGCTTCCGTGCTCGAATTAATTGGACACTATTTAATGAAGATTAGCATCGAAGCTATATGTCACCAGTAACAACATATATACGCACAAATGAAGGGAGAGTGATGACAAGGCAGAGTCATTGGTGTGAATAACCAGCTTTCAGGATGCATAATTGAGGGGTTATCATGCATCCCATGTTCTCGGTCGTGTTAGTAGCACGACCATTCTCGAATCCTCCCAATTACACTCTATGTATACCGCAAATTTTCACTCTATATACTGTAAACTAACGTGCTGGAACAGTTATAACTATAGTGCAATTCTACGCGAAATTGCGGTTCGCTGATGTCCTATTCGTACACATGTACATGCCGATAACATCCCGCACATCGAGCGTTTTCTCTATTCAAGATTCACAATCAGAACAAACGATCCTGTGGTTATCAATGTGCATCCAAAGAATTCTTTTGTCGCCAACTGTACTATTTATTTAAATGATGCAAAATTGAACCTCGCACATTTCTTCCTCACTATTCTTCACTATTATTATTTATATTATTTTCCACTCACTATTTCTCTTTCTGCTCAGTTATTAAGAAGTATGTTCATCGATTTTTCTCATAGAGGAAATTTAGTATAAAGGTCAAAATAATTAGGACACAATGTGCAACGTTCTAAGCAATGAGCGACTTGTTTTAAGTAATTATAACAGTGAGGATTAGCGAAATTTTATTCCTCAAGAGATAATAAGGAAAAATCCGAATTCTTATAAAATCCAAAATCTTCTCTAGCATCAAAATTATGTATCTAGCATCATTGAATATTATTTCGTTTATGTAGAAAATTTGGTCTTGTCAGCTTAATTTTTGGAAAAAATTAATAATGTACCGTGTATTTTTCGAAAAATTCAAATCCTCATAAAATGTGAACCCCTTTACCGATTGCACCGAAATTCAATACCAAACAGCATCGAATGTATCTGCACTTGTGAAAAACTGTTTGGCACAATATCTACAGTGTCAAAAATTATTGCATATTCACATTACCGGAAATTAAATTTATATATTTCATAATTTTCATAGGATTTAGTGAAAAATACTGTAATTTTTGCTTCTCACTTGCATATCAAATTTAATACACCAGCTTTTGTAAAAGAGCTTCCTTAACCCATAATGAAAAATTGTATGACATATTTTTAACGGTGTATAATTTTACAACATATATATGTATTATATGTTTATTGAATAATGTATAGTTTCTTCAACCTTTTACATCCTGCTCTATAACAAATCATATCAACAACTTATATCTAGTTTTCTTAATTTAATATCACTATTTTCATCTTAAACTATTCCATTTCCTCCCTCTCTTTGGTTTTATAACTATCAAGTCTATATACTATAAGAGATGATAATATAGACATTAAACTTTAAAAAATTAAATAAAAAATTCTTTTATGAGAAAGCCAAAACTGCTATTTCTAAACATTCACGATGTAATGAATTTTACCTTAGACCTACGTGAAATAAGTTGTGAATATGAATGCCCTCTTATATCAGTCTTGAGGGCAAGATAAAAGGGCCATATAACACTGACGAACCTCATGCATACATATATATTATAGACCATTACACGATGTAGTTGTTACAAATACCTCATCGAGTCATGCGATCTTTCTGGGCCAAAGTCTTTACAATTAGTCATCGTGGAAATGCTCGTTGATAAGAATAAATACGATCCAATGACGTTGAACCTTGACAGTTAGAATTACGATCTCTGTGGCCGTATTCCTCGTCGTTACTTGGTACTCGAGATTTTGGTAGGCAAGAATACTTCATCGGAGTCTCAGTTAAAGTTTCCTTAAAAGATTTAGCAATCAAAAACATAGTCTGGCTTTAACTACTATTCAGTAGTTGATAGATAACAAAATTTTGCCATATTTTAGGTAAAAGATCTGAATTATATGATAACGCTTATTAGGCGTTTCATTGTCGGTCCATCGATAACATTTATTAATTGACCTATCAAAAAAATAATCTATCGCATCAGATCTATCGTCCAATCTACAATCTACCAAATCAAGATTTTGGATAAAATCTAAGCAGTCTATTTACCAAAATTAGGGTAGATGCAACACACTGTTGAAAATATTTTGAAAATTAATATATGTATTGGAAGTTCTTTTTCAGATATAGTATATTAAATTTCATTTAATATGCAGTTAAATTTCATTTAATATACAGATATGTCGTAATATTCCAATAATTATATTATAAACACAAGTTTTATGAAGTATTTAGTATACTGTATATCAATTTTACAACAACTTTTTTGTATATTAATTACCATTTGTGTATTAAATTTAATATACGCGTATCCGCAAAAAAACTTCCAATACTTTATATTAATTTTCATACAAAAATTTCTAACAGTGCAGTTGTCGCCATTTTTACAATAATTTATTCCAAATATTTATTCATATTAACAAAATTATCCACTCGATTTATTTTAGTATTAACAATATTGAAAATATTGTCCTTTTGGTGGCTGAAACTGAACCAAGAGTTGCTAAAAATGGTGCATCAACGCTATTGCCTTTTTTTTAAAATATCTATCGCATACTCGCATTTGGTTTAAATTATAGTTAGTTGGGCTTAGGAAAACTTAAAATAAGCACCATATGAGTGAAGCGGATAAGAGAAATTAAAATAATCCAAATCTGAGGTGAACTTCACAGCAGAACTTAGAATAATCCAACCGTGAGGAGCTTATCTGTCCCTCTATATACTTTTGTCATCTTTCATTGAACTCAGATGGTGGTTCTCGTGTAATAAGAGATAAAGTTTCCATTTTTACTTTTACCTTGACTTCTCACTATAAAACTCATGTCTAAAAAAATTCCTTTCGCGTAGAGTTAAGATTTGAAATTGTTATGATATATTGTTATATGCTAAAAAGATTCATCATGATTTTCTTATATTCGGTTTCGGGTCTCTCAAGTTCTTCAAAGTCAGTTCTCAAGTTCGGATCATGAATACCTAACGATTGCATAATCAAATTTTTGTACTTTGAACACAAATTTTCTACACTTAGATGGCCTAGAATATTTATGTTAATTGTACACAGAAAGACCGCAAATAACGTGTTAAAATGTTGTATTTTTATTTTTCGTAATATTTTCTTTCATTTTGACAAAACAAAAAAGTTTTTCTGCGCTTTAACACTATATCTACGATTATTGTAATGTGTCAATACCACATTTTTTTTCACTTCCAATTTAACACATATAAGAATGTGTAATTTCTACTAAATTCTATCTCTTATCATTTAACACGATAAATATTCGTAAATTCGCCAAAACTACAAAATATTTCTGGCACTTTCCATGCAGAAATTTTGGCAAGGATCCAGCTGGATCCTGCCTAGTATTCCCATCTTCCGGTCGGATTCGAGTCGGTCATCGGATCGAATTCCAGACATGGGATGTAACGCGCGGAAACTGGATTCCGTTCGGGATCTCGAACTGGGATCCGATCCGATGGCTGACTGGATTCCAGCCATTAGATGGGCATACTAGGCTGGATCCACCTGGATCCTTGTCGAAAGATGGGAATACCAAGCTGATTCCAGCTGGATCCCTGTCGAAATTTCCGCATGGGCAGCGACGTTAACGCGTCTGGGACACATGAACCGCACACGTTGGTACAATCACGCGAGTTAAGGAAAAGTTTTTCGTACGTGTATTCTACAACATTTTACTGCATAAAGGGTGAAGTAAAATTAGTTCCGAACAAATCGTTGAGTAATGGGAAGACGATCCGGATTCTATTCAGAACCAAATAGAACCCCTCTTACGGTAACCCTAACAAATCCCGATGCACGGTAATACAGTTCGTCGTTCAGAATTGGGTATCGATCCGGAATCCATCCCGATTCTAAATAGGACGGCTCTCTTAGGGTAACCCTAGCAAATCCTAATCGATGATAAACTGTCATCGAGTGCGTAACCGGAAATCTATTTGGGATCTATTCGGATTCCAAGTTGGATAACCCATTTATGGAAACCCGAGCCAATCCCGACCAGGATCGAGTTTCAAACTGGGGTGCTCAGACTGATTTCTACATGGGTTTTTAAATTCAACATAAAATCCGAAAAATACACAAAATATTCTGTCATATTAAAACAACAGGTTTAATTTTTTTTGCTTTCTCAACTCGCGTTTTCGTTAAAATTACCATAGAAAAACAAGTAGTAGTCAGCTGCTATTATTTTTAGTAGTGCCAACTCTCAATAAATCCGTGATTTTACTGTAAGTTTTTTTTTTACCATTTTTACAACAGAATATTTGGGATCTTCAACGAGTTTTGAGATGAACGAAATTCATACGTCTGCTATACTATAAAAGTCGGGTTTTTTTCGATTGACGTCAAGACGGGAAGATAGGCACACCCTGTGGTCGCTGACATATTTGAATAGTAATTAATTTTTACGCGTTATCAACCTGTGGTACGGCCGCGATAGCGATAACGAGTCTGCTGCGTGTGCCCGCACGTTTATTAGCTCGCGTCACATTCTCCCATATCTCAAAATCTCGACTGTAATACCATGTGCATACGTCGACGCTTTTTGATTGACAGGATTAAAACTCGCAATGTAGAGCCGACAATACTGAAACATTGTTTTTCTTTTTTTTTTGTCCTCAGTTTACTTACCGATTTACCCGAAAATACGAAAATCCAGAATTTTTTTTCGGAAAATTCGAAAAAATTTTACCAATTAATGCAGAATCACGTTCGTAACAGTTTTTATGTTGAGCATCGCAGTGACTTGCTATAGACGTCGAATAGTACAAATTGAATTTTCAAAATAAAAAACTGCTAACCCTGGAAATATACACTTTTTGTTGCAAATTTTTTACATAGAATCGGAAAAAATATGGAAAATAACTCCATATTTATAATGAGGGAAATATGGAATTATTTCCCTCATTATAATTAATACATTGCGCCCATTTTATTACTTAAGGAAAATAAAATGGGCGCAAGACGTAGCTAAAAAATAACGACAACTAAAAATATACGACCGAAAAAATGGATAAGTCAATGGCAAATTGTGAAAGTTCTAACAGTTAAAAAGTGACAGCTATTCATTTTTGGATCATGTGACTATTTATTAATAGTACCATTCATTGTCATTATTACAACTAATTGATGATTTGTTCCACAAATAATTATTATATCAATAATATTTTTTGTAATATCCCACCATATCAGCACTAAAATGTATAAACAGTTAATTGAAACCGAAAAAAAACTGTTCTATGCAGTTTCGTTGTAAAAAGTTATGAAAAGAAAAGTACGTAAGGTCTCCATTACTTCCAATTTCGTGTAATTTTTAAATGAATTGTTGTGGGAAAATAATTTTTATAATATTCTAATAAAGTATTTATAAATTTTATTTTACTAATACGAATATTTTAGAACAAATAATTAATAATTCAATATATATGAAACAAGTTAGAAAATTGAGTAATTCAGCAAGTAAATGTGTGAGTGAAACTCTGATTACAGTAATTTCAAGTTAAATTTGACTTTTTTAATGGCTTTTTATATATTGCTTATTAATTTAACATCATACTTGTATATACAATTTTATATCCTGGTTAATGTATCACAAATTCCGATAAAAGTAGGCTGATTTTCACAATTAAATTATTTACAGCAATTATATATATATAAAAGTAACGGCGTGAAGCTACATTACTCATAGCTTCCAGTAATTGCAAGTCTCTATGTACAAACGAGGCGTAAACAGACTGGAAAATAACGACTTCGCAAAATGATAGTTTCACATTATATCGATTTAAAATAACATCGCGGAAATGGGGCCGCGTCAAACCCTATAAAAAAAATGACCTCGCGCTCATCGATTCCATGCTATCGAACTACTAACAGCACGAAATTTTGCTCAATTTAGAGAAACGCTGCAGGCTAATTGAAATATTAAATTACTCAACTATTGCAGCTGCAAATTAATTTTTTTTACCTTCCAAAACCGGTTTTTTTATCCAATTTATTTCGAAGTCTGTTTCTGAAGGTGGTGGACCGCCATGCACGTTTAAGGCCATAGATTGAAAATAGAAACGGCCAAACATGAATTTCAAAGCTTTTGGCTTGGCAGTAACGATCCTTGCTTTCGTTTCGTCAGTTGAAGGCCATTAAACCCGTATTTATAAATACTTTATGGGTCCCATCACTCCGGTTTACACTGTATGTCGTGTTGCTGTAAATTGCACCTAAAAGCTTTGTGTATGGCGAATTCCAGCTCAATTTTTCATGCTCTGACCCTGAACCTCTACAATAATTTTGACAATTTTTTATCAAATAGTATTTTGAAAAAGAATACACACGTATTTTTTTGTTTAACCCTACGCCCAATATTTCCGACAGGCGAATTTTTGTAAAAATTTGAGGTTTTCGGTATCTATATTTTTGTGAAACGTTAAAATCTTCGAAATTAACAGTTCTATCGAAAAATGTCGATGAAATTTGTTCAGCTTGCAATGAGCTACATAATATATACAAAAAAATGCTACTTCAGTTTTCCTAAAACTTTGTTATGTGACAATAAACAACAAAACTTTGTTTTGCAAATAACCGCCATTTTTAATCATTTTTATGTAGTCACAGAAAAATACGGTTTAAAATTACGACATTTTTAGACCCTATGCAAAATGGCGGGGTTTTTTTTTTGTTTTCAAGAAGTTCTACGTATTAATTTACGTAAGAATTCAGGTTATTAAAAAAATGCCATTACGTAGAACTTTTTTAAAGTTCCTGCCATTCTGCATAAGGTTTTGCAAATGTCCTAATTTTAAACAGAACTTTTCTGTAGATATATATAAATGATTAAAAATGGCGTTCTTTTTAAATGCAAAACGATATTTTGTTGTTTAACGTCATATAACGTTTTTTTAGGAAAACGAAAATAATTTTTTTTATATAGATTATGTAGCTCATTGCAAACTGAACCAATTCCATCCAAGACATTTTTCGATAGGCCTGTTCATTTGCATGATATTAACTTTAAAAAAAATAAGCATATAAAAAAATGCAAATTTTTACAAAAATTCGTCAGTCGGAAAGATTGATCGTAGCGCCAAACAATAAAATACGGCTCTTTACTTTTTAAAATACTATTTGATAACAAAATTGTCAAAATTATTGAAAGGCGTCAGGGCCAGAACATGAGAAATTAAGCTGAGATCCCTCGTAAACAAATTTTGTAGGTATAATTTACAATTACTCATTGCAAACTGAATACATTCCATCCGGGACATTTTTCCATATCATTTACATGACATTAACGTTTAAAGAAATATAGATATTACAAAATTCCAATATTTACAAAAATTCAAATTTTTATACAAATTTAAATTTTTCCGACAGATAAATTTGTGTAAAAATTCAAATTTTTACAAAAATTCAAACATTTACAAAAATTCAAACTTTAAAAAAAATTCAAATTTAAAAAAAAATTCAAACTTTTACAAAAATTCAAACTTTTACAAAAATTTATCTGTCGGGAATATTGGTGGTAGGGCCACACAGAAAAATACGTGTCTTTTCTTTTTCAAAGGACTATTTGATAAGAAAATTGTCAAAATTATTGAAGGGCGTTAGGGCCAGAACATGACAAATTAAACTGAGATCGCCCGGAGACAATTTTTTTAGGTATAATTTACAATTACTCATTACAAACTGAATACATTCCATCCGGGACATTTTTCGATATCATTTACATGACATTAACGTTTAAAAAAATATAGATATCGAAAAATGCAAATTTTTACAAAAATTCAAATTTTTACACAAATTCAAATATTTCCGACAGATAAATTTGCGTAAAAATTCAAATTTTTACAAAAATTCAAATTTTTACAAAAATTCAAATTTTTACAAAAATTCAAATTTTTACAAAAATTCAAATTTTTACAAAAATTCAAATTTTTACAAAAATTCAAATTTTTACAAAAATTCAAATTTTTACAAAAATTCAAATTTTTACAAAAATTCAAATTTTTACAAAAATTCAAATTTTTACAAAAATTCAAATTTTTACAAAAATTCAAATTTTTACAAAAATTCAAATTTTTACAAAAATTCAAAATTTTACAAAAATTCAAATTTTTACAAAAATTCAAATTTTTACAAAAATTCAAATTTTTACAAAAATTCAAATTTTTACAAAAATTCAAAATTTTACAAAAATTCAAATTTTTACAAAAATTCAAATTTTTACAAAAATTCAAACATTTACAAAAATTCAAACATTTACAAAAATTTGGACATTTTTTTTTAAATTCAAATTTTTACAAAAATTTATCTGTCGGAAATATTGGTGTTAGGGCCACACAGAAAAATACGTGTATTTTCTTTTTCAAAGTACTATTTGATAAAAAATTGTCAAAATTATTGAAGAGGGTCAGGGTGAGAGCATGAAAAATTGAGCTGGAATATCTGGTATACAAATAGCACTTCGTCCGCGCTGCCACATCCTTTCGATTATTTGCCTTCGTCTCCTCTCTCTCTCCGTCTCTCACACTCGCGACAATTTGTTTTGAGCCCGGAAACAGCGTATACTTTTAGCAAGTATAACCGAGCAAAAGGAAATGTGCATTAACGTAAAGACACGATCACGAGTGAGAAATCAGACCTTCAAACGTGACCTCGAAGGCGTGAACGTGAAGTTATTGCGGTTCAATCGTCTTCTTCGTCACGCTCCTTCCTCACTTCAATGGCATTACGATGTATAGCACGAGTTGGTGCTTTCGTTGAGCTGCGCTCTCTGTATTTCACTGAAAGATTGTGAGAGACTCGCAGACCGTCGCACGATAACGCTATTCTTCTCTTCTTTTTCTCCTTCCTCCTTGATGCTAGCAACGAGCAGTTCAACGAAGAGGCGACAACGTCTTGCAAACTCTTTCATAAAGTTATAAAAGAAAACGTGGTAAGCGAATGAATCGATGGCGAGGTAGTGATTCGAGAGGAGCGTGGGCAGTGACAGCACGCGACGGAATTGTCGCGCCACTTTTCTTGTTCTAGCTGTGTCAAGTAGAAAAGGCCTTTGAGCATCAGTCTTCAAGATAATATAGCCAGTGGACAGCGTCTGTCGAGGTTCTCGCGGTTCTGACGACTTAGTGAACAGCGTCAGAATCTTCACTTACTTGTATACGACTCTTTAATGTTACGTCTATAAATAGCTTGACTTCTATCTATGTATGTCGAATGATAAAAATTCATTCGTACGCTTTAACTTTATTAGCTTAGCTGTGCGAAAAAATGGTTAATACTGGAATTGATCGCCTTAGCTGTACTTTTTTTTCTTCAAATTATTAACTTACTGTTATTAATTAGTAACAATTAATTTTATTAATTTATGTAAAAGGATCCGGAAAAATTAAACAATTTGAAGTGTTTGATTTTTAGGTATCGGTAATATTCAAATGAAAGTGGGTTGAAACAAATTTTTGTAGTCGAATAACTGAGTAATTATTGAAATCGAGTGTTAAGAAACATTTTTATGATATTTTAGCGGCCTAAGTAAAAAAGTTTTCGATAACCAATTTACACTGTAAAAATGTTTAGAAACTTAATATACATTTATCCAAAATTTGTATGCATGAATCGGTGTATTAAATTCAATATACAATTATTAATAATATTACAGTACTTCTATATTAAACATGACTTTTTTTAAATGTGTTTCATATACCGTGTATTAACTTTACGTCATACTTGTATATTAAATTTAATACACCGATTTATGCATAAAAATTTCCGGCAGAAGTATATTAATTGTCATAATGATGAAATTTTTACAGAGTAATGAGCATTGCAACAATTATAAAGCACGAGGCTAGGCAATTAAATATGACACAATTTTCGGTAATCTATACAATTTTCAGAGTACTTATCGGTCATAATACCAGATAGAATGATTATATCAATGGAATCTGTGTTATCATTCAATCCGAAAAGTTCATTGATAAGTTTCGATCGATATGTAATAAAAATTACACTATGCAGATGCAAAAGCTTTTAATTACTAAATGTATCACAATTTTTGTAAAAGATGCATTAATTATACACTTACAGCATTTTTTCGTGAGTAAAAAATACACTCTGTAAACAGTTTTTATTATATACACTGTTAGAAATTTTTGTATGAAAATTAATATAAAGTATTGGAAGTTTTTTTGCGGATGCGCGTATATTAAATTTAATACACAAATGTTAATTAATATACAAAAAAATTGTTGTAAAATTAACATACAGTATACTAAATACTTCATAAAACTTGTGTTTATAATATAATTATTGGAATTTTACGACATATCTGTACATTAAATGAAATTTAATATACTGTATCTAAAAAAGAACTTCCAATACATATATTAATTTTCAAAATATTTTTAACAGTGTACCGAGCATATTAAATATAATATTCGAGTACGGTATAAAATTGATGCATATCACATAAACATGTTATAAAATTCGTGTGTATCAATTTTTTTACATATGTTGAAATTCATCAAAAAGTGGCATTGAAAAATGTCGTTCAGAACATGATCAAAAACTGTTAATCCAAGTAAGGCAACTAACTGAACAAACATTACAAAAATGCTATACCCGGAGGCGCCTGCAACTATATTTATGACAATTTTCATTCCTTCGTCTACTAAGTCCTGGAAAATCAGTAGTCATGTATATACATACATTAATTACATACTTGCGCATTAAACGGTGACACGTCAATATAACATTATGCAAAAAATAACACTCGACAAAATAACATACAACAATAACACACTCCAAAATAAATCTCGAAGCATAATTTTATTTCTTATATATATGTACGCACGGTATCTAAATATCACATGTCTGTGATATTACAGTAAATACTTAATATCACATAAAAATATTTCAGTCAATAATATCACACGTCAACATTTTTTTTAGGTTCTTTAGGGGTTTTGCGTTAGGTTTCGTTCTATAGGTCTCAGTTAGGTTTAGTTTTTTCTTTAGGTTCTTTAGGTTTTTGTCGTGGATGTCACGGTTCTTCCTTAACAGTCGATTCGACGAGTGTTCGATTGATCAGAGCACATGATTGAACGATGATATCGATATTCGACGTTTGATATTTCGAAAGTTTTTGTTATCAACAATGATTTCGTGTTATTTAAGAGTGTGTTATGTTGTCACGTTACCCATTAAACATGCATCGGCAAAAACGTTTCATCCACACTATATCAATTTTTCTATATATTTTATTATTGGTTTCTTCCGTATGCCTTTTTCAGGCTTTTACGTTTCCCCTCTCCCCTTTTCCCCGTTCCTTCATAGAGACCCCTCTATGAGTGTTGTCCGCAGCCACTCATCCTAATGCACTACTGTATCGCATTTGCACGAGGGCACAGGGAAACTGCGGAAAACCTGGCCGATACAGTCGGCTTTATTTTTACTGAGTTTCTACTGTATGAGAATACATTAGAAACTCAGAAAAACTGTCTCCCGCTCAGCAGTTGGCGCGCAAATCAGTGCAAGGCTAAGCGGTCACCCATCCAAGTTATGACCGCAAATAATGCTGCTTAACTCTGGGGACCGCCGAAGCCACACACTGACCGCGCATCCACTGCTGTCGGTCAATTTTTCTATATATTTTTTCAAGAATGTATTAACATGTTTTATATTTTATATTCATCAAAATGGCCATCAAAAAATATTGTTGAAAACGTCCATCAAAAAACTAATAATCCAAGCACGACAACAAACTCCACAAACATCACGAAAATTTGTAGCCTCGAGGCGCCTGCAACTGTGAAATTTATCGCAATTTTCATTACTCCGTTAACCAAGCCCAGGATAATCAGTAGTCGTGGTACGAGATAGACTGGACGAGCGTTCGAACGAACGAGCGAGTGTTAGCGGCGTCTCGCATGACGTTCGGTTCCCGGGACCACGAGGAGGGGATCGAGTGAGACACGGATCAGACATCGTTGGGCGTACGCGAACCTCACACGAATAAATATATACCAACGTATATATATCCCACAGAACACACACACACATATATATACATACAAACACACTTATGTATGCTCATTCGTTCGTGCGTTATATACCACGAGAAGCGATGATTTCAGATCTGACGTAGCGCGTGGAGTCGAGCTAATGCCGTAGCTGCTATACACGTCTGGTGCCGCTGGTTCTTCACGCGCTGCCTCAGTCGACTGTGGTCACTCGCAGAGCTCCGTACTCGACGAACGGAATCGTGGCGTGTAACGCGCGGCGTTTTTCCGTTTCCCGTGTGTCGTCGTCGTCGTAGTCATCCAAGTATCTGCCTCACGTTAGCCCCGAGAACTCGGGGTGAAATCGCTACTAAACTCAATTGAGCTTGTAGCTCGTAAGGAACGACGAGAATAATAATACGAGGCAGAAGTATAGCGTTTGGAATAACGGGTTTTCAACAGCTGACGATTATCGACCGGTCGACCCGAATATCCAGGGCTCCACGAGAATTTCTCTCGACGTTAGAACGGACAAAAAGAAAAAAAAGTAAACTGCATCAAGGACGTAGTCTGTAGTCAATGAAACCTCGAGGATAAGAGAAGAATAGTGCATTGTTCGGTCAGAAGTGTCATTCTATTTTTATTTTATATCTTCGCAGTGTGTTCTTCGATACTATTACGAATCGTCGCTGTGTCGTTTTACAGATAGTTCTTCCGTTTCCCTTCTTCGCACGGTTTTCAGTGCTGGTTAGATAATGAAACCGTCGCTTTGGTACAGTTAGTGTACAGTAGCGAGCCCCAGAGTGTGTTGGATTTATATTGGTGGGGGGAGGCCAAACAAAATCGTGGGCTTTATGATGGTGTGCATACGTACTGGATCGCGTACTAAAAGAGAGACTGTGCCAAAGTCGTGATAGTGTCATAGGAAGTGAACGGGATCGACGTACGTGTTTTTTTTCTGCAACGACAGTGAATATATTAATCAGCCGGCTATATTCAAGCGATCGCTGCTCGGTTCGACACCCAAAAAGGGAACACAAAAAACAAAAGGCAGAAGGATTTAATTCAAAGGTAGTGCTGCTCGTTCAGTGCGTGGGACATCCTCGTCGACTTAACGACTTCTTTTTTCGTACCGAGATACGTAATCGTGTATAACGACTAAATGCTAAAAAAAAGCCGCTTTCGAATATAACATATATGGGGCATTCCGTACCAACGGCCGAACCTCAACTTCCCAAATATGGTTCGCGATTTTTTATGTTATTCTTTTTCACGTAAAAAATGCATGTAGAAGTTTTTTCAGAATTTTTTTTTAACGCCGTTTTTTTAATTATAAATATTTAAAGCTAAACGAAAAACGCAATTTTTTAGAATCTTAATTTTTTTCGAAAAATTCGAAGATGTAGAAAAGTGGACAAATAATTTTTTTTAATTTCTTTTTTGTACTTTATGATGTTTTTTTTTTATAAATCTATCTACACAAAATCTTTGAAAATGGTTAAAACTTCGATGAAAGGATTGTTATGAAAATTACTAATGATCGTAATTTCACTTCGGGCTACTATAAGCTAGCTATTACGAATTTATGATACATAGGGCGCATTTCATGCCAACTCGACCAACGGCTGGATCTCACCTAATTGAATATGGTCCGCGATTATTCAAAAAGTGCAATCAATACCAAAAAAAAGTGCAGAAGAAATTATCTTTCCATTTTCGTTTGTGGGCTAAGATTTTGTTGATTATCGTAGTTTATTTTAATTTTTTTTTTAATTTGTAAATTGGGGCGTCCTTTGTTTAGCTTTAAATATTTATAATTACAAAATTCCAATAAAAAAATCGGAAAACATTCTGCATGCATTTTTTATGTGGAAGAACATTAAAAATCGCAAACCATATTTGGTTAGGTGAGGTTCAGCCGTTGGTCGAGTTGGCATAAAATGCGCCCTATGTATCATAAATAAAGATTTTACGTACAAGAATTTATTTTCAAAAAATTCATATAATACAAAAAAATATAAATGTTTTAAAAAATTTACAAGAAAATTTTTTAAAACATTTATATTTATATCGCTCATATAAACATTTATATAAACATCGCAGTATATAAAAAAAATGCTTTTTTTGTTTAGCTTTGAATATTTATAATTAAACATTTAAATATAAATGTTTTAAAAAATTTACAAGAAAATTTTTTAAAACATTTATATTTATATCGCTCATATAAACATTTATATAAACATCGCAGTAGATAAAAAAAAATTGCTTTTTTTGTTTAGCTTTGAATATTTATAATTAAAAAACGACATTAAAAAAAATCTGAAAGAAATTCTACATGCATTTTTTATGTGGGGGATAACATAAAAAAAATCGCGAACCATATTTGGGAAGTTGATGGTCGACCGTTGGTCGAGTTGGTATGGAATGCCCCGTATATATGTCACCGGTATCTCCATATAGACGGCGTTTCACTCTACGTGGGTATTTTCCGGTTCTCTAAACCCCACCGACGTATTTCGCACCTGCGAATATAACGCAACACGCATATTTTTTATTCGAATTAAGGTAGTATAGTCACGAACTTGATTGTTAGATACGGTACTGAATTTTTTATATGTCATAAATAATGCATAGACGAACCCGTGGGCAAAAATTCGAGCAAGGTTACCGGACATTTACGGTAAATAAATAAATCCAAAGCCGGTAGATTTAGCATGGGTTCTTATGGCAAAGGCTTTACGGTCGCCATTTTATTCAGTTTTATTTGTATCTTGAGATCAGATGTATTAGGAACAAACAGTGTAACGTGTTCCGGAGACTTCAAGGATTAAAGTGATAGCGGCAAAGTGTTGGGTTACCGATGTTTTAATGAAAATTTTGTAGTTAATGTCAGCGATTAGTTCGCGGCTAATTAATTATAAACCAATATGACGAGACTATGAATTTAAAGCCGCTGATTTATTAGCTGTGCTAACTAATTGCATCAGACCGGTTCTCTAATTAGAAAATCCCATTGAAATTTATTGAAGCTCATTAAATTGACACGAATCGTATTGCAATCAAAAGGTTTCTAACCGAATCAATGACTTTATTGTCATATCAATCGGTTCAATGGAAATCAGAAATACGTAAGATTTGTGTAAGAATCAATGATTTGCCAATTTATTATCGTTCTTAAAACGACGTTTTTAATATCTTATAGGCTATGTTCGGATTTTATATAACTGACTTAATCCACTGCAGTTTTTAGAGAATACATCAAAGTAAACTCGTGCCTATTTAAAATCAAACTCCATCATATTACTGTTTTTTCGATATTGAACATTTTAACGTATTCGTAATGTAACTCTTATTCGAGTGGCGAATCTGACCATACTACCTTAACTCAAGGTTTTATTTGCTTTAATATAGCATTGAAAACGAAGAGTCTGTGCAGCGTCGACATTGTGTCGATCGATGAAAGGTTTTATATCTCTTATAACAGTTGCGACCTCTGTTATTCGACCTCAATCAAATAATTGGTGTTTACGCTAAATGAAAACACGTGATCATTGAGTACGCCCGTAATTCAATAATTTTCGTTCGACAAGACTCGAATCGTTCTGTCCTCGCGGACATTCGGCACGTAACTGCGGTTGTAACTTGGACGCATCGGCGCTTCTGTTGATTATCTCTAGTGGCGCGTCTATCGGACTCACCTGAGCGCTCGATGCTTGGGAGAATTTAATAGCGGAAACCAATCATACATGCTGTGACTGTACCGCGCTTTAAATAGATAAGCGAATAAAAATGACGCAAACCAAACGGAAACAAGTGGTGCTCTCCTGCCACCGTGCGATTGACTATGGCGTGCTGCATACTATAGTCAAATGTGGAGGGAGTACTTCCCCCTCTCGTCCCTTGAAGCGCCGACTATTGTGCCAGAAACTTATGTGTATTTCCGTTGAGTAAATACCATTTCCATTCATATAGTCACGAATTAAATCTACCGTACTTTGCTCGTTGCATATTACAATCTAAAACCCATGAACTATAAATAAGCCAAATATACTTGCCGGGAATTATAAATAGGCGGATCTTTTTACGACGACTCTGTTGACTGTGCAGCTCGATTCTATAGTTCTCGGTAATTCAACCAGAGGGCAATACTTATCGATTAACTCTTTACTTATCATAACGGTAAATTCACTCTTCTTTTTTTCGGTAGAAATATCGCCCAAATTTGGTAACGTTTAGTTTTTTTATTTATTTAGGGTTAGAACGTAGTTTTTAGAGTTTGGAAGTTTTTTTTTTTTTTTTTTTTTTTTTTTTTTTTCAAATTCATTTTATTACATTAGTAACAAAATGTGTTGTGAATGTTTTTTTAAGGAAAATATTTTTCGGGAAAGGTTGTTCAAAAAATGTCATGGAAATCAAACTTTTCTTATGCAAATTATACTTAATCTATGTTTTTATTGCATTTTCGAAACAATTCATGCAAAGGATTTTTTTTTTAAGTCATAAATTTATTACCAATAAATAAATTACCGATATGGAGATTATAAGAAATGATTAAGTAAATAAAGAGAGTGATTTTGGGAATAATAGAGTGGTTACCAGTTTTGATACTTGGACAATTCTTCTAAAATATTGCGCGATTGTAATTTTTGTCGAACTAGTTCTACGTGGTAAATAATTTGTAAATGAGTTAAACTTTCGTGGATAACAGACCTATTACAATAATAAGACAAAAAAATTTCTAATTTATTCGGGCTTTATGGTAAATTTGAAACATTACTAAAAATTTTTTTAAATTTTGCGAATTCACTAATGTTTACAATTTTTTCGGTAAAAATAACGGTAAATATTGCGTAAAACGAAAATACAGAATTTTACCATAATAATAATAGTATGTGATTTTTATTAACCTATCCAATACATAGAAGCGAATGTTTGTGAAGTTTGTACACATTAATAAGTCTTATTCGTATTTTTCTATGGTTAATGGTTCTTCAGCGCGTTTTTCATGAAGTTTGAGAGTATTAGGGGCATTTCTTCGACATAAAAAATGCGTGGAGATTTTATTTCAGATTTTTAAAAATAATTTTTTAATCATCAATATTTAAAGGCCAAAAAAACGCCGCAAATTAAAAAATCCGGAAGAAAATCTGAAAAGTACTACGACAAAAAACGAAATTTTTTGTCAACAAACGAAAGTGGACCAAATATTTCTTCCATCTTTTTTGCAGTTTATGATGTTTTTTTAATAGGTACATCCACATAAAATCATTAAAAATGCTTAATTTCTAAAGATCTGCTTAAAATCGAAGTTAAGGGGTTAGGCCACTCTAGAGGGCCACAAAAAAGGCTTTTTTTGGGAATTTTTTTCAGAAAAACTATTAGAGACATCTATTTTTTGAGAAAGGGTATTTATTGTACATGTCGTTAACTGTATATAGTAATTTTTTCATAGTAATTAATTTAAAAATGGCGGCTGTACAGCGTTGCTGCGATGACGTCTCTTTTTTTTTGGAATCCACGGCCGGACACACAGCTTCTGTAATTTGTGAATTATGATGAGTTTTTTAACGGTTTTCACTTGTACATAATAGTAGCTAGAGAAGTACGTAGGATTTTTTCGATACAGGCATTTTTGACAAAATGGCGAGCATTTAAAGAGAAAGTTCAAAAATTTGGCCTAAAAATCGTTCGAAAATTATCAATAACAAAAAAACTATGCAACTTAAAAAAAAAATCCTACGTACTTCTGTGGATAATGTATTTTTGAAGATATATCCAAAATTTCAAATAAATCGGTGGTAAACTTTTTTGAGTTATGTTTCCGGCCAACTTGAAAAAAGCAGTTTTGAGATAAACGCGTTTATCTGCCGTATACCTGCTTCGACCCTTCTGAGTACCTTTACCGAAGCGCACACAAGAGAGGTTCCCTGCTAACCGAGCGGCCTTCCATTAAAATTCGAAAATGGGGCATTTACAAATTTTTGCAATAATCTTTTGGGACAGCAGAGAGTTCTAGAAACCCTAACGAGTCATTTCCAAGGAGAAAAAAAATCGATTTTTCGAAAATTCTAGAGTGGCCTAAGCCCTTAAACATTTTTTAAGATTTTGTGTGGATGTACCCATAAAAAAAAGTCAAAAAATAAAAAAAGGTCGAATAAATTTTAGGTTCACTTTCGCTTGTCGACCAAAAATGTCGTTTTTTGTCGTAGTATTTTTCGGATTGTTAAATTGGGGCATTTTTTGTTTACCCTTAAACATTAATAATTAAAATACTCAAATGAAAAAGAAAAACTGAAAAAAATTCTACATGCATTTTTTATGTCGAAGAATAATCGTGAACCAGATTAGGCTGTTGGAAGAGTTGGCATGGAATGCCCCATTTACATATGTGTAAAAGCGACTTTTTAACTACTTTGTAGTTTAATACGTATATTACATGGTTTATGCAGCGAACTTATTGTGTATTGTTCAGTGAAAAAAGACTTTGAATGACATAATATTTTTATACACATTTTTTTGTTTTTCTTTAAGGAGGTTCGTAAAAAAAAATCAAATCCAAGATAAAATTGTAAAAAAAATCCTATAACAGCTGTAAAGATAACGGACACGTACGCAAAATTTTTAAGGGATTCACCGTGTAGTTTCCGAGATATTAAATAACAAAGTTGCGACTATTTACATGTAAAGAAAAGAAAAGTGAGTCGAATATTGAACTTTTTACGTCTTTGCAAGAGCTAAATCCAAGATAGAATAATCAAAAAAATATTTAGACGTCCGGAAAAGTATCCTGAATAGGGCACGAGCTTGAAATTTGAAGGTCACCGCGAAATTGACAGAGAAATCGTTAATTTTTTGCCTCTACGCTTAACTCGGCTCGCATGATGTCTCGCTCACACGGCGTCAGCCCCTTACCGCGCAGCACAACAGTGTCTATCCCCACCCTGCCGCCATCACCGAACCTCCTTAACATAAAACTGATTTAAGGTAGTTCTGTCGGTACGCCGGAGTCATAAATCTCAGAGTCTATATGACATTAAAAAATAATCATACGCATCACTTTGACTGCCTCAATAATAATATCAAAAATAATCGAGAATCCTTCGAAATTGTCGTAATCAAATTAAAATGATTATTTGTAAATAGTTGATATGTTTAGTGCGGATTTGACTTCATTTTTATGATAATTAGATTAGGAAATGTCATTTGGCCCGGTATCGTGCACTTTGACATTGGTTCAATTACACATTATTCCGGAGACTTCACCTTTTTTCATGATGCATCAAGTCCTGAATGATTTGCGAATCCGTAGTACTTTTTATTTTTCCTCTATCTTTGATCTAAGTATGTTAATTTTCGATTTAAAGATCAATTTTTCCAGCTCTCCCGTTAGCGCCGTGTAAAAAGATCGATTTTCAACTTTTAATTGTTCATTCAAATACTCGGTAAAAGCCTTCAAGATTTTGTGCAAGTAAAATTGAATAGCTAAATTACAACATGTCAAAAATTCATGCATATGAGTTTGGATTGCCTTCACGACAGAATTACCTTAAGGTAGTTCTGTCGGTACGCCGGAGTCATAAATCTCAGAGTCTATATGACATTAAAAAATAATCATACGCATCACTTTGACTGCCTCAATAATAATATCAAAAATAATCGAGAATCCTTCGAAATTGTCGTAATCAAATTAAAACGATTATTTGTAAATAGTTGATATGTTTAGTGCGGATTTGACTTCATTTTTACGATAATTAGGTTAGGAAACGTCATTTGGCCCGTTATCGTGCACTTTGACCTTAGTTCAATTAAATATTATTCCGGAGACTTCACCTTTTTTCATGATGCATCAATTCCTGAATGATTTGCGAATCCGTAGTACTTTTTATTTTTTCTCTATCTTTGATCTAAATATGTTAATTTTCGATTTAAAGATCAATTTTTCCAGCTCTCCCGTTAGCGCCGTGTAAAAAGATCGATTTTCAAGTTTTAATTGTTCATTCAAATACTCGGTAAAAGCCTTCAAGATTTTGTGCAAGTAAAATTGAATAGCTAAATTACAACATGTCAAAAATTCATGCATATGAGTTTGGATTGCCTTCACGACAGAATTACCTTAAGGTAGTTCTGTCGGTACGCCGGAGTCATAAATCTCAGAGTCTATATGACATTAAAAAATAATCATACGCATCACTTTGACTGCCTCAATAATAATACAAAAAATAATTGAGAATCCTTCGAAATTGTCGTACTCAAATTAAAACGATTATTTGTAAATAGTTGATATGTTTAGTGCGGATTTGACTTCATTTTTACGATAATTAGGTTAGGAAACGTCATTTGGCCCGTTATCGTGCACTTTGACCTTAGTTCAATTAAATATTATTCCGGAGACTTCACCTTTTTTCATGATGCATCAATTCCTGAATGATTTGCTAATCCGTAGTACTTTTTTTTTTTCTCTATCTTTGATCTAAGTATGTTAATTTTCGATTTAAAGATCAATTTTTCCAGCTCTCCCGTTAGCGCCGTGTGAAAAGATCGATTTTCAAGTTTTAATTGTTCATTCAAATACTCGGTAAAAGCCTTCAAGATTTTGTGCAAGTAAAATTGAATAGCTAAATTACAACATGTCAAAAATTCATGCATATGAGTTTGGATTGCCTACACGACAGAATTACCTTAAGGTAGTTCTGTCGGTACGCTGGAGTCATAAATCTCAGAGTCTATATGACATTAAAAAATAATCATACGCATCACTTTGACTGCCTCAATAATAATATCAAAAATAATCGAGAATCCTTCGAAATTGTCGTAATCAAATTAAAACGATTATTTGTAAATAGTTGATATGTTTAGTGCGGATTTGACTTCATTTTTACGATAATTAGGTTAGGAAACGTCATTTGGCCCGTTATCGTGCACTTTGACCTTAGTTCAATTAAATATTATTCCGGAGACTTCACCTTTTTTCATGATGCATCAATTCCTGAATGATTTGCGAATCCGTAGTACATTTTATTTTTTCTCTATCTTTGATCTAAATATGTTAATTTTCGATTTAAAGATCAATTTTTCCAGCTCTCCCGTTAGCGCCGTGTAAAAAGATCGATTTTCAAGTTTTAATTGTTCATTCAAATACTCGGTAAAAGCCTTCAAGATTTTGTGCAAGTAAAATTGAATAGCTAAATTACAACATGTCAAAAATTCATGCATATGAGTTTAGATTGCCTTCACGACAGAATTACCTTAAGGTAGTTCTGTCGGTACGCCGGAGTCATAAATCTCAGAGTCTATATGACATTAAAAAATAATCATACGCATCACTTTGACTGCCTCAATAATAATATAAAAAATAATCGAGAATCCTTCGAAATTGTCGTAATCAAATTAAAACGATTATTTGTAAATAGTTGATATGTTTAGTGCGGATTTGACTTCATTTTTACGATAATTAGGTTAGGAAACGTCATTTGGCCCGTTATCGTGCACTTTGACCTTAGTTCAATTAAATATTATTCCGGAGACTTCACCTTTTTTCATGATGCATCAATTCCTGAATGATTTGCGAATCCGTAGTACTTTTTATTTTTTCTCTATCTTTGATCTAAGTATGTTAATTTTCGATTTAAAGATCAATTTTTCCAGCTCTCCCGTTAGCGCCGTGTAAAAAGATCGATTTTCAAGTTTTAATTGTTCATTCAAATACTCGGTAAAAGCCTTCAAGATTTTGTACAAGTAAAATTGAATAGCTAAATTACAACATGTCAAAAATTCATGCATATGAGTTTGGATTGCCTTCACGACAGAATTACCTTAATATGAAATTTACTACGAGCGTCGGTGAGAATAAAATACATGTTAAAAAAACGCGCCCGGCAACAATGCAACAACCCTTTTGGCGATAGGGTCGAATGGGGGGGAACTAGCAACGGAAGTTATGAGGGACTGTACGAATAATCGTGTTCTCAACTTCATTCGCGAACTGTTAACTGTAGCAAATCGATAGAGCGGACGCGAGCACCGAAAGGTAACAGCAACAATGTGTTGTTACGACTGCCACGCGACGGCAATAGGCCCTTTTATATATATATAGGGACAGTTGTCAATACGGTTTCATTCTTGTCTCCGGCACTTTTCACTTGTCGGGGTTGCTTCATTGTTTCCACGTGACTCACAAACGCCGACGAACTTCGTTCGAACGTGTCTCCGATCGTATGACACATAACCTCAAAACCGCGATAACCAACCGGTTTGTTTTGCAACATGAGAGAGAGAAACGTATTCTGTGCTTTTAACTATGCGTCCATTCACGAGAGAATACATTTTATTTTATTTTTCGTCAAAGATATCGCGTATTTTTCATCAATTTCGAACAATCACAGTCATTTGCTTTAAAGTCAATTATTGGAACCTTCAGTTATTTTTCAGACTTAAACTATTTCAGACTTAGTTTTTCATTTCAGAATTTGGTAAAATTGCGCCAATTTTTAGCCCTTATGTTTGCTCTGAATATTTGCTTTATATTACACAGCTGGTTTTAATTAATAATTATAATTATGTGTGTATAATAATAATAATACATCAGGTAAAAATCTGTTATATTCATCGATCTTGTTTGGCTATCAGGATTATACAAAAACTCGATACTTTGACTCGCTAAATGAATAATTTGTTAAAAGGTGGAAAATGAATCTGGATATTATTGTCTTCACTAATTTTTGTTTGATTTACAGTTTTCCAATTTTTATAAGAGAATTTATACAGCTGAGAATTACTTGGAAATATTTGGTCCGCTGGTTCTTTTATAAAAGCTTGTAGACTGCAAGATGAATACAAAATTATTATGTGCGATGTACAATAATTGCTTTTGCCACTTTACATAAACTTTTCGCTTGATAGGTCAATGGTACATATTTAATTAGATAATACTAGTAGTCAAACAAGAGAGATTTCCATTGATGAATATCACTGATTTAGTCCTGATACTGATTAAAAAAATGTATAATAAAAGGGATGAAAAATGATATTACATGTATCGGAGTATCAAATGGCCATTATTGGAATAGAATTTTAATGGAACAGTATATGGCCTCTTTTATAATAACCATTCATAATAAAAATAATTAAATATTGTTCATATTTCTGTAAATAAGTACAAGATTGTAAATTTAAGAAAATGTTTTCTAAATTTGTGTTTTTTCTTCTTGTTATAGCTACTGGACCTCCAATTCCACGGAGGTCAAGGGAGTAGTAGTACGAAGGAAGTAGTCTGAGCTGGTAGCTTTGGAGCAGCACAGCAGAGTTGGCATAGGCCAACTTAGGCGAAAGAGGCAGGATGGCGACAATAGACGGGCGGCCAGCCCAATATGGCATCACTCTCAAACAACTTCGAGAGCTCATGGAACATCGAGGGCGCGAAGGTGTCAATAAAATTAATGGCCATGGAGGCGTGCAGGAGATTTGTAAAAAATTGTATACCTCGCCCAGTGAAGGTAAAAAAAACAAATTTGGTGTATTCAAAAATTACTATAGGAGACGATAGAAATTTTGGTAATAACTTGGTACTTTTGTTTTTTTTCTTTACCCAGGCCTCAGTGGATCGACAGCAGATATCCAGCACAGGCGAGACACATTTGGTTCCAACATGATACCTCCGAAACCACCAAAAACGTTTTTACAATTAGTATGGGAAGCGCTGCAAGATGTTACTTTAATCATTCTGGAAATAGCTGCATTGGTTTCGTTAGGTCTTAGCTTCTACCAACCAGAAGACGATGACCCAGAAGATGGTCAGTCTTTTTCAATTATTTGTTATTCACGGTGGCCACTTGTCAGCAAAAATCGTAGGAATGTTATAGGATATTAAAATAGTCTGGGAAAGCAAGAAGCAGTCAGGTTATTTTGTAATCAGTCAGTGAAAATTGCAAGCGTTACAAGTTTTTTAAAAAAATTAACAATTTTGTGATGAAACGAAATTTAAAGAATTGTTTTTCTGCACTCATGAATTTTCGATCAATTTAATCTAAATGTTTTTCAAACTTAAGCACATTTAAATCGAAAAATTTAGTATCAAACAAACGGCGAGACGTTAAAATAATTCCATGTAAAAATAACACACTCCAAAATATGTCTGTGATATTACAGTAAATATCAAAGTTATTAATAAATTAATTAATTAATTAGAAATAATAGACTCCAAAATAACTCTCGGTACGGTATCGCACCTAAATATCACATGTCTGCGATATTACATAGTATTAAATAATATCATATAAAAATATCGAAGTTAATGATATCATAGGTTAGAACACCACAGCCCGAAAATATCTCAGTCAATAATATCACACGTCAAAATTTTTCTTTAGGTTTTTTAGGAGTTTCGTTAGGTTTTGTTCTTTAGGTCTCAGTTAGGTTTAGCTTTCTCCTTATTTCTTTCTTTAGGTTCTTTATTATTTTCGGTCGTGTTGCTATTGTATGTGTTATTTTGTCAAAATTTTTTTTAGGTTCTTTAGGGGTTTCGTTACGTTTCGTTCTTTAGGTCTCAGTTAGGTTTCTTTAGGTTCTTTTTGTGTAGGTGTCGTTATTGTGTGTGTTATTTTGATGCTGTGTTATTTAGACATGGAACCAAACAAACGATATTTAAAAGAATTATGCGAAAGGAAAGCTTCGTTCATAATTGTTTTTTTACATTTGATTTGTTTAAGAAAAACCTGGTATTTTAGGAAATTTGAGGGTACATAACAATTGTTAGGAAGGTACCGAATCGTTCAGGATTTCAACAAAATGATTAGCGATTCAAAATGAAGATTAAAGCAAAAAAGAATTGTACTTGCTATGTACTCTTAATCGATAGAGATAAAATGTTCAAAATTAAAGAACATTTACGTCGAAAAATCGTCGTTTGATCGGAGAATTTTGTTGACACCGCGTTTATTGGCTACCGTGGTATTTGCTTCATACATATTTAAGCGATGCTACTAAATAATTATTTTTATTTCTATCGGTGCGAGAAACGCGGTTTTACGCAGGCGAAGCGTGCATAAAGCCCCATTTTCACACTGTGTGAAATAAAATTTCATACGATACTCGTGCGATAATCGAAAAAGTTTTATCGTACTAGTATCATAAAGTGCTATTATTAACGCAAATATTTGAGCAGAAGACGTTCATCTGGACGAGGACGAGGGTAAATACGGGTGGATCGAAGGCCTCGCTATTCTGATCTCCGTAATCGTGGTGGTATTAGTGACAGCTTTCAACGACTACTCTAAAGAACGACAATTCAGAGGTCTTCAGAATCGAATAGAGGGTGAACACAAGTTCTCCGTTATTCGACAAGGAGAAGTTAAACAAATCTCTGTATCGGATATCGTCGTCGGCGATATATGTCAGGTAATATTTATTTCTGGGTCGCGAAAACAGGAAAAAAATCTACGAAAATGCCGATGAAATTTTCTTAAAACTCAACGATTTATTCCGCAGATAAAATACGGAGATCTGTTACCTGCAGATGGTATTCTTATACAGAGCAACGACCTCAAAGTGGATGAATCCAGTTTGACGGGAGAATCAGACCACGTTAAAAAAGGCGAAGCGTTTGATCCTATGGTGCTATCTGGTACGTTTCCTTAAACTCCTATTGTTATAATTAATTTTTCATCGTATGTGACTATTCTCGGTCAATATTTTTAATGATGGAATTTTGCGAAGCACATCTCGGTTCTCAAACAGTGATCGCTAGATTCAAAGCACGCGAAACCGAAGCCCGATTCAAATTTCACTAATGCAAATCTTTTACAAGTATCGACTGTAGCTGCTTAAGGTAGTTCGATGATGAACCGGTTTTGCAAAAAGTGTTTTATTTTTTTTTTTTATATATCGAAAGATTGAACTCTCCTTAATAAATAGAGCCCCGAGAAAAGGTGATTGACCGTACCGTTCTCTAGATATTTAATTTCAAAAGTAGGTAGTTGTAATATTGGTCTTATAGAAAAACCGGGGCTATCGTATGAATAAACTGAGTTTTCTCATAATCTATTACAAAATATGACTGTAACAAACATACTAATAGAAAGAGGACAGTGTGATGGAGCATACGGTAGAAGATGAACCCGATCAACCGCATAGTTTTTCAGAAATTAATAATTAAAGATAAACGTTCGGTGCTGAATCACTTACTTTCCCGAATCGACAGTAGCGACGCGGCAACACCGTCGCACGCCAGGCTCGTGACGTTTGATAGTAGTATATATGAATGTCACATACGCGTGCGCGCGCGGTAATTGAAATACCAAATCTCTACTTGTGAAAACTGTGACAAAATATAAAGAGCCGCTATTTTAATTATAAGTGAAGTGATATAAAGACTGATCGATAATAGCCCGAATAGGTTATCCGTGATAAGCCTTGTCTCTTCTCAGACTCCACGAAGTCGAAAGAAAGAATCGTGGCACACGAATTGTATTTCATCCCTTTGGAAATCGTGGCTATGTTTACTAATCGGTATCTATGCACCTCGTACTTCGGACCTGCTAATTCGACTTTAGCTTGCACTCCCCTATGTATTATTTTCTCTCTAGCGTTTTCAAGATTTTCAAGAGCTCTTTTACTCGAATTAACTTTTTTGTTTTATGAAAATTTTCCACCGTTTCGAGGTTGGTCTATCTTAGAATTTGAATTGTGCGCCTTGACTGTCAGGTCGTGCAAACGGTATCAGCCGTGCGGCGTTGCCAAGTCGCTGCCGTGATTTCGCGAATCCGAAAAATAGTTATTTAAAAAAATTGCTTGCATTTTACGACGTATGTCGGCTTTTTCCATCGAAAATATTAATAACAAATGACCGTATTACATCATATTGCCATCATTACGCAATAGTGAAATATAAATAATAAATAATTTAATAAATCAAGCATTCAGGAGTTGGCACAATCTGAAAAACTAGTCAAGAGACGCGCTATAATATATCTCCTTGTGATTTATTTCACATGAAATTTTATTATCTGACATAAAAATCAACGTCTAACGGTCTTTTTAGGTCGCCACAAACCTTCTTGATGAGATATATTGTTATATATACACATATAAATGATTCCATAACAAAATAATAATCATTGTTTTGACTTCGGCTCTTCATCGCCGAACTACCTTAATAAATTAAATTAATTCATCAAGCAGCCACAATCGACAAATTTTAATCTGAAACAAATTGTGAAAAAATTCTGCCACGACCCGTATTCGAACTGAGAACACCCAGAATTCTAGTCTGGTGCGTTATCAATTGCGCCAACGTGACCCTCGCAGAATCGATTTACAATCGTTAATTTAGAGTCAATCTTTAACCATAGTATATTATAGGCAGCGACCGTGTATTGTTAATATTAATTTTTCATTGTATGCCACTATTCTAGGTCAATATTTTTATTCCATCATTAAAAATATTGACCGAGAATAGTCACATACGATGAAAAATTAATGTTAACAATACACGGTCGCTGCCTATAATATACTATGGTTCTGTTGCTACATTTCTGAAAATTCTAGTGGATCTCATACTGGGACAAATTCTTCGACTTGATTTTGAAATAGCAGCTATTTTGAAAACGATCCACCTGAATCGAACGAAAAAATTATGAAATATATTACAAAGTATGGTTTATTGATAATAACGAAATCAAGTCACAACATTTTTAAAGAAATTTAATTTTGAAAACGAAACACACCACTTTAACACTATAATCATAGCTACTTCTTATTTTTATAATTTTTAACTCTTAATATAGGTGAAAATTCTCAAGAAAAAAATAGTCAGAGTAACTAGTCGACTGAGAATTGCGTTATTGAAATGTTTGAATATTGTTATTTTAATTTCGAAACGTACTGAAATAATCGAATATCATTCCCATAATATAACGAATAAAAAGGCAACATATTTCAGAATATTTTATTTTTTAAACTTTAATGTTTCAATTTTTTTTAACTTAAAACATTTTTCTGCCTAAGTCTAGTTTAATATGTTGTACACACATGGTGGCCGCGGTCGGGGAAAACCAGGAAAAGTTAGGGAAATAAAAAATTGATCAGGGTATCAGGGAAAAGTCAGGGAATATCGAAATTAGTCAGGAAAAAAGTAGATTGTTGCCAAAGTTTCAATAACTGAATAAAAATCCATAAAAGAAAGACTTGAAAAAAAAAACAACCGAAAAATATTTGGAAAGAAAAAAAGACAAATAAAAAAATATATAAACATTACAACATAAATCTATTCGAACAAATCGAAGCACTCAACAAAAAAGTTTAAAAAGTGTTATATATTACTAAAATAAGTATTACATTTCACATCAGTATTTAATCGGATTTAAAGCATTATAATTCCAAAGAACGTTTATGTTTTGAAAGAGAAAATATATCTTCAAAAGTACTATTCGTTGTTGATCGAGAATTAAATAACTTATCAAAAACACGTATCTGTTTCTAACACATGTAGTAGATGTCCTTAAAATTTTGGTCAGGGTATCAATCTTGATAAATTAGTCAGGGAAAAGTCAGGGAATTTTTTCCGAAAAAAAAGGCTACCATGACTCACAAAACAATAGTCATTTGCACTATTCAAAAAAAGGAAAGTGGTTTAAAATTTCCCGTGGTGACAACTGTCGGAAAACAACATCCATTTTTTTCGTTAATTATTTTATATACATAATGACCTTATCTTTCGTCGATCACAGGTACCCACGTGATGGAGGGTTCGGGTAAGATGTTAGTAGCCGCTGTCGGTGTGAACTCTCAGGCCGGCATAATCTTCACTCTGTTGGGTGCCGCTGTCGATCAGCAAGAGCAAGAAATCAAGAAAATGAAGAAAGGTATGAGGTTTCATTCACGAGCGACAATTTACTCCCATGAGGTTTGCCCATTTACCGCCCGCTGCTTCTCGTTCGCCTCGGAAACTCCTTTCGTCGACCGTGCGAAGGTTTATGCAAATTTTCAAGTCACAACGAAACGTTGCATTATGCAGCTTTCCTTGTTGTTGTTTTTTTTTCCCGAGATTTTGTGCGAGCAGAAGCGGTCGGCAATTTTACGGCTCGACAATTTCAGAGTATCTCAAGGCAAGTGTGGACCCGACAGTCTACGCATGGTTTTCATTTTGATGTGATTAAATTGGTATGAAACTCACGCTAGACGTCCATTTACCCCGAACGTTTTCGCATGTTCTTGTAACATTTTAGAATGAAACATTTTTGACTGTCTATTAACTAGTTCAAGTTTGAGAAGCCGAAGTTACTGAAAGCCCCCCACCCCCCCAAAGTCCCCTTTCTGTTCGTAATGCTCGAGCTATTCGAAACACAATATTCAAGATCGCCAAAGTCCTTGATGCGGTTAATCGAATTTTCAACGCGATTGATGAGAATTCCCAACGTTGCTTCAGACCTGTCCGAATACTGTGCCGTTTTTTCATTAAACTTTGATGCCGTAAGTAATCATCATTTGTTCCGTGAATTGCCATTTTTGAAAATTAAGGATGTATCATGTGTTCATTTATGTTTAAAATAACCATTCTATTAGAATTTGAGTAATTTGCGGTGACGGAAATCCTCAAACATCCACTTTATTCAAGATACCAAGAACAATGATTTTTATTAATTTTCAGTTAATGATTTTTCCTTGAGAATTCATTTGCTAATGTTTAATGAAGTTTCTCATTTAATTTTACTATTCTGAGGATTAGTTGAAAATGTGCCTATTTATTTTCTATATTTTCTTTAAAAAGATCTATATTTACACAAAAATATTCAGAGTCATTGAATTAATAATTTCGTTGAAACGGAAATATCGAAAAAAGAGAGAAAATACTTCCAAAAAATATCAAATTTTTTATTTGTTTGTTAAAATATTTTTGAAAATACTAACTCGTTAGTACCAGTGATTTAAAATCAATGTTCTTAGTATCCTTAATATCGTTGACTTTTTTTTCAAGATTTTAGTAGTATCGTGAACTACTGAAAATTCTTTTGAAATATCACTTTTTTGCTGCGAACATATCCGTGATACATCCTTTAATTTCGTCGACGCTTTTGGAACAATTTCATCATGGGGCAGGACTGAGCTCAACGTGCAAAGTGATGTCGCGTTTTTGTTAACCAATTATCAATTTATTCCCGAAGTACCTGGAAGGTGTCGAGCCTCAGGTCGTTAGTCGTTATTTTGTTATTCAATGCTAGCATTTGACACTGTCAATCCTCTGAAATTGCACTATTTCATCTCGAAAATCTCACTTTCACTTCTAGTCTAGCTATTGCAGTGAATGCAAACGACATACGACGACTTATTGCATTTGCCAATGAATTTTTATATAAGTCCAGACCCTTAGTGTGTTCTACCCTTCCAGGTTGCTCGTGTAAATCGTCTGTTCCTTCATCAATAAAATTGATCACATCTAATACTCTTAAATTGATAAACAAAAAAGCTAAAAAGAAACAAACAAAGAAGACAAGCAGAACGATGCTATCGCAGAAAAGCAAAGTTACAAGCGCGATATCAGTAATCCAATGAAACAAATTACAGACATTTGGTAACATTGCTAATCAATTTTTTGTTTTGCATGCGTTTTTTTAATCTAGAGGCTAAAAAGCAGCGGAAGAAGAAGTCTCTATCAGGTGACTAGAACAAAATTACATTTTCTTTCTATCAATGAAAAAGAAAAAAAAACACAGAAAATTACGGAATATGTTAATAAAAGTCTATTGCGCTTTTTTTCGCCGCGTTTTTCTTGCCGCTCTATTCTTTCTGTTCAATTTTCGTTGTTCTCAATGTTTATTTCAACTAAGATTTCACTCAACTGCTTCGCGCGAAAGTTTTGGTCAACTCATTTTAATAATTGTATATGAATTAATTTCTTCTGTTCTCGTATTTTCAACTAAACAAAATCATTAAGATTTATTGAAGTAATTCGAGTGATGCATTTTTACTTTGTGACTTACGTCTCTGTTAATATTCTTCTATATATATATATATTTTAAAACTGTTTACCATAAAAAAACAACTTTAAAACATCTCATTATTGTTTTCAAATTTGTCTGTCGATTCCTCTCGTATACATATGACACTCATTGTCCTGTTGGTGGTGGATCTTGCACTGAATTAATCCGTGACTCTTTTGCCTTTTCTTTTGCATTTGATGAATTGAATTCCTTTTTTTTCTTTTCCATATAGATTATGGAATATGCGGTTTTTCATCCTTACGATTGTGTACATATTTAACTCTGTTCGTTTTCGATAGTTTATTGACGAATAATTGTTTTGCGATCATACTATTGATTTTTAACCAAGGTGCCGATTTATTGTGCTAATCTTTCTACCGATTAAACGTAAAAACGATTCCGGACTTGTGTGTGTATTTGCCATATACTCGTGTAAGTCTCGTACTTTCTTCCTTCAATTTCCTTCACTTTAAATTGCTATGTTCGTAAACAAAATTTTGAACCACGAAATTCAAGTCCGGAATCTCGAATAATTGTTTTATCGGTAAAAACAAAAAGTGGAGCTGACACCAATATTATTTAAAAGGCGACGAAGCTGGAGAAATCACAGGAAATAGTCACGCAAGTGGCGGAGCGAAATCTGACGGCGGAGAAAATCATCATGCGCCAGCAGCTTCCGGTGGAGGAGGCGGCGAGGGTGGCAAAAAAGAAAAGAGTGTACTACAGGCCAAACTAACGAAACTCGCCATTCAAATCGGTTACGCGGGCTCCACGATTGCCGTGCTTACCGTCGTCATTCTAGTCATTCAGTTCTGCGTGACGAAGTTTGCAATAGATAAAAAGCCATGGAAGAGCACGTATGCCGGAAATCTTGTGCGTCATCTGATTATTGGTGTGACCGTGCTCGTCGTTGCAGTACCGGAAGGTCTTCCTCTAGCTGTTACACTGTCTCTTGCTTATTCCGTCAAGGTTATTATTACATTTATAATGTCATTTAAAAAAAAAACCATCATTATTGCATAAACAGTTATCGTGAAATTGTCATAATATTTAGGATTTTTCTACAATAAACTGCAGTTTCTATAAAAAGATATTGACATTTTTAAACTAATATCTAAGATAAAGATACATATGCCATGAAACTATCTTTGAAAAAATTAGAAATTACTTGCACGGTCGTTTCTCTTACTCTTTTCATAAAATTTAATTGTAAATGAATTTTCATTTGCAGCCATGTAAAGATGTACACGTTATTTTATAAACACTGCACTTATCATGATGAAATGAATTTTGCCATAAATTTTTGTTTATACAATAATGTGGCTTGCTCGGAAATTAATTTCATGGCAAAAAAGTCCGAAGTACTGTTGAATAATAACATTTAATGTTGGTATCCTGCTGCAGAAAATGATGAAGGACAACAACTTGGTTCGTCATTTGGATGCGTGCGAGACTATGGGTAACGCAACCGCCATATGCTCTGACAAGACTGGAACCTTAACGACCAACAGGATGACAGTTGTGCAGTCTTACATATGCGAAAAAATGAGCAAAACACTACCCACCTTCGCGGAAATACCCAATCACGTTGGAAACTTGATAATCCAATCGATCTCTATTAATTCGGCATACACGTCCAGAATTATGCCCTCGCAAGAACCTACCGAACTGCCGATGCAGGTCGGTAACAAAACCGAATGTGCCTTACTTGGATTTGTAGTGGCCCTGGGCAAGAGTTATCAAACGGTGAGAGATGACCAACCTGAGGAAACGTTCACGCGGGTATACACGTTCAACAGTGTTAGAAAGAGTATGTCCACCGTCGTACCGAGACAGGGCGGTGGTTACAGACTCTTCACCAAGGGCGCTTCCGAGATCATCATGAAGAAGTACGCATAATCATTTTACACATAAAAATATTTTTAAAAAAGCATATTTCTTTTTTGTAGCTCCTGCATGAAAAGTGCCAGTTTATGTGCGGGCCGACCGCGACATAAAGTGGCGCTTTTCGAAAAGGCGTATCGAAAATACTGGAGGCGTGTCGAAAATACTGAAACCGTATCGAAAATACGAGGAGGTCCTAAACCTACAACGTGTAATCCTACATGTGTAATATCCTACAGAAAACCGGCACGAATGTAAAATCCTACCTGTGCAATTTCCTATACTTGTAATATCTTACATCGAATTAATTTCCTCTAAATGAGCATATTGTGAAATCCTACACGCGAAATATTCTATAGGCGTAAAATCCTACATGCGTAATATTCTACAGGAGTAAAATCCTACATTCGCAATATTCTACATGAATAAATCATACAGCGAACGAATTTGGCTCCGATGTAAAATCCTTCACGTGCAATATTCTACAAAAGTAAAATCCTGTATGCGAAATATTCTACAAAAGTAAAATCCTACACGCGTAATATTCTACAGGAGTAAAATCCTACATTCGTAATATTCTACATGAATAAATCATATAGCGAACGAATTTACTTCCGGTGTAAAATCCTACACGCGTAAAATCCTACATTCGTAATATTCTACAGGAGTAAAATCCTACATTCGCAATATTCTACATGAATAAATCATACAGCGAACGAATTTGGCTCCGATGTAAAATCCTTCACGCGTAATATTCTACAGGCGTAAAATCCTACATGCGTAATATTCTACAGGAGTAAAATCCTACATTCGCAATATTTTACAGGCGTAAAATCATACATTCGCAATATTTTCCATGAATAAATCATATAGTGAACGAATTTACCTCCGATGTAAAATCCTACACGCGTAATATTCTATAGGAGTAAAATCCTACATTCTTCATATTCTACATGAATAAATCATACAGCGAAAGAATTTACCACCGATGTAAAATCCTACACGCGCAACATTCGTTCGCTATATGATTTATTCATGTAGAATATTACGAATGTAGGATTTTACTCCTGTAGAATATTACGCATGTAGGATTTTACGCCTGTGGAATATTTCGCGTGTAGGATTTTACAATATGCTCATTTAGAGGAAATTAATTTGATGTAGGATATTACAAATGTAGGAAATTGGACATGTAGAATTTTACATTCGTGTCGGTTTTCTGTAGGACACTACAAATGTAGGATTAGACGTTGTAGATTTAGAACAATTGGACATGTAGAATTTTACATTCGTGCTGGTTTTCTGTAGGATACTACACATGTAGGATTAGACGTTGTAGGTTCAGGACCTCCTCAAAAATACTGTGCGCATGCGCACATCCGTTTGCGTTTTTCCTTTATTGTCGCTGGCACCTTTCATGCATTCAAAGTGTCCGCACTCGTCTTCTTTCGCGCTACAAACAACACTCTGCTTTGCTTCGCGCCGTTGTAGCGCTCGATCCGACTCGTGCAGCCACTTTCCAACCTTCGCCGAAAGTCCGCTTTTACGCACTAGTATCGTAAAGTACTATTTTCGTATTTAGTAAAAAAATATTGACAAATCCATATTTCCTTTTCGTATGTGACGACCCTTAAAATGTTATATAAATTATCTTAATACTTGAGAGCTCATCTTTGACTACGGCGATCCCAAGTTCGGGACGACCGCCGCGCAGCATCCAAACGCGCAACGGCCACCTTATCATCGGCGCAGCGATACCTGACAGGCCTAGGGGTCCAGGACAATAGATGAAGTGTCTTAGCGCATCTTCATTATACTTCACTTCATCCTGAATCATTATTACGTTCACACCTCCGACAATATACGTTTTACATCAAAAGTCAATAGTTTATTTATTTAACGATCTTCTTGATCATCACAATTGGTGTCAGAAGTGGGATCGCTGACGCAGTGTTTTATGTAAAGAAAGATTGAGTATGCAATATTAAGGGGCCGTTACACGTATTTGGTAAAAAATATTAAAAAAATTCATATTCCTTTTTTTGTATTTAGTATAAAAAAAACATGTACGAAAACTGTTTTCGTTAATTTAGCAGTCTCATTTAGGAAAATAATTTCGTCTACATCAAATTAAGCGACATAAATACACGAAACCCGCTAAATTAATATATAATTGAGATTTTTTATGACATTTTCAAAGAGACGTCAGAGATGAAAAATTATCATTCACCAAAACTTAGTTCAATCTTTGGCGATTACTTTAAGTACAAACATCATGAGTACAGTGTACAAAAGTTATATGTGGAAAAAATCGGAGTCGGAAGAGTTTCATTTCGATAACACTTAAAAGATTATCTTCATTTTCTGTTTGCCAAACGTCAAGTGCAGGAAAAACAAGTACTCTATAAAAACAGAAAACATTTTGAGTTAAAAAATATTATGGTTACAATCCATGTGTTCAAGTGTTAAAATGATCCATGCAAAACTCCCTTAGGTTTGAGAGCCATTTTTCAAACCCCCGTCTTTTCTTGCTTTATTGATGGAACTTTATTGATTTTTCTCTAAAGATGTTTTTCCAGTGCTTAAAATAATCGCAGCAAATTGTTTTACAATTTCATTAGACGTGAAAGAAAAAGGAAATTTGCTCAGTCAACAACATCTCTTTGAATATGTAATTTCTTTATAGAGTTAAATGTGTATATGTGTCTTCAACTACAGAGCTGATTATTAAATAGCACATACATTCGTTATACCTTTTATAAAAAAAAATTTAATTTAAATTATTTCTATCTTAACTTACAAATAAAGTTAAAAACAATATGATATAAAGACTTTGATATCGTGGCTGAATTGCAGATGTGCCTTTATTTATGGTCGCGACGGACACCTGGAGAAATTCACCAGAGAGATGCAAGACCGCCTGGTGAAGAACGTAATAGAGCCCATGGCGTGTAACGGATTGCGTACAATTTCAGTTGCTTACCGTGACTTTGTTCCTGGCAAAGCCGAAATCAATCAGGTTCACACCGAAAACGAGCCGAATTGGGAGGACGAGGATAACATTGTGTGCAATCTCACGTGTTTATGTATCGTCGGTATCGAGGATCCGGTGCGTCCGGAGGTGCCGGACGCGATAAAGAAATGCCAGAAAGCCGGTATAACCGTGCGAATGGTTACGGGAGACAACGTAAATACCGCCCGATCGATTGCCCAGAAATGCGGTATATTTAAGCCAAACGAGGATTGGCTCATTCTTGAGGGCAAGGAATTCAACAGGCGGATCAGGGACAGCAATGGCGAAGTACAGCAACATTTACTCGACAAAGTATGGCCGAAATTGAGGGTACTTGCGAGATCATCGCCCACCGACAAATACACGTTGGTTAAGGGTATGATTGACAGCAAAGTTTCAGTTTCTCGCGAGGTCGTAGCCGTGACCGGTGACGGCACGAACGACGGTCCGGCGTTGAAAAAAGCCGACGTAGGATTTGCCATGGGTATCGCTGGCACAGACGTCGCCAAAGAGGCTTCCGATATTATTCTCACCGACGACAACTTCTCCTCGATCGTAAAGGCGGTTATGTGGGGCAGAAACGTTTACGACAGTATAGCCAAGTTCTTGCAGTTCCAATTGACCGTTAACGTTGTCGCCGTCATCGTCGCATTCATCGGCGCTTGCGCCGTACAGGACTCGCCACTCAAGGCGGTACAAATGTTGTGGGTTAATTTAATTATGGACACGTTAGCCTCACTCGCCTTGGCCACTGAGTTACCTACGCCCGATCTTCTACTACGAAAACCCTACGGTCGCACGAAACCACTCATATCCCGGACGATGATGAAGAATATCCTGGGTCAGGCCGTTTATCAGTTGACCGTTATTTTTATGCTTCTGTTTGTGGGTGAGTATTGATTTTCCTTTTTTATTACTTTATTCTCGAACATATCACAGGGTGGCCACTCATCCTTGAATACTTTGAAAGGTATTTCAATACGAAACAAATATAAAAAAGTAGAACCTTGCACATTACTTCCTCATTATTTTTCGCTTTTTACAAAGCTACCTCTATGAGGAAGTACGTAATTCAATTTTGGCTTCCTCATAGAGGAAGCTTTGTAAAAAGCGAAAAATAATGAGGAAGTAATGTGCAAGGTTCTACTTTGCATCCTTGATGTGTAAATTTTCATCTCGATTCGTCACGCCGTTCAAGAGTTATGAGCAATTCTATTTTGGGACAAGCGGTCATTATAAATTTAAAAAAATAAAAATTATGTGTGAAGCAATGTGTAAAGTTCTCCTTTGTATTCTTATTTCCATTGAGTACAAACTTTTGTCTTGCATTATCAACTTTTGCTGATGCTAGAGCGAATATCGTTTTTTTTTTTTGTAAATCAAAATGTCGTAAAATCTGAACCACTTTACCGATCATCGTCAAATTTGGTACGTGGCATAGCTGCATGTTCCTTTTCGTTTGTAAAACATTTCAGTCAAATTGGTGAAATTCGACGTGATTTATTTAAAAAAATGATTTTTTTCGAAAAATTCAAACATCTATAAAATCTGAACCGCTTTACCGATTTCACCCAAATGCAATGCCAAACAACATTGAACGTATATTTAGTTATAAACAACTATTTATCAAAATCGTCTAATTTTTACGAAAGTTAGAGCGACCACGCCCTTTTTTCAAAAAATTAAAAGTACCATAAAATCAAAATGGCTGATTTTTTTATTTTCAAAAATCTCAACATTCAAAGCGGGGCAACTACTCCACTTGCGTGCCAAATTTGAGCCATATCGCTCGAACGGTTATTGAGTAATAGTTCATCGGATTTTCAGAGCCCAGGACACACACACACATACATACGGACATTTTTTCTAAACCACTTTTCTCCACGTTTTGGACAAGCATACTGGCATGAAAACCTCGAAAAAAAATTTTTCATGAAAACAAAGCTTCCTCTATGAGGAAGTAAAAATGGTAGAATTTCTTTTTTCCAAGACCAAAGAAAATTTTAAGCCAATTGTTATAATTTTGTTTGCTCATAGAGGGACATTTCGGACATTACATTGTTTTTCTTCGGAATTTTATGTCAGGGTACTTAACCCTTTAACTTCCAATCGGGCATATTTCCTATGTTGGAGATATAGCTATTAATTAAAATATATAAATGAATAAAGTAAAATCGATCGTTAAAAGGTTAGAATGATGTAGAATGTAGAGAATAGTCGGTTTGATAAAATTACTGTGGATGTTTCTGTGTGTGCAAGATCTTTTCGTTTGTTGAGACTCTAGCTCTCGTAGTTTTTGAGATACCGGGCGCAAATTTAATACACAAGTGGATTATTATAAAATTCGTTTTTCGATTGAATTTTACGTGAATTGGTCAAGTCATTCGAAATTTATGGCGTTCGTTTATTTTCACGGTTTGAGATTTTTTACACAAGTGAGTTGAACAATTAAATGAGATTTTTTTTTTTGTTACGAAAACTGGTCAAGGCGTCAAAACTTCAAAAAAATTTTAATGTTTCAACTTTTTCAAAAGTTGTATCAATATCCTGAGTCTACGATATTTTTAACTATCGATTTGAAAATTTGTACAAATTTTTAATAGAATAGATACATTACTTGGATAATTTTGTAAAAATTGGCGCATGCGTATAAATATTACGACTTTCAATTTTCAATTTACGGTAAAAATGTGGCTTTAGGCAATTTCAGATTAATTCATCTCGATTTTTCGTTGCCGTAGTTAAATAACTACGAGCTATTGGTCTGACATTTTTTTATACAAGTTTAGTTGCAAACTAGGTTATTTGCTATCGAATTTATTCCGGCTAGATAATGGAGCTTAAAAGTTATGAAATTTATTATTAAATCTAAATCCCGAGTGCAAAGCCGAGCTTTGCATATTGCATGTTGCTTCCTAAATAATTTGTGTCTTTCACAAAGCTCACTCTGTAAGGAAGCCAAAGTTGTTTAATTAAAACTCTCTGTGGAAAGTCAAAATAAATGAGCAAGTGTTGCACAAGTTTCGATAAGGCGCACTTTTGTTCTTTTTCCCTTAATTTACTAATTCCGAGTCATTCTGCCAGTAAAATTTGAATGTTCATCAACAAATAGCACGCAAAAACTGTTCAGAAAACAAATGTGTCTACTTTAAGGGGATGCTGGAGTAGATTTTATTACCGACTTTCGTCGGTAAAAACATACTTTTTCGTAGTTTTAATTTTTCTTCGTTAATACGCTACACTCATGCTTCAAATTGTACACGGTTGTAATATCAACATAAACGAGTGGACGTACATTCGAATATTTGGTGAAAACGTACAGTAAATGAAAAAAATCGTGTATTACTAAACCTCCCGAAATCAAAATGGCCGTCAGGGTCTGACAGCATCGCCTGTTTGGTAAGATATAAAAGTTTCTGGAACTCACATACGTTAAATCGGAATGTACGTCCATTCTTTAGCGTTCTCTGAATATTCTACGAGCGTCGAAAAGTCAATTACACAAAAGGAACCCACGCAAAACCCAGACTACGTTCACGTAGTCTGTTCGCGATCAAAGTGGGACAAGAAGAGCGCGAATGAAGTTTCCCAATTAGAACACAAGTGGCGCCGAAGTAGTCTGTTTTCTTTTGGCAAAAGCTCCGAGCCTTTGAAACGCGACCGTAGTATACACTATACATGGATTTGGCTTGTGTATTTGACATTCTGATGGTTTTCGAATATTCAGAAATCATCACAGAATTGACGTCCGGTCTGATTTTACACATCTAATTTCCAGAAACAATTAAATCTTACGGGAAAGATCAGCTGACGTATCGTGTGCGGCCATATTGCTTTTCGGGAGATTCAGTGTCTTTTGCCAAAAGTAAACAGACTACGTCGGCGCCACTTGTGTCCTGATCGAAACACTTACCGACCAAAGTCGGCAAAAAAATCTATTCCAGCATCCCCTTAATAAGGAAAAATTATGAAGCTTAGAATTTCAAGCCAAAATCTTAGGAAATTAAACGCACTTGTAAAATAAAGTGGCCACCCTGAACGAAATATTGAATTCATCGTTTGCTCACAATCTGTTACTGATTCGTTTCTGTGTTACATCGCGATAGGCGACAAAATGCTCGACATCGAAACGGGACTAGGAGTCGCTGAACATGGTGGTGGGCCCACCCAACACTTTACTATCATATTCAACACATTCGTCATGATGACCCTGTTCAACGAATTTAACGCAAGAAAAATTCATGGTCAGCGCAATGTCTTCCAGGGAATCTTCACGAATCCCATATTTTATTCGATTTGGGTTGGAACCTGCTTGTCGCAAGTGAGTCATTTATCCGAACTAACTGGCGCTGAAACAAAACAACAACTTTGTTCTAATTTATAATATATGCGCTGCAACAAAGCTGCCATTATTCTACGTTGCCGAAATTAATTTATATTATATTATATATTATATATAATAATATAATATATATAATAATTATATATAATTATAATATATGCGCTGCAACGAAGCTGCCATTATTCTACGTTGTCGAAATTAATAATTATATTTACCTTTTGAATTCTTTCGAAAATACTTGAAAAATTCTAGCTCATCCGTAATGTCATCGCACTTGAATAATCCATTTTTTTTTCTTTTTTGTTTCCATAAAAGGTGTTCATCATCCAGTACGGTAAAATGGCGTTCAGCACAAAAGCTCTAACTCTCGAACAGTGGATGTGGTGCCTGTTCTTCGGGATTGGTACGCTACTGTGGGGCCAAATAGTGACGTGTATTCCTACGCGCAAGATTCCCAAGATCCTTTCGTAAGTCAAAATTCATATATCGGTATCCCCCTTTTTCAGGTTTCCCCGTCCGGCATTTGAATTATCGTAACGTTTATTATTATTATTATTATGATTATGATTATTATTATTATTATTCGTCTCTGCGACGAGCCCGATACGACACAGAACAATCCACGGGCAATAATGTCTCTCGATGTTCGAACGGGGTACTCGAATATTCATAGGAAATTTACGAATAGCGCGACTACCAATCTGCGCTCTTGTAAAAAAGAAAACAACAAAACCGAAGAATTTCGATGATACGATTACGAAAAGCGTTGTCATTATCGAATCGCAGCTCTCACTGTTGTTGGGCACCATGTTGTTTATTTTCTATTTATTTGTTTTTATTTATTTTATTATATGAATGGCGTTAATTTGTTGCTCAATCGTTGAAATTTTGTTTATCGGTAGAATAGCGCAGCGTCTAATTTCAGACTAACCTCTAGCGCGCTAAAATATATATATATACATATATAAAGCTTTTTAGAGATCCGATAGCACGATTATATGCGTACAATGACCTATGAATATCCGCACTCGTTCTGTATATACGTGAAAGAAAACTAAAAAAAAAAACGTCTATATACATATATATATTTTTTATTTTTTTTTGTTGGTATATACAATATTACGATTGATAGTAATAGCAATTGGCAACCAGCATGGTGCCCAAATCCGTCAACGTTAATTTTATTTACTGTTTGTTAGTGTCAAGCCACAAAAAATTAGCGTCTAATAGCTTACATATATTCCCTTGGTAAATGGTAGCAGCCTCTGCATGCTAGAATAAACCCGATTCACGCTAATCTACATACACCCGAATTGTACGGGTAAGAAATTCAGGTTTTTTCCCCGTAAATCGAAGTTAATAAGTAATGAAAAAAATTCATTAAAAGCCCCAACCCTTGAACCTTCGATAACGAACGGGCGATTGGTCGATAAGCCGGCCCATCGGTTACAATCCCAACGAAAGAGAGAAAAGTAATGCACCACTCGTGGTATTATGCCTCGTTTCAAGTTCCATCTTTCCTTTCGTGTCCAGGGCCAGTTTAAAATAAATCTGGCCTGAGAGTTGACTCTGCGAAAGACAGAAGCTACTTGAGTAGAAGCGAGATAGTCGCAATGTCACTCCAAACACAATCCCTCCCGAATATATTTCGGATATGCCTAGACGTATTTTTGTTTTAAAGTGGATGTTGCATGATTAACAATCGTTCAGTACCGAAAGAAAAAAAAAAGGAACAAAAAAGAAAATACTAACCTACGTACTTGTTTGTATGCTAACGATTATTGACCGTAATATTAGGTCAGTGGGAAACTATTTTCTAAACCGACTAAAGTTACCCGATTAAATCAACGATTATTGCGTTGCTTGACAATTGTAACATGACTACGCGCAGACCGGTATATAAAATACAGAAGTACCACAGCGAGAGTGCAATTCGAGCGCTCGTCGAACGAACGACGTTGTCATTCGTTATGGTAAAAGAAAAAAAATTCTATTTATCACAAGCAAACGATTCGAGGGGCTCGCGTAGTGTCCAACCCTTTGTTTCCCTTCCTTTTTTTATTTTATTTTTTTAATTAAGTTGTGCAGTTACCTTTCTCTCTGACGCTTTGTTATTCCATATTCTAGTCCCGCGCTATGTTATTTATTTATTGATTTTGTATCCGCTACAATCTTTTTCAAATGTAGACCTTATTTACAAAATTTAGTTTTTCCCTCTCTACACATATATATTTCCCGTGACACTCGACGACCCGTAACTAGCTGAGTAGATAATATATCAGTGAGATAAATAGTGAGGCAAAATTTAGAGTCTCGTTTAATCCCGTAACGTGTAAACCGGCAAGTCGTTAAAAGTAGTTGAAGTCGTTTTTTTAGGTGGATCTTAATCCAGATATGTCCCTAAAACCTTTCCACAGACTTGGACTACGTAGACTACGACGGATACGAACAGGTCCCGATGATGATTCCTCAAACACCATTCCTATTCCCAACACGTCGTCCGCCCTTTAAACCCGACCCCGCAGACGCTCGTGGGATAGACGTCGGTAGTATATGACTTGATTTCTACTTGATTAACGATAGAGCGTGAATAACACACGCACTCGAGTTACGGACGACGATAAAAAAAAAAAAACACGACTGTTGTGTCCAACCAATTTGTCTGAGTGACTGAAACGCAAAGCTCGTGGGCTTAACACAGTCACAAAGCGGACACACGATGAAAATGTTCAACAGTATGACGAAAGTACGCAGCATGACGGTTCATTATTCATAAACCCGAGAGAAATATGTGTTTTAGCCGAGCATTTAATCGATCTTACGGTGCGACGGCGCTAACTAATCGGTCGTATTACCGTAATTAATATAAAACGACATAAAGAAAAGCAAAAAAAAAAAGAAAAAAGAAAAAAAAACAGTGTGAGGCGATAAATCAAACGAAATCCCCATCGACGGAACTAACCAGAAAAAATAACGTATCTGGAATGTTGTGTTCAGTGTCTCGAGACAAATTTGTTTATTTTTTCACCGGTATAATATAACAGCAGCCACGAATTGTCGAGCAACACACAATACAATCTCTAACATAAAGACAAATGAATTATCGAGCGGTATGTCACAATACTACGCATGTGAATACTAATCATTACTTACAATTAGATTATTAACGGCATACATCATCATCAGCCATTAACATTGTTAACCCACCCTTTTCTGATAGCGTCTCGAAGATGCGAAAGATCGTTTATTATTACTGTCATTATTCTTATAGTTTTTTTTATCGTCGTTGCTAGTCGATATTTACCTGCATACTAATATTCATTCGACAATTATCATCGAGTCTATCCCTGTCTCCCTTCGATCGTTCATTTCATCACACCATCCAAGTTAACGATAAACTCTTTTTAATCATTAGTCGTTTTTTCGAATATTTTTGACCCTTTTTTTACCACCCCTCACCCAGTTTTGCCTCGTTGTCTCCCCGAATTCTCTGCCTCCGGACCAACCCTCGAAATGTTCGTTTAGTTAATCGCCCAAAAACCCCAAAAAAACCCTTTTTACTAACCCTGGTCATACTATTAGAGCTGTTTCTAACGAAAACTTTCATAGAGGGAAGCGAGTGGGAAAACGGAAAATTGAAGGCAGTGCATCGCGGGCAGCCGACTACAAAACAAACAAACAAACAAAAGAATACTGCTTAACAGGGATCCGAGTGATGAAGAACTGGTTTAATGTTTTTAAAAACAGATGGGGCCGCGGCCAGCCGGATGATATCGGTGCTATCAATCTAGGAGACGAGAAATACGACCCAGACGCGGATAAAAAGCCGCGCGCAGGACAAATTCTGTGGATTCGTGGTCTGACGCGGCTACAGACTCAGGTAATTATCCCTATCTCACTCTCATTTCACCACTCAAAGTCAACATTCTCAGATCCTCTCACAAAGGTTACTACACCATGACTCAGCAAAATACGGGACGATTTTTTCACGATCGACCCAATATACTATTTATTTTTTCTAGATAAAAAAAAAACGAAAAAAAACTAAACGTTTTTTTAGGAGCGCATTCGACCGATGTCGACCGGTATTCATGTAATACATACACGTACCACGAGTACCACCTGCTTTCCCCCCCGCCCTTTTTGATTTTATGTTTTTCCTTTCAGTTCTCTCGGCTTGCGAATGCGTGAATAAACGACAATTTTTTTTTTCGCTTCTCTCAAACCCTCGAGAAGGAGGCCAAGATGGTAATGAGAGAGAAATCGAGCTTGATTTACGCATTCGCAAGCTTCGTCATTGCATTCGATAGGCGAGTACACCGCGAAATAATTAAAAAAAAAAAGAAAGAAAGTAAGAAGAATAAAAATACTGAATAGGATACGTTTTTGCGCAACGTTGTCTGCATCAGTGGCACGTACCCACGTTAATTCGCGAACGTTAGTTAACTAGGCTTCAAGCAACAAGTACGAGATTTTTTAGACGCAAAGTGTAACGATTCAGGAGGTTCGATATCGTTGCGTTGAATATATAAAAGCATTTGTGCCCGGAATCAGCGACAAGCCACTAAAACCGAAGCGTTACGATTGTATATTCATTGTTTCTATTATTTATTTAATTTTTTACATTATTCTTGTGATTTGAGCGGGTTTCGCGATCAGGAGGATTTGTGGCAAATAACAGCCAAATTTTCGACGCGTTTAGGTAAACTATTTTAATTGCAAGGCCCGCGGAAGGATAGAGAAAGAAAAATAAATTGATAAATTAACGAATGTCATTCATCATTCGCGAACGCCTGACGATGATACGACGAGAGAGTTTGTATGACGATTTACCCGACGAAACAACCTCCCGTGTAAATAAATTCGTAGCGCGTAGTCGTTAGCGCTTGCCCCTCCAAGTATTGATAGATTTATTCTAGAGGTGATCGTAGTTATGATTTTAAAAAAGAAAAATCGCGCATCGATGCTTTAAAGAAATATAAAATAACGCGAGAAGAGTTGCAAGCGTAGCCCTCTCTCTCGAACATTGAAAATCGAGCCAACACGTTTGCTGAAATATCGTCCTGCACGAAACATGCGTTCCCGACCAGTTGTACTGCAACAGTACCACATTATATTTATATTTATATATATAATATATAAACAACAATACAACCGCGTTTATACTATCCACGGTACTCAACAAACTCGCTAAATGCCCACTTAGAAATGGTCCACGCAGTCCTCGGCCACTCTCTTACACCGATCACTCGATCAAGCCACCAACCTCTCGTTTAACACGATACAATTCTCCAATTCTTCTTTATCTTAACCTTTTATTCTCTCTCTATACTTTTAGTCTCTTCGAATCTTGATTTAAGTTTCTACGCGTCGAGTACGGTTCGATTATTTCGTCTGCAAACGATTTATCTTTTAGTTGTCGTTTGTTTACGTTTTTATTGTTCGATCCGAGGATTGCACGAGACGACGATTCGAAAGATCGTCGGACGTAATCACGGCATTATTAACGTGCCAATAAACTTGCGATATTTAGCAATATTACACGAGGATTTGTTATTCTACGTACAGATATAATAAGTTCTGTCGCGCTCGGCAAAAGCCATAATTATCCTTGATAATTACTCAATTACACGGCCCACCACTCAAGACAGAGCACGTACTGAACAAAGCAAACGTCGAACGGTGGATATGTCTTTGATCCATTAACGGTCTCGCTCTTCCGATAATCGTACTGTCGTACTTAGCGAACGAAATATTGAATCGTTCACAAGTTGTGTACCGACGAGTTGTCGACGATTAATCTGTCGACATGGTAAGGGCCGTTAGTGGATTAAATCCGTCTTCGGATTGAAAATAACGGTTGTGTACATGTGAATTGAATGAAAGTTTATAATCGAGCGAATGTTTAAAGACAGTTTAAAAAAAAAACAAAACTCTCAAAATTCTTAATCGTTTATAAACAACGACAGAAAATACATCGAATTGTTGTTTGTAGGGCGACACATTGATTGATTACCGCCCACAGAAAGCATCGTAACATTTTGACAATTTGAGCGATTTAACCAGAGGAAAAAAATATTACATTTTTTTCCCCTTTTACGGGCACGGTGATCAATCACTGAGGATAGCTTTTGTACAATTTCTCTCTTCCTAACGGTGCGATATCACTTCGATATCGCATCCTCTCGGCGCTTCCAACTTCATCGTCTATGTTACATAGTATATTACTAAAAAAAACGAAACGTTCATACAGATAATTTACATCGCTTAAGCCAAGTATCACGTAAACAAGACAGCGACACACTATACGACGAAATAACAATATAAGATAATGAAATAAAACTGAATATGTAACCTACTTTCAGACGAGCAATAGAACTCTGGTGCAGAATGTATCTGTGACAGGCAGATCCCCCTCTCAGGATTACTATATGGTTAGTCCCTTAAAACCACTCCGCATCGTTTGACCGTCTTACATAATAATCTGGTTTATTCGTTTTTCTCTTTCTACTTATATATGCGCCTCTATTTATATCATTTCTTTTCTTTCTTAACTCTAAAAACAATAATGTTTTTTACTTTAACAATATTCACTTCACTTGTGTGGAGATTTGGTTTTTTTGATATTAATGATTTCGCCTCTGTGACACTCCTTGTTTTTCTTTTGACGTTACACGTTTGCTTGCGGATCGCGAGTAGAAGCTACCTGGAACGTCTCTCGTTTATTCTTCATTATGAGTCGCGAAATTATAAATACGAGCCAATTTGTCGTTTACTCGTGTGTATTAAAAAAAAAAAAAAAAAAAAGAAAAATAACTGACGGTACTATTCAGCGATTGCTTACGATCCGAAACAGCTCTTTTTCGTGTTTTTTCACCTTCTTTATATTCGTGTAATTATTCCAACGATGCCGTGGATCCATATTGCGTCGGCGCATGATCAAAACGGATTTTTGTTCAAATTATAGAAAGAAATATAACGTAAATTATTATAAGAATTAATGCCCGACGCGCTTGCGGTTCACGACTCGGGAAAGCCTTCCAAAGTTGGTTTTTTTGTTGCCGGTCACAACACGAATTTGGCTGTCGTAATACTATGCGCTTCTCAATCGAATTGTCTTAATTATTTTTTTTTAATTTTTTTTTTGTTGTCAAATCATTCTTAAGTTTATCATGATATTGTAAATTCAACTGAAACGCATGTTCGCATTCGCGCATGCAAGGACTCGAGGGTCCTGCGCGATCGCACAATGAAGCTAATTTACGAGCGTTCCTTTTCTCAGTGGTAACCACCTGATATTACAAACTTGACTCTGTGTTCGCTTCCTACTGTGAATTTTTATATACTTTTTTATTCAAATAAGTTTTTTAATTTTATTTCATTTTTTTCATTTTTTTTTGTGCCAATTTATATATATTTTCCTTTTTCTGGTTAACGCAATTTGGTGTTGCTGTGATATACTAATTAAGATATGAATATATATCTTCATATATATGGCATATCAATTTGGATGTACGTACGTACGTATGTATGTGTATTAACGTAATACTGTGTGCTATTATCAAACAATAACGTTATCTAGTATAAGTCTCGGCCACTCAATAAAAAAAAAATATTCTCGCACTTCTACAATCCGCTTTCGAACTTGAAGAAAAAAAAAAAGAAAAATCATTTATTTTTCGTAATTTTGCTTACAAAACATCACGATATTGCAGTTGTGTAAAACGTCAAGACGTAATGAAGCTTTTTATTCGCGCATAGTTCACGCATCAACGTCGCGATGACCAAAGTCTTGTGTGTAAAGAAATATAATTTTGCCTTAAAAAAAAAATCGTGGCCAAAGTGCGCGTGAGTGTCTCTTTCCCTATGATTCTGAAAAATGGAAGTATGTTTTTTAATTTTTCAATGGTCTCTCTGTCTCTCCATACTATCTGTACTATTATTTTTCGTCTCACGTTTCAACGACCACAAAAAAAAAAGAAAAAAAAAATAACGAAAACCCTCAGCTTATTAGATTGTCGGTCTACGAAAAATCTCTGTAAGAAGAACGAGGAAGACAACGCTGACGATACGTCATTGGCGAATCATTCGACGTCGCTCGGTGACGTTTACGGGTTTTTGCAAATGTAAAGAAAAAAAAAGAAACGGAAAAAATCGCGATCAGAGTGCGGAGCGCGATCTCGGAAGTGATGAGCATACCAGAGAGCAAATACGCGTCGAATAGGCTGCGTTTTGACAACGAGACTGATCTGGTATGATTTATGATTTGTTAGCCAGCGGAACCCATTCGGGAGACTGAGGTATAACAGGGCGGCAGTCTTGCCCGTCGCCATACTTTTCCTGTCGGAGTACAAACAAGTACGTAGCTCACCTAGATCGTCTGTCTTAATGCGTTGTATGAGACCTTGCATACGCGTGTAAGGATCTGGTAAGATCGTTCGTCATACGTACCGTTTGGAGGAGGATTTTATTTCCCACTTCCTTCGTCGAACACTTCAGCGAATTTTCATCAAAGAATTTAAATGCAATTAAATGGGAGTGAGAAGATAAATGAGTCTTATCAATCCTGAGAAAAAAACGCGTAAAGTGTTCGTCGATGGGCGAAGAAATACCGTATAACAATATCCGGAACGTATGTCGCTCGTATCGATAGGCATTTGGACTTGTTATGTTGGATGATGAACGTCGTTTGCGACGATGATGACGTTGCGTTAATGGTGATATGATTTTTATGTGGAAAATGATGATTTATTGCACCGATTTCATTTTTGTGTGGCGGGGGTGGGACGGTCGATGGATTAAAACATTTGAAAAAACGATTACAGATTGTCAATTGAAAAAAAAATGCGTTTCGACTTTGTCCCGTCCACACCCCCGCTTTCGTAGTATAGCTGTCTGAGTGTGCTGCGTGTTCTGTACTCCAAAGCGAAACCCACTGATAATACAACAAATTCGATTATTTAAAATACAACAAGCTTCCCGTGACCTTCGCGGCCTATTAACATTCTGGCGCATCGTTTTACTGAGAGCCTTCACTTAACTCATCCTCGTGACGATCAATTCCTTGCGGTAGAGAACTCTCAACTGAATCTCATTGGAAAACTATTGTAATAACAGCCAAGTGTTGTGGTTATATATGCGCCAGACGATTAAATTGGTTAAGCCTAACAAATTACTTGGCCCAACCAAGTAATTTGTTAGGCTACTAATTTCTTGGTTGGTCTAACCAAGTCACTTGGTTAGCTTACCAATTTTTTGGTTGATCTAATCAAGTCACTTGGTTAGCTTACCAAGTGACTTGGTTAGCTTACCAATTTTTTGGTTGATCTAATCAAGTCACTTGGTTAGCTTACCAAGTGACTTGGTTACCTTACCAAGTGACTTGGTTAGTCCAACCAAGTGACTTGGTTAGCTTACCAAGTGACTTGGTTAGTCCAACCAAGTGACTTGGTTAGCTTACCAAGTGAATTGGTTAGTCCAACCAAGTGACTTGGTTAGCTTACCAAGTGACTTGGTTAGTCCAACCAAGAAATTGGTAGCCTAACAAATTACTTGGTTGATCGAACCAATTAATCGGCTGGCGCATATATAACCATAGCACTTGGTTGTTTCAACCAAGCCTTTCTTTCCGTGCACCGTAAATATTTTTTTACGAAATTTAAGGCGATGTTGTAAACCCTTGTTTTTGGAGGTTTTTTTTTGTTGCCAATCGAATCTAAAACAAAATATTAATCCTACTGTGCTGCTGGTTTTTTTTACATACATATTTATTAATTTGTAAACACCTTGAATTTTTGCATGGAATGGTATTAAAAGTTGTGCATGATATTAATGGACGCGCAGGTCAAGTTGCAAAATAACTGCCTATCTTGATTGTCGTCAATTCCTAGTCGCCTGATATAAATGGAATTTTTAAAAAAATATTTGCCGTGAATGACCCTCGATAAATATTGACAAAATTAATCGTGAAATAAGTGCTCCGATTTTTACAGAAAAAAAAAAGATACTTCCCGCGGCTCCAATATTTCCTTCGCATTATTTATCAAAACATAAATCGCCTCGTTTATTACAGATAAATCAATAATCATGCGACTTGAACTACGTGTCGATCAGTATCTTGCATAATTTTAAGTGAAATACCATGGAATAATTTCAGGGATTACATTAAAGATCCCAAAATATGAATGCAAAAAACCAGGTCAGTAGGTTTACTCGTTTGTTCACATTTTATTCCCAAAAATTGCCTTAAAAAATGAGTGTTTACTTTAGAACATCGCCTTAATATACTGCACATACGGAAAGTTTTTCTACAAAAAAACTGCATGTACTAAATTTAATATACAATCTAAAGTAAATTTAATTTGCGGCATAATAAACGCGTTAACAAATCGTGTTTTTTTAATTATTCCTCTATAGTTGTATATTTTATTTAATACGGGCGATTTTTGCATTAAAACTTCCTATAAAAGCATAATAATTCCCCGAATATTTTGAACAGTGTTGTCTTCTTTCGCATTGGTTCCCCAGCTTATGAATACTATGCGCATAGTATTTTTAACAAAGAACGTTACTCAGAGACCTCTTCCGGTCCTTTTTGTGCGAGTCGGTGCGAATGCGTCCGAGCGTGTGCTCCTACGCTGACGAGTGCATTGTCATATTCTTCTTTTGATTATATTTCTGTTGCTTGAGACTGTGGACTGTGATATGATTCGACGTTTTAACACGCGTTTTGAGAGTGTTGCAGTGCAGTGATATCGTACTTTTTTTTTGTTTCTCTTTGCCGTTTTCACTAACTCTTGTGATTTTTATACGGTGTGACGAGTTACAGTCCGAGCTTAAGACTACTACTACTACCACGTAAGTTTCGACCGTTACTACGGACTATTTTACCTCCACCATTATATATATATTTATTTAAATACCTCGGGAGAGAAAAAAACGTGCCTATTACGTTTAATGCGCCTCGGTACACGCTTCAGCATAATTTTTAAGTCGCCTGTAGATTACACACTCAACATATCACACAAATATCATACAGAATTCCGTGCCGATACAAATTGCGTCGAATTTCATTGCTGCTGGTTTGTTTTTTTTTTTTGCGATATTTTATTTGCAATTTGACGTAAAAAAAAAAAGTCTGTATTCTCGGCAATGGAAAATCCGAATGGCAGACAAGAGTAACAATGAAAAAGGTCGGATAGTCGACTAAGACGCATAGAGCCCCAATATAATTGAAAAACATGGCATTTTTTAAAAATCGAATAGCGAATTGTTGATATTTAAAAAATATAATTGTTTAAGGCACGTAGTCGACAATTGTACGACAATTCGGGTGTCATGAAACATTGCAAGAATCTACATGATACAATATACAATATACCCGCTTTCGTGTGTCACAGCCCTGGCCTGCAATCACACGAGGATGGCTCGTAATACACCCGCGTAGATTTTTAGCTTTGTGTACACCATAGTCATCCCAAAACGCCTAGGAATGAATGTTTAGGCTTCTGTGTATACGTGCGATGTAATAGAATAGGATTTTGACTGCGCACGCCATCGTATATCTCGTGTGCCCGTGAAAATCGTCGTCGTACATTACAAAAAAAAAAACAATCCACATATTACGTCGCCAAAACGAATCAACGAAACCAGCCGAGCTTTACAATATATCCTGTGTGCACCGATGACTATTCATATATTACGCCTAATCGCCTATATTGCGTGACTATCCTGGCTTAGGCTTCGCGTAGAAAATTCTCGTTGTAATAGTTTGTTTGGCACGAAACGTGAGAATGATTTTTCCCGCCCCCAGCTGCACCCACGTATCACTGTTTTAAATGAGCGATTCGATAAGAAAATAAATAAGCTAAATACATGTTATCAAAGAGGCAGAAGAATCTGCAGATTGAGATAACGCGATTGCTCGTAAGATAGTTTGAATGGGAAACTATTCGATAAATCTCAGTCTTGCATTTGATCGAAAATCGCCAATCGATGGTACAAATCTGTTAGCAAGTAGCGAAGCTCCATTGCTCAGCTACTTATGTCTCGCCTCTTTTAATCTTTATATCTTTCCCTCTGTCTATCTTACGCTCTGGTCTCTCCTCTCTCTTTTTCTCTCTCTGACTATATCTCTCTATTTTACTCTACGACTCGCGTTAAATTCCGAATGACGACCGGTTTGATCGTCATTCTGGACTGTAGCGGACCATTCCTAAATCGGAGAATTTGCCCTCGTGAGCATTCGACTCTTAATAACAGAGGGATTAAGTCAGTTATTGCAATTGAACGAGAGAGGAGTTTCTACTGTTTTTATTTTGCAATATTTTTTGTTTCGTGATATTTAGGTTCGCTCCAATGAGACGCCAGCATCGAATAAAAAAATTGGCAGCTGTGTGCGAATTACCGAATTGTCTGGTCAAGTTGCCCGATTATTTCGAAGAACGAGCTCATCGCGAATAAAATAACGATTAATTCAGAGCTAGCTAACGAGTGATGAGAATTTTTTCTCGATTATATACACTCGATGTTTGCCACTAGTGAAAAAAAACCTGCATGTTTCAAATCAGGATGTTGCTTCAGTCGCCACGATATTTACATTAATAAATGAACGCTCCATAACGTCGCGTTTGATTCGCGAACCTATGGAGCGAACAGCCGCTTTTGTGACGAAACTTTGCGCCGCATAAAATCCCAATCGTGACGAACGTTTGAATAGTAAACGCGTAGACCGGTAAAAAAAAAAGAAAAAAAAATTAGATCAGGTGTTTGATGCCTGTGTCGTGCGTGTGTGCCACAGTGACAACTTGTTCGTAGCTCTTAAATATTTAGCCGCAGAACGATTCTAAAAAAGCATATATTTAAAAGTTCTAAGAAAATAAATAACGCTGTAAACGGTAACTTGCCTCGAAGTGTAGATGCAAGGCTATAGAGAGATGTTCAATAATTAAAAAAAAAGAAACAAAAGAAAAACATAAATAGCCTGTAGAAAAAAAAAGAAAAAAGCTCAAAGATTGATAAAGGAAAACGAAAGCATAAAAAGTAACGAAAGCAGGGTGCTTGTGTGTTCGCTGGCCTGCCTCCTCGCCTCCTGATAGAACACCCTTCCCTATTTTTGCAGCTTCGAGTAATCAGAGCATTCAAGTCGACTCTGGAAGATCTGGAGGAGCGTCGCTCTGTCCATAGTTTACACAGCTTACACAGTATGCGCAGCTCACGCAGCCACACCGGGCCCCGACCACTATCCGACTTCACGTACATTGACGAAGACCCGACAAATCCCATGCTGAGCGCCGCCGCCAGAGCCGCTAAGGCCGCGAACGCGGTAGCTGATCAGAGTCAGGATAGCGAGACGAGTTCCAGAGGATCCAGGCTGCAGTCTATCAACAGTCCAGCCTCGCCACTCCTGCTCAACGTCCCCGGATCCAACACCGTCTACAACAACCATCATCATTCGAACAACAGTAGAACCTCGTCCAACAACGCCCATAACCAGCCCCACAGCCCAAATCACGCTAACCAGACGAGCAGGAGCGCCGATTCCCAAGTTAACCCGCCCAGCTATAGTCCCTCAGCGGGTTCCACCGACGCTATGCTCCCAGACCTCCCCAAACTCGTCCACGAAACCAGCATTTAGAAAAAAGAAAAAAAGAAAAAAAAGAACAAAACAAAAAGGCTTCTTCCCGAATGACCTCTCTCATCTCTCTGTCTTGCTGTGTCACCCCAGCTTTTATCGCTCTCGTCGAGCCCCCTATTTTCTACGTCACGTCACCTCAGCACCTTCTTTTTAAAAAAAAATAATATCGCCTCTTTCTTTCTTTAACAATTTCAAACACGCTCACTAAACGTGATGACTATTCGCCAAGTACTTGGGTTTATTCAACGACGGATAAAAGTAATTAACAACAAAAAACATACGCACACAGGCCTAGTACGTCTTGATTGATACAAAGAAATTTTTGCCCGGTTGGCGTGTTCATATTGCTGGTCGAAGCACCGGAGTACTTAACGCAATATTTTGTTTTTCTTTCTTTCCCTCCGCTGTAAACGTGAAACTTCTTCACGTTGTACCATCTTTTTTGCTGTAAATAATGCATAGTTTTTCTTTTTAACTGTTGGAGATAACGCCACGGATAAATAAACAGCGCGATTCTAACGATTTCGATTTTGTAAATTCGATTATTTGATTTCGGTTGCCAGACGATTAAGTCCACGAACAACGAACCTACAAAAAAAAAATACAAACTCACTGGACCAACTTTGATCCAACACTGCTTTATCACTTACCTGCTTCAGTGTCTGTGTGTCTGTCTGGGATGTGAATGTGACGCAGTCTACGCGGATTATTTCGCGATACGAGCTCGAGATTTTCTTTTCGACGCTACTTGTTATGTACAAATCGGTGATGCATGGGGCTGTACTTAAGGACCATAATTTACACGGATTATTCGCGAGCTAATAGCGATTTCCATATATTCTTTTCTTCTTCTTCTTCTTCTTCTTCTTTTCCTATCCCATATCTCTTGTATCTATCTCTGTTTCATTATTTCATTCAGTGTCAGTTACGTGGAAACCCGCGCTAATTCGCGTCCACCGAAAACTCCTTAATCCCGACGTTGTGTCACGGCGACGCGCTACCGTCTTCACCATATGTACTTACTAACGATCCTGACCCACGAACGAACGTATTTCAAACGGGGTGGTGTGAAAACCACCTGTTTACTAAAATACTCAAGCGTTTACCGTTCGGCCGCCACTCGTTAAACATGCCGGCGATTGGAAAGCCGCATGGAACGAACAAAATCGACGAAATACCTTCGTAAAAACAGTGATCTGTTCGTCGACTCGGTTATACGTTTAAAGACAATACGAATGCACGAAAAAAAAGTAACACAAGGAAAATAAAACAGACTAAAAAAAAACGCTGCAAAGGAAGAAAGAAAAAGAAAAATTGTTTTTACAATCGACGATGATTAATAGCGAGAAAAATGCACGCGTTTGTGGAGATTAAAACGCGACCACCACGATGACCATAACGCGCACACTCGTTTTCGCTTTTTATTCTTTATAATATATATATATAAGTTCGTTTTATTTAATTTTTATGTTTTAAATTATTTTTAAGCTTCGGACCTCCGAACGCCTCTGGCGATTCGGGCCACGTTGTACGGGCCCAAGGCGACAGCAACTTTGTATTTTCTAGATAGTAATCCTAAAAACCATCCCTCTCCCATCCCCCCCCCTCCACCCCGAGAGCGCGTTTGTGTGTTACGAGAGAGCTTCAAAAATCACATCCGCTGCCCTAACTCACACCGCCCACTTTCTTTCTTATCCACGTGTTGTTACGCACAATGTACATGGAATTACCATTTATTATTTTTCTTTATTTTTAAATATACTATTATTATTTACGTTGTATATAATCGTTGTTATCCATACTCAAAGGGAAAAATATTGAAAAATCCATTGGAACTTATCGAGTCCAGCGTCTCGCGAAGCGCGTCCTCGTTATCACGAGACGCTAGATAATATTTGTCCTTTCGGATTCGCGATCTCTCTTTCGGGCGGTGAATTTAGCGTCGGTGCAAGTTTTTAGTGTCGCAAAAAAAAAAAAAAAAAAAGAAATTTTTAAATTAAAGAGATAATTAATAAAGAAAAATATGGAAAAGCGTGCACGGGGAACGTCGATTATAGAACTGACGAATCCGGCTATCGACATGTTGAGATTTTGCGAGCAGTTGACGCATCTCGCCCAAGAAAGCGCGAATTCTAGAGACCGCGTGTTTATCGCGTGGGTTAAACTAAACACACTGTAATCGACTAACCCCCGAACGCGTCTGCCTACCGGAAAATGTGGCGATTATAATAACGAGAGGCACTTTAAACGCGTTTTTTTTTATATTTAATCGAAGGGAATGTTGAGGCTAAATGCGACAGAAAAAAAACTGTAAACAAGGGACGAAGATGGATGTACTTATGACTCGGTAAAAATAAAAAATAGCCCTAAGATTCGATAGAGAAAATGAAAGAAGAAAAGATTTTTCAATGCTCGTGTTCATTGCGGCACTCGGCGACTTACAAAGTGACGTAGTATTCGACCAGTGCTAATCCTCGAGAGCCGCCGGAAGTCAGAACACGCGTCGGGGGTGTCGACGTTAAACGAGGACGCCAGTGTCGGTGCTCCTCCGATGTTTTTATCTATGGCTTAATTATAGCGTACGATTCGATCGTTTTAACTAACCGTTATTGATATCCAAATATTTACTACTGCCACACTGTTACGATTATGTCCGAGAATCAATAAACGAAGAAATTAAAGAAATACGTTATCGAGAAAAAGCGACTAAAGAGAATTTTCGAGATCAACGCGATATCCAACCCGTTCAACATCGTTTAACTAAGTCAAACGAGCCGTGTTTGTACGAACCAATTACCGTACTTCACGATTTCCCTTTTTTGCTTAAATTCTTTGATTAAACGAAAATAAAAATAAAATTTCAACCGAAACAGAATCGATTACATGAAATAGTGTAAATTATAATAAGGTCTCAGTCATCGTCAAATGCAGCATCAATTTAATTCCTTAATAATAATTTTGTTTTTTTTTAAGCGTAAAAATTCGCGACCTTGCTTATTCAGCAATTTTTTTTATTAGCTTGATAGAAATTGGATGATTTTACAATAAACATTATTTGCGATTACTAATTTTTATTTTTATAACAAAAAACTTTGGTTATATTTATTTTTATAAAATATGAAGTTGTATTTTGAATGCCGATGACTGAGACGTAAATCTTCATTTTTGCTCGCAACGCATTCCGATCCACTAATTTCCTTGAGTCCATTGCGCGCCATTTAATAAACAATAAAAGCAGTCGAATTGGATTTTTTACGCGTAGAGTTTTAATTCTTCAATTAACGCAGTATAACAATAACGTAAGGCACTTTTTAGAGACAAAGTTTTGAAAGGTTGTTTGCATGAACATTGCAAGTTCGTCTCTGTATCTTCTAGACCATATCCGGCAGAGTATTTCGTATTGAACAATATTCTGGAATTGAAAACGTGGAAAGAAGAAATGTTCGTCGACGTGAATTGGTTGAGCTACTTTTTCACGCCGTAAGCGACGCGAATTGAAACGTTTTCACTTCCAAGTTATTCCTGTATATCGAGTGGCATACTTCTACAACTGTATCCGCGACTCGCGAGCTCGTGTCTCTTATAATTTAATTGCAAAACCTTTGAAAGCTTTGCAAGATCGAGCACCAACAGCTGACAATCAGACACATTGTAAAGTGTGACACAAAAACTTTTATTTAATGTACAGTTCAACAACTAAAAATCCAAAGATTTTAACGAATAATCTAAGCGGAAATATCACGCGTGAAATATACGAGCGAGCGTTTCGCCGATTGCAGAATAATTTCATACCATTGATGTGTAATAAGCTCTTTGAATCAAAGACTTAATTAGTTGGAAGAACTGCAATCAATTAGAGACACTGCGTTACGCGAATCTCCATACGATTTCACTCAGAAGCTATTCGTCACGTCTATCTATGAATTCCTCGACTAGAATTTTCCGCGCGCGAATGCCATTAAAAATTATTATTAAATGACAACTAATCGAAAGCTAAAAGTTGCAAATGTGCGGCAACATGCAGCCCGTTAATGAGACCATTTTGCGAGCTTAAATTGTTTTACAAAGCAACAAAAAAAATAAAAAGATAAAATACAAAAAATCGTTGATATATCGTAACATGCACATCCTGACGGATAAAAATACCGACGATAATCGATTAATTGAATTATCATCGTAACAAGGTAGACGTAAATTCTTGGAGTGGCAAAAAATAAAATTGTGGGAACGTGCGTGGACGCTATCGGAATAATTGAAAAGATAATTTCTGAGTGGCGCTAAAAGAATGAATAAACGATACGCGAAAGACGTCTAGTTTTAATTACGAGAGTTGTTAGGTTGTTATTGAACTAGTGGATACTTAGGTAACTATTGATTTAATATAGATTATTAAAATACATAATATATATATATAATAAAGTTTAAGACTCGTTATTGTGATGTTACATATGAAGATAACAAGACAAACGAATCGACGCTTGAGGTGAACGTCCACTTAAACGTGGTTCCCTTAAGTCAACCTTGGTCTGATCCTCAATTGAATGATTTAAAAAAAAAACGAAAAAAACGAAGCGAATGGCAAATAAATGACGGTGTGTTGTCGCTGCTGTTGTTTTTAGCGATACGATAGCGGTGTACGTAGTTTAATGTGTAAGAAACAACGAGGAAAACCGCGTTTTAAAAACGGAAACGAATAATTAAAAAAAAAAAAACAAAACAATCCGACGTTAGCGAGGCGATAGCAGCCGAACGGAAGAGAGAAAGATAGTGGAATCGGAAGCGAGTTATATACACTTCGTTATTGTTTCTTTTTTTTTAAACGTGCTATATCAATATACACTGTAATCGAGCGAATACTATGGAACCGTAAATCATTGCACGGGATCGCCCGCATATTTAAGACAAAGGATCATCCTCGTACAAACACTTAATACGGTCAATAAAAATACATACTGTATCTTTCTTACAAGAAGCTATTATTTTTTATATATATATACATTGTATTCGCCACCAATTTTCCACGTTAATTCATAGATCCTCCGCGACTTTCAGTGAAAAAACTGCGCTCAGACTGCAAAGCCGATAGCCGAACGTCTTTCACGTATTTATGTGCGTCGCGCTTAACACTTTTTGCTCGATCGTAGGATTTAATCATCACAGTTCGAAGAATAAAAAAAAAAGGAAATAGGGGCAGGAAAAAAGAAGAAAATCCGAGCTGTGCTGACCCGAATCAATGTACCCGTATCGTATCCACGTTTCGTAATTTTATCTTTACTCCCGTACACCTCATACACACCCTTAAATATATAAATATTTGTTAAACCAACCAGCGAGACGAGCGAACCAATTGCGCATATCTTTTGGCCTGATGTTACAAATCGCATATCATTCACGACGTGAAATCTACGCTACTTTATAGTATATTTAGATAATTAACGAATCTGAATGCAGGCAAATTAACAGCAGGCGTATAATATCTAAAAATGTCATACGTGGATACCAAGTTTATGTCTGAAAATATATTGCTCAAAATTATACATACATATTTTTGGCATCTTTCTGCGGCAGAAAAAATAATATATTTTCGAATATAAATTTTATCCATGGACGTCGGAGTTGTAAATCCCTAATTCTTTTAAAAATAATGTTGATGGCACAATTTGTTTTGTAATTATGTTTTCAAAATAGTAATAATATCATGTGAACTTTTAAATAGCTTCAAAAATATTTTATTCTTTATTAAAATGTATGCTAATATTTTCAAAGAATTTGAGAAACTAATGGAAGATCGTGTTTGTCAATATATTTGAAAAAAGGTTTTTTTTTATTATTAAAATGTATGGTAATACACTGAGAGAAAATTATGGTATTAGTAATTACAAAGTGACAACTATTTATTTTTATTTGGTACGACCAATTTTTTATAGTTGCCACAACTATCAAATAGTTACTATAACTACCAAATAGTTACCATAACTATTTTCATAGTTACCGTAATTATGAAAATATTGCATGGACTAGAAATTAATAGTTGTCTCTCTATAGTTGGCTGTACTACTACGATTTCTCTGAGTGTATTTTCAAAGAATTTGAGAAACTAATGAAAGGTCGTGTTTTTCAATATATTTGAAAAAAGGTTGTTTTTTTCTGCATCTATTCAAAAGTTCACATATCATTTAACAATTGCTAATTGTTAGTATTTCGAATTCATAACTACAAAACTAATTGTACTGTAAGCTTTATTTCTTAAAGTAATTTACAATACTGGTTGATGGTTTAGCTTTCGCTTTGGCAGACTAATCGGACTACGCGTGTACGGTTAGAATCGGAATTAACAATCCTAGATAATAATGATACGGGTAAACTGGATATGGCTAATATTTAAAACAAAAATTTGCTTGCTCGTTCCCTCTCGCTCGCTCATTCTCATGTTTAAAAAAAAACACACACACAAACACACTTCCCATCTTTCTCTATCTCTCTATACATATATATATACACGTCATTTAAACGTACTCACCGTCTGCCTCACTCAACTCGAACTACTTACTTACTATTTGTTTGTACTGTTCTGTGCCCTATCTTGCGTTTTCTGTGCCGCTACGTGCATACGTGATGGTGCACGTCTATCTTTTCTACTACTATATTATTACTACTCGTTTTTTTAAATCTAATAATCATTCGGCAAGCTTTTATGATTGATGTCTCTTCTGCGAGTCTCACTCTTTTCTGATGTATATCTACTGTTTTGTTTCGTGTACAAAAATGTTGTTTAATAGCTCGTGCACCATCGCCAACGTACGTCTCGTGCAAATTTCGCCCCTGTACAAAAATTGACAAGAGGTCAAGAAGTCGTTAGATCCACATTGTGGCGAGCGAGCTGCGTTTTCCCCTCAAAATAAAAATCACCATTTATCTTTCCAACAAAATTCCAATATCAAAATAAGTCCAAGAAAAACACCATAAAAATTTGATTCTACATTCTATCCACTGAATATTCTAGTTTGCATTTATCAAAATAAATGATCAATGAATTATAGTATTTAATATTTAAATCACGGCTCGCTCGTTCATAAATGTTTGAGAATAGAAAATAAATTAAAAAAACCCTCAGACACAGTAATGCCCCTAATTAATTACCACATCAGTGGGTTTACACTTGTCGATTAATTTGTGCAAAGTAGGCCCTTCGTTATTTGACAAGTGGTTTAAAAAAAAAAAACACATTCTGCTCATGCCATCCTGTTGTAACCATTATATTACCCTTTACTCTTGAAGGTGATAGGTGGCGAGTTGCAGGAACGTTTGATACCGGTACCCTACAGCAAGAGCTCGACAGACCAAGCTGTAAGCGCTCCTCTCTTGCTCTCTCTCTTTCTATCTCTATCTCTTTCAAACTGTTGATATTCTAACTCTGTACTTATCGCTTCAACCTATATTGTATCCCTCTCAAAGCTTTGAATCCAATCTTCTAGTTGTTCCCAAAATTTCGTTGAATTAACCTTGTCTTATTTATCGTTTTTTTTTTAACTTTCCAAAATCCATTTTTATTTTCATATATATTATGTTAATCACTGTTCATCGTAACTCTATGTCTACTATTGTATTATATCGTACTCGTGTGTCGACGCTCTTGCTTCTTCTGAGATTTCCTTCCTTCGACCACCGCAAATCCCGAAAACTTTAACTTCATTCATTTTTATGTCGCATTCGTATTCTTCATTATTCGCCTAATAGTTGTTACCACTCGGCTTAGCCTGCTTAACGAAAATATCCTTTTATCTTTTTTTTGCTTTTCAGTCCGAGGGCGATGGCAGAGCTGCATTTTGCAAATTACTACTTTTAAGCGCTTCCTTATATCATCTCGCTACGATAATTCGAGCCTCGGTTGCATGCAATTCTGTCTCGGATTATCGTCGTTACTGAGGATCTTTGGAATTTCCAAAGATTCCAGTTGAATGCCCAGTAGAACGCTGGCACGCATCGCAACACAAAAATATCATCAATTACGAGCCTTGGAGACACAGGATGAAAATGATGAAAAAAAAAACGACAAAACGAAATTACATAAATAAGCTAATTAATTCAAACTCCGTGCTATAAAAAAATATTGCATTTCTCGATAAAAACAAAAAAATTAGTCAAAAGATCCTGACACAATAATTGATATTAAATAAAGTTAAAAATTCTAAAGTGATCATTGTTCAAACAAATTCTTAAATAAATTAAAAATAATAATTATTTTCAAAATAGAATGTTTCCAAATGGCTTGTTTACACAATTCCTCGATTTCTCGAATCCTTTCCTCGATTTTTTTTTTGCCACTGTTTAATTCTCCCTCTTTCTGTCTCAATCGCTGTTCCACATTCATCATACCTCATTGTTTATCATCATTGGCCGTATATATTAAAAAATAAACCCCTCTCTCGCTTTGACGCGCCGTTACACCTAAATAGTGCTTGCGCATTTTGTCAATGGCTAGATGCGCGACTTGCATATAGTTTACACATATTGTACACAAAAAATAGGTACACGTTTACGTGCCTTTAGATCTTATAATATATATATACATATATTATAATAACGTTACAAAAAAAAAATGTTTTCGCACGAATGAATGATAGAAATTAGTGAAAGCGTACCCTTAATATATTCATATATAATATACAAAACCTTGTCCACAGCTTTCTTAATTATTAAATAATACACAACAAACACACTAAACGCGTATTAAGCTTGTAGTAGTAAAAACAAAATTCGTCGCCAATCGTTCATCATCCCAACGCAAAATATACGAGAAGAAAGTATTCTCATGCTCGTAAAAAAAAAAAACAAAAACACATACACAAAAACGACACAAAACATCCACAGCACACACTGCTTAAGGCACGCGATTCGGGACTCGGCCGAAAATTATTTTTTTACAGGGAGTGCATGATAAATATAAGACATATCTCTCGTCAGCACAATTAAGTTTTCATACTTCAAGTATATTCGTAATTTAATATAAAACGATTCGATATAATTTGAAGCTTTACTCTATATACTCCGAATATTAAGCGTTAAATACTATATAGCGTTGAGATAGATGTGAACGTGAGAAAATACCGGTCGACTAAGCCATCGCAACGACTGTTCCCATTCCTCAGAGAAAACAAAAAAAAAAAAAGAAAAAAAAAAAACAAAACCTTTCACTCCATCTTACTTAACGAACAAATTTCTCGTAAGATTCGTTTTGACGCTTCCTTACAACATTAAGACGCTTTAATCCCTTCGTGAAGACATCCCTCAACGATCCACTCCGGCTATCCTAAAAGAAAAAAAAGAAAAAAAAATAACGAACATTTTTTTCGGAGCACATCAGCGAGTCGCTCGAACCTGTTGGACGTCAATCGTTATTGATTGCAACAACCTTTAATCCTATGCGTGCATCACGCAATCATTAATTGATTAAATAATTTTTATTATGATTAAAAAAAAAAAATAATAATAATAATTAAAAAATGAGGGAAAAATATATAATACGTATGAGACTGCGCTACGTGCATGGTAATCCGTTCTGGTCAGCCCAGCGCCAAGTACCCACCTACCCGAGTGTATCTCGATGGAGCTTTGAGCCGCGACGAAGTTTCGCGTACCTCTTATTAAGCGGCGCACGTCAATCGTGTAAGTATACGAATCAACACGCACATCATCAACATCACAATATAATTGTAATATAATAATCGTTGAAGCATAAGCGTCTTAAGATGACGAAGGTGGTGGTTGTGCTGGCGGTGGTGTGATAATTATGAGGGTTTACAAATTTACAAAAAAAAAAAAAAAAAGTAAAAGAAGAATGAAAAACGTATAGTCGTCGAGAGATTTACCGATGGTGGTAGTAGTTGCTGGTAGTGGTCTTAAAGACTTTGCATTTGAATTTTCGACGAGAAATCCACAAAAAGAAAAAACAGAAAATTTGTGAAAAAGGATTTTTTAAAAAATGCCAACGAATTTATCTGATTTTACAAAAAAAAATCTGTAGCAATTTTGTGAATTCTCGTCATTAAACATTTTGTCTTGTTATTCTTCAAGGAATGATTATAAAACCCTCGCATATATTTTAATCGCATGTTCAATTTTGATTCTTACTATTTTTACGTTTGTTTTTATGTAATTTGATGCATACGTTTATTATCGCCTGCTTAAGTATAAGTACAATTATTAAAGCTTTGTATTATAGTTGATTGTTATGTTTTATACTAGGTGGAGGGAATGATTAAATTTTCGTAATGTAAATAATTCATGCATTCCGCCTATGTCACAGATAGCGTTACTGGGATTCCAGTGCTTTATTAAACAAACAAACAAACAAACGCATCGTTAAACGTATCACAATAAATACATAATTGATAATCAATCACCATGTAAATAACGTTTTTCTGTGGTTTATTATAGTTTTATTTCTTCGTGGAGAATCGTGTCGGCGAATTTTCGTCGCTTTTTACGCTGACTATTCTTCTCGAATTTGTTTTTATTTAATGTGTATTAACCGACAGGTACTTCAGCACCAAGTCTAACAAAAGTTTTTTTTCAATTTCCCCTTACCAAATCGGTACCATATTATATTGCACATTTGCAAATAAAAATGCTTTCCACACGCTTAGAAATCCACGTCCACATCCACTCACAAAAAAGTAACAAAAATTGCATGGCTCTTCCCACACACGCAAAAAGAAAAGAAAAACTTGATACAGGTACATATTCTGTTACTATCGTCGAGATTAGATCTATAAGTGTCTCAAGCAAAGCTAAAAAAATCTGCTTTCTCGTCGTTCGCTTTTCAAGTTCGTAAGTTTTCTTCTCTAGTACATGTACAGCATTCTTTTTTATTTTACTTTTTTTTCACGAGCGAAATGGTCTTTCAATCGCCGCTCGCTAATACGCTTAAACGTGCGTAATTTTCATATATATTGTTTTTATCTCTGTGTGACAATTAAGGTGCAAGGGTATATCGCAGGCGTTACGAAAAGGGATATACTCGACGCATCGAACTGCACTCGAGACGTTCGATACGACGCATTTTCTTTTTTTATTAACATTGCAAAAAAGAAAAAAAGAAAAAAAAATTCCATTGCGTCGAATCATTCGTCCTTCGAGTCCGGAAGTCGATGTTCGGTGGTCGATGGGTGCATGCGATGTTCCGCGATCAATGTACGTGATTAAACTAATAATTACAAAAGAGAATAATGTCGATTATTGGATAAAACCTGTTTAATCGACGGAGCTTCAGTAATAAATGTCAAAAGTTTGATCGAAACATTGAAAGACGTCTCGTATTACAGTCAAGCATTTTACCATCGATTCGAGCTACTTTCAACATTCGTTGTGAGTATTTCGATGGAACGTGTAGCTTGGTTGTAAAAACGTTGGACGAACAGTAGGCGATACATAAAAAACGCGTTTGGAGACTGTCGAAACGTTCTACTAATCCTGTCTGACCAATAATTACTCTACCTACTTCCTGTCAAAATCCAACGTAAAGAACGTTCGATATTCTTCGCACGCGTCGCTCGCTGTTGCTACTTGTGTACTTATGTCGATGCATTCCAGGCCAACGCCTGCCTGGCAATGATTATATGCAATTTTTTTTTCAGTTACCAATTATCCTTCAGTCCTTTTTGCCAACAATTCCCGTTTATAATGTCGAGAATTTCGGAGTAACTCGAAGCGATTGATTGCGAGAATTCATTTGTCTGGGACTGCAGCGCTGACGATACATGCTGCTTTTAATGCACGGCTATCTGTTAATGCAATAATCGCACTTGCACCCGAAAAAAAAAAATGATCTTTAAAAATAAAATACGAATTTAACACAAAATTTTCCACAAAATTCCACTAAGAATTTGCTTCCATTATATTTCCTATCAAATGAGACATTTTATACACCAATACTCAACCTTCTAACATCAGCAAACATTTAATTAAAATCACAATCAGAATAAAAAAACGAAAATATTGTATCAACCATAAAATTGAATTGACAATGCGTAAGATCCAAACAGCAATAAAATATCTTTGATTAAGAAAAATCATTTTTTTCTTTCGGTGCAAGTGTCGATACGTGTGACTCGTTTCGTTCTCCCGGCAATGAATTTCTCAGCAATCGTATCGAGAAACGAACGAAATTCCTATCCCAATAAAATATGTTTCCAAAAGCCTATCCAATAAAATATTCCCGAATTTCTATCTCTTTCTATCTCTCTTTCTATGTTTCACAATTCCTTAAAAAAAAAAAAATTATACAACGCGTCCCTCGAACAGACTAATCTGTCGTTTTAACGTTGCGTTCCAGATCCGCGTAGTGAACGCATTTCGGCAGGGCCTAGACTCGCGCTACGGCGAGCACAGCACCGTGACCCTCGCGGAGGTACTACGGAAGCAAACTTCCCTGAGCAAACGACTCTCCCAGACGAGCAGCATAGATTACGCGGACAACATACCAGACGAACTGACCATACCGGAGATCGACGTCGAGAGGCTATCGAGCCACAGCCACACCGAGACGGCGGTCTAGGCGGCGAGGACGACCAACCCTCTTGTTTCTACTTCATCGAGAACAACAGAAGCTGCGCTGCGGAAATCTTCCTCGATCGTCGCAGCAGCCCGGAGTCCGTCCTCGTCGATCCCGAGGAAAAAAGCTCCGCGCGACGATTGTCCACGGGTTATAAGCTCCCGACTAGTCATTAAGGGTGTGTCTACATTGAAGTTACGGATGACCGAGCGTCAAAAAGATAGACTAGCTGTCGTTCGTAATTGTCATCCGTTTCCAAGCCGTTTTTTTTTCTTTTTTTTTCAAATGTTCTCAACACGATAAAAAATGGCTTGCCATGTAGAAGCTCCTTGAGCCCAGATTAAAATAAACAAAAAGTAAACAAAAAACGAAACGAGCCTCGGACAGTGGATAAGAACACTCTCGGGTCTTGGCTACTAACACATCGGACAACGAGGAAGAACGGTCGGTTAAATAAACTTAAAGAAATAAAAGTAAACTAAATAACTTTAAAAAAAATGAAAACTGAAAGAAACAAAGATTCCGGGAGGCTGCACCGACTGCGATCGGAGGCGACAAGCCACTGATATTCAGCGTGGACTTATGTATATATATATATTTATATATATGTATAGATATGTATATATAAATATATATAAACTAATATTACCAAAAAAAAAACGATAAATACAACAAAAAAACATTTTACTCGTGTGCTTCGCGAACGAACAAATAATTAAAAAGGGAAGAAAATAATAATGTTTAAAAAAAAAGAAAAACACGTAAAACTAATAAGTAATAACATGAACAGTGATCGCGATATCGCCGAGCCGCAAACAACACGTTATAGAGAGTAAATAATAAATCGTTGTACGCGAGCGGTGCGGACATCGGTTTACCGTGACTCCTGCGATCCGACATGCGTGCGACGACGATCCTCCCCTAAATAATGTTATATAAAACCAATGCACGGGGGAAAATTACGGAGAGCCGCGGCAAGAGGTCAAGAGGAAGGAAGAACACGAACAAAAAAGAAATATATAAGAAAAAACGAAAAAAAAAAATAATGAAAACAGAAAAAATATATATATGAAATCTTAAGTGTCACCGCCGCACGACTGGACCCCGAGATCCGAGCGATTCACTTATTAATAGTATACCGAAGTAACGCACCACTGCCTCCCCTATTTAGTCGTTACGTTCTTCTCTGTAAATTCTGTCAGTCTGATTTATCTCTCCCAATATATATATAAATATATATATATCTATAAACATACATATATATAAATATATATATATATATATTTCTTTTTTTTTCTCGGTCTCTTCGTCATATATAACTTTCGCTTTCTACACTCTTCGTCTCTGTCTCTCGTCCTCTCTCTTTCTCTCTCTCTGAAGACTTTGTCCATCGATTTGTTTCTGTATCACTTCGTTATCAATCGCGCCGATGAATCGTAAGCTCGCCTTGCCGTAAGCGCACGATTCACCGACGCGTCTTACAAAAATCTTGTATTCGTTTAAAAAACGCTCCGTTTACGTTGGCTCTAGTCGTTCGCCATCGTCAACGTACGCGGCGCTCTCGAACGTGGCTCTTTTTGTACGCGTATTGGCAGCGCGAAAATACGTAAAGAAGAAAGAAAAAAAAAGAATTAACGTTGCAAAACACACATAAAGGCACTTATACGTACATTGTATCTTCCTCTGAATCTCAATCTTCTCTTATCCTGCATTGCGTTGAGAAAACTCCGTTTCTTCTTCTGTTTCTAACGTTCTCTTTGAACTCTTGCGATCGAGGCCACAGCGTTACGTGACTTAAGGATTTATCTAGTCATTTAGTTTGTATTAACGTACTTCCGCGTATAATTCTGCACTGGAGGTGCCTTACCGCGAAATAAAAGAAGAAGAAGAATACGAAGAAGAAGATCATGATGATGATGATGATGATAATGATGAAGAAGAAGAGAAAAAGATGAAAAGAAAAAACAAAGAAACGTAATGATAAATTAAAAATAATGATGAAGGTACATTGTAAATCCGATCGTACCTAAGAAAAAGACGACGGCGGGATGAACCGAAACGATATCTCGATGCTACTCGCGACTAGTACCTACGTGGTGGGGAATATATACATACCTGGGGTACAGAAGAACCGCCGTAACCATTACGCTTAGGATATATAATTTTAATGTGCAAGCCCAAGCTCCACGGCGACGAATATGTGAGATAAACAATGATTTAAGTCGTTATTTAATGGTAGAAAATTGTGTCGAGTGCTTTAGGATGGAAATACAACCCAAAACAAACCCAAAAAACTAAAAAATACCTAAAAAAAACATATTTAAGAAAAAAAAAACCACACGTAATTATTAAAGATGATGAATCGTAGGGAGCACTGCTTTCGAAGCCGTGCACGAGGTACCTAGTTGATGAAAACCGATTCGATTAACTACAATATAAGTGCAGTAAAAATGTAATAAGCGTTTTTTCTCGACGTTCGAAACCCCTTGTTTTTTGTGCTTTGAAACATCTTAAGGCCGTGTACTAGGTACCCGCGTTAACACTTAAATATCCGTAGATGTACTTGGACTTATTCAACAACAAACAGACAACAAAACAAAACAACAATAATACGACAGAAAGTGGAGTTTGCGAGAGAAAGAGTAAATAAGAGTTAAATTCTACAGAACACACGTTGTTGTCTCGCTGTATCGCGCGATTCGAACCATTTTGTTTGTCGTGCTATTTTTACGTTCGAAGAGCGAAGAATATTCGATGCGCTGAAATTTATTGCGCGATACAGCGCGTATCGATAGTAAAATTTTTCTCATTATCGCCACCACTTGGCATCTTCGTATGTAAATAAAACGAAAATGCCAGTGGAAATTAGGCGAAAATGGAGAAAGAAAATTAACAACAAAAAAACAAGAATATTATCGTTATTAATTCTCGATGATTATGCCACCACAACTGCCGCGATAACGCGTGATTTTGGGTAGAGCGAACGTACTTTTGTGATATTGTACACTTGCATAGATTAATTTGTATATCACGTTAATCAGTCGTAGGTGTGCGTGTGAATAGCTCGATGAAGGAAAGAAGGAAAGCAAAGAAAAACAAGAAGGGTCTACTCGGTCTGGCAAACTTTCGTCTCAGTCCACAAAAAAATTGATAAAATAAAATGAAAATAATAAACGTGATGACTTTTGCGTCTGTGCATAAGCGTCACAGAACGATTTGACATTTAAAATTAGCCACATACGCCCAACGCTTCTCGACGCTATTGATTTGTACATGGTGACTTTGCAAAATAAGCGAAAAACACAAAAGATACCAATTATTATTATAAAAGTTGTGACAATCGTCGTTTAGTTTTTCGTTCTTTTTATTCTTTTCCTTTTTTGTTTCGTATTGATTTATGTCTGATTGATATTGTACTAATATTCCCTACAGCGAATGCTTGTTACATTTGTAATTTTCGATTATTACCGAGAGGCGTTACAAAGAATTATTAAGTTGCCGTGAAAATCATTATGTATTGAATGTTCAAGAGGGTGGAACTTTTGCAGATTCACCATCGTTATTACTATTACTGTTACTGTTATAATGCATATTATAATTATTATTACCAATATCACTATTAATTCAAACCACAAAACCCCTCGGTTTTCGATTTTGCTCGTCCGTGCTTCAGGGTTCGGATGTTACCTCGTTATAAACCTCGCCTGTAGGTACTTTGGCTCCTGCGGAACGCTGTCTCGCTTTATTGATCATTTCGCGAGTGTCGCGAGTAGTTGACACGTCGTGGTGAAGGAAACGATCGATTGAACATGGTTTGACTGGCGAGTTATACAAAATGTACTTTAACTCAAGTGGATGCTCTTGATTTTACGTCTAAATATCGTAAAACAAGCCACTTTTACAGGAAGGATTAAAATCCATTTTAAAGAATTTTACGTTTCTTCCTTAGCGTCGAAACGCGACAGTTTTCTTTTTAATTCGAGCACACAGAGAGAAAAAATATAATACACTCAGATGAGAATCGTCGCCTGGCAAATATTGAGTCACAATTATTTATTTTTAATCCATGTGACTATATTTATTTTTAACAAAAAAACGAAAGAAGTTTATGCGATTGTAAAGATAGTCGCGTGAAATAATTATTGATAGTTCATAGCCACGATTTTCTCCACGAGAGGAGAGAATCGTTAATTCTTTTAAAGTCGTTATTGCTAATTTTTTGTGGATATTACTAAACACGTGGTGGAATTGTAGGGATTAACGTTTAAATACTACAGATACTCGCAATCTCTCGCTCCTTGAAATAACAATCGCCGTATTGTCTCTGTACGTACGGAAAAGTGCACTGGGCATATACGCGGAAGAGTATACAGTTAAAAAAAAAGAAAAAAGAAACAGCGGCGAGCGAACGACGAGCTCCGATGTCTCTCTCTCAGTCTTTCTTTCTCTGCTATCTCGAGAGACCTAATTTTAGCGAAGGGAACTAAGAAATATATATTTCACCACTATGTGTCTTGTGGCTCGGTGATCGAACTAGTGAATTATCATAATAGATAACAAGACTATTATAGGTATTTATATATTAATTGATAGTTCAAATACGATCTACGAATCATTATTCGAACGAACAATTTATCACTCGCTAATCTAAAGAAGAAAAGAAGAAAAAAAAGGAAAAACAACAATTAACTTGAGTACTTGGAATACCAAAGCCTGCTGCTATTACTAAATAATGTTACTACTATTTTAACTGTTAACGTATATCTTCACTACTACTTCACTATTTCACTAATGACAACAACAACAAAAAAACGAAAAAAAAAAAATAACACGTCGTTACTTTTAACTGCAACTTCTTTACTATATTTACTATGACATTGATTGAAAAATACGTGGTAGATGCACGCGAATGCCACGCGCAATTGAATCTCATCGTCGTCTCATCTTTACTAAAGTAGGCGTTAATCGGGTGAAAATATTTCGGTGCCTGTGGCTCACATTATTTATAATCTATGATCGAATGCTCGCGAGTGTCTTAACGAGCACGTCGATCTTTTTTTTTTTCATCTGTACCAAAAAACAAAAAAGTGATTCGCATTGCCGAAAGATGCTTCAATCGATAGACTCTGCTCGAAAAAAAAAACCCCCTAAACTGTCCTAAAAAAAAGTCGCATTCTCTCTTTGAAAAAAAATTACTGTGTGTCTTTTATATTGCACTGTCTTCGATACTATGTGGACACAAGAAACGACTCTGCCGCTGGTCTTGGACATACACCTTTGGCAATAGTGTTAATATTGTCTCGCTACGGTTGGGACCAAACGTCAGAAGGTTCTTCTTCTATCTTACCCCACCCCCGCCCCCGCCCCCTTCCCCCATTGTCAACTTTGGACGTAACACTGGACGTTCAGCGTGCAAGAGTGAAACTCGAAATTTACAACAAGCAGCAAGACTCGGGCTCCCCGACGATTTATTATAGAACGTGCGAAAAATGTGTAAAGAAGAAACGAATACGCACCTAGTAGAAACGCACGATTTTGAGTGGGCATCGTTATTACCGCCTTAAATGTCGATTGCAGCATTTTTAAAAGATGTAAAAAATTATACGAAATTTTCTACATCAAGTAAAAACGAGAAAAAAATAAAATAAAATAAAATTGCGATTGCACGGTCTACTCGAAAGTGTGTGTTAAAAGAGAATTGTAATTTTGGTGAATCTGTAGCCAAAGCGTCAACGAAATTTCGCATTAAAATTGCAATTGGCTACATAATAATCCACAGATGTTAACTATTAATAGAAAAATGCGTGATTTTTGGCACAGATACGTCAAAACATCAGTACTTTTTACCTCGTAAAATAATCTCTACTTATACGTTTACTACCTTAATTGTTTCTGCACACGAGATCGCTAAAACGATCGACTCACGTAAATGTTAATTCAGAGCGACTAAATACCAAGCGAGAATTCGAGAAAAGCTGCGAAATTATAAATACTTATTATTTTAAATACTACGTGGAATTCAAACGGTTCAGAATCTACGTAATCGGCGCGTGGCGTATAACAAATAATATTATGAATATTGCATTAAAACAGACGTGAAAATATTACAAATCTCCGGAGAGAAGAAACGAGAGGCTCTACTGCAAATCGCTCTGACATAAAATTCTATTTTACTGGATCTACGGGCACGTCCTTTTATCTTCTAGATAGTTGAATACGGTATATATATATACATACATATATATAAATAAATATGCATCTACATATATGTATATATACATATATATTTATAAATATATATAAAAATGCTAAAAGGGGAGAAAACATGTAAACTAAGCGATTGAATCGATTAACTGAAAACCAATGGAGTGTGTGTATTCATCTTATACATATGCATATATGTACATAAGATATTGTGTGTGTATAACTCTACGATTGTGTGTAACGTGTGAAATTCAGGTTCCGTATTACTATATACATACACACTACATATGTAAATAATATACGACTATACATGCTATATATATATATATGTATATGTACATAAATAAGTAAATATACATATATAAATATAAATATATATATATATAAATAAATATTCGAACTAAATATTCCGAATTTTAGAGCCGATTAAATACGTAATGGCTGGGAGGGTCTTGTTTTTTTTTTTTTTACACGTATCTGCCTATCGCTGTGAGGATACGTCGTTCCAAATCGATATAATAAAAATGCGTGCAGTTGTGCCGATTGACCGATTCAATAATCTCACTCGTACGACAAATCGCATCGAATAAACCAAAGTCTTTTAATCCTATGTCAACGAGCGAGCGTATCCCAACGGCTGTATACGTATATAATTAGCCTTTAAGGCCGAGACCCTTCGAAAGAGAACAACAAAAAAAAAACGACTAAAAAGCCCACAAAAGTCTTTGAAAAAAAAAAAAAAAAAAAAAAAAAAACGTAATGTACATTTTTTATTCGACGTTGCTGTTGATCGTTTTTTTTTTTTTTAATCTTTCTTTTTTTTCCTAACGAGAGGACGATGATCGTGAGTCCCTGGGAGTCGCGTTTACTATCTTCCGTACAATGTCTCGTCGCTTAAATCGGTTAAAATGATCGCTCAAGGGACAATGAGAACGAAAGAAAAAAAATCAATTCGGGCTATTTGAGAATGTGAAAAAAGAAAAATTAACGACTCGTCTAGGAGCTATAAAGAAAAATCTTTTTCGAAATGTTCACTATTATTGGCTTGAACTTATACGAGCTCTCTATCTTTTCTCGTCCTTGCTGAACTTATATATACATATATTACTTACACACACACACACACACAAAACTATATAGGCTCGTCGACTTAATGTTTAAAAAAAAAGAAAGAAAAAGAAAAACAGAAAAAATCTGCGTTTAAAAACATCTTTCCGTAATAACTCAGGTGGAGTGCAAGCGTTTCCTCTATCATTACTCGAGTTTTTGTACTTATTACGATCAAATACTAATCGTGTTTATACTGTGAGCGCCAGCCCCTTAAAAACGCGGCGTGTCAAATAAACAAAGCGCCACGTTCTAGTTAAATTATTATTAAGAGAATTTTGTGTACGCCGAGCTGTATATATATATGTATTTATTTATGTATATATATATATGCCGCGGTCTGTTTGCGCGTGAGCGCGCGACTTATATTTACGTTTGTCCCGAATGATGAAAACAAAAAGTTAACTATTTATTATAAAAATAAACGCCGAGATCTGAGGATTGTAAAATCATGTTAATCCGTCGGGTTCTCGTGAAAAGGAAAGTGAACGATTTAAAAAAAAAAAATACCACTGGACCCGCAAACGCTGTTTGTTGATTGTTATAAAAAAAAAAAGAAAGTTGATTTTTATTTTTGTTTTTTCTTTTTAAATTTTGTTATCGTAGATAAACGCACGCTGCTGCTGGCTTCTATGTGTAAAAGCATCAGCGTGACTTTCGAACGAGCTTCCGTGTGGGGAATATGATTGTTACGGGCCGAGGATTATTTCGGAGCTGCGTAAATTGCTGATTAAAAAAAGAAAAATGAGAAAATAAAAGAAAGAACCACATTATGTATTTCTGCCCACGAGTCCCGCGCGGATAATAAGATAAAAACTCAAGCAAACGGGTTATATTCACTTCCCCGGGAAAGTAAAGCGCGAGAGAGACACAAAACGAGAAACGAAAGAGTTGACTTATGTACGAGAATGCAGATAGAGAATAACTTCGTTACTCAGAGGAAAATCATATTTTTCTGTCGTTACTGTTATTAATTAGTGTATCATAGTCATTTAAAAAGTAAATATTAAAATGAAGAAGAAAAAACTTAGCCAGTTATCGCAATTATTGTACCGAAACAGAGATTTAAAAAAAAGAAAAAACATGAATAAAACAAATGATAAAAAAGACAAAGATAATGAAGAAAATGATGAAAATGAAAAAGAAGAAGAGATTTAAGAACGGAATTTAAAACTCGGATCGAGTGAACGTTTAGGTATCGATACACAACAACGTTTAATAAAATTATTAATAAAAGCTTATGTAATTAATCACGACGGTTATGAAGAGAGTGAGCTTAATGACTTAAATAGAATTAATTGTTTTTACGCGCACGGTCAACCATTGTAAACCGATCGTTTTCGTCAATGAATTATCGCAACGTTCAACCACGTTGTAAATTCATTTTCGCCTATTTAATTACCTTTCTTTTTCTTTTTGAATCACGTTTTTTTTTTTTTTTTAACGAACGAAAGAATCATTATTCCCAACTCGTCTTTATTAGGTAAAAACGCGTAACTGCAATACAAGCTGCACAACTTTGGGATGATATATCGAGAGATAATCGTCATCAAACTTTCTTAACGCACGAAACAATTTGACAAGCGATTTTCATTTTTTATTTACCTACAAATTAATTATAATTTTGGGCTCAAATATTTTCGAATGCCTTCGATAAATCATTTTCAAAGTTGTGCAATAAAATCGGTTTTATTGTGCAATTTAAAACAATATATATATATATTATTATTATAATAAATATATATATTTATTATTTATTATTATAATAAAATCGCTTGGACTCGCTCTCTCCGTGATTGACAAGTGTGTCGATACTATTGTGCAATAGGAGTGAGAATTGAGAAGCTCGAGAAGCTCTTAGAATCGTTGCAAGTCTCGTCTGATTAAATTGGATGGAAAGCGTAACGATAAAATTATTTCGCGTATCTACATGAATCTCGTTTTATCGTTTTTATCCTGAGCGACAAAAGAAGAAGAAGAAGAAGAAGGAGAAAAAAATGGTATGACTGGCGAAAGCGCAATTTTGTGTTTTAAATTATTATAAAATATTGCGAAGGTCGTTCGAGTTAACCGTTATAGAAAAAAAAGGTAATTAAAAAAAAAATTAAAAAAAAAATAAAAAACAATGACGTCGCGATTATACGAGAGGTCGCAATTTTACACGTTTGTAATAAGCCTTTACGTTATGTTCCTCACACACACACGATTAAAGAGAGTTTCCATGACGCAGTGAGTGAAGCAAAGACGATTTAAAAAAATATATATTATAATAATGGTACGAAAATGTGTGTGCAAGATGAGGAAGAAAAAAAAAAGAAATCATGGTGATGCCGTGGGCTCGGCCTTGCCTACGTTGTACATAAAGCACTGCCCCACTTATACCTGAAAAAAAAAAAAAAATGCTATGATCCATGACGCCCAAAGTTATCGCGCTTTTCAAAGCCGAAAAATCCGAATGTGTACAATTCGATGTACGTTCGATTATACAATTCGGGACAGTCGTGGATCGGCAATAGCTTCATTCAATGTTCGTTACACGAAAGAAGTAGCTTTCCGAAGAAAGTCGATGCGGGAACTTTCTATAATATAAATTGACTTATTACAAGAATTAAATGAAAAATATAAATAAAACGGAGGAAATGATTTAAAAGTTTAACAAAAAAATCGAAGGACTCGCTGGCAATTATGCAGCGCACCTCAATGTGAGCCCAGGGACAAAGCCGTGAAAAAAAAAACCTATAAAGGAATACAATCTTGTATGGTAAACGCTGAATGAAAAAAAAGAAAGAAAAAAACCAATTAAATTAAAGTACGAGATTATCGCGCGGTACTGTTCAACGAACCGCCCGACTAGGCAAGATGAAAAAAATATACAGTGAAACAAAAAAAAAACAACTTATTATATTGAAGGATTATTATAATTATTAATGTAATAATAAATGAAATAGATATTATTATTGAATTATAGTCATTTTAACTTATGGAATACTATTTGAAAGAGGAAGACGAAGAGAAAAATGGGAATAAAATTATTGATAATTGAGTGTCTTCGCGTAGCCGAGACATTTTTTGAGGGCATCAAAGAAATGAAAAAAAAAAAAAACAATAAGTCTTTAGCCGCGCTCACAGAATCGACCGGATTAAGTAGAAATTTTGCGTTGCGCGTCGGACGACTTGGGGGAGACACTTAAAGTACCGCACGAGACATGAACGCTTACCTTTAAGCGTGTTATTATTACTATACATAAGCGTTCGAATCGCAAACGGTTCCGAAATCAATTCATTATTAAGCACGCGTATGACGGAATATTTTTTTATAGAAAAAATAAAATAAATAAATAAAAAATAATGAAAGAAAACTCTAGGGGAAAAAATAATTAAAAAAAGGATTCTCTCTGTCCCTCGCATTGGGATTCGCGAATATCGCTGTGAAAACACGGGGGTACGATGGATTTAAATATATATGAATATAAATATATATATATATATTAATATATAGATAAATATATGCATATAAATTCGCCGGGTCGGCAGTCTCGCAACGAAGTTTCACTTCCACCGGTCAGGAAAAAAAAAAGAAAATCATACATTTCTTCACTCGCATTATAAATAAATTTAAAAAAAAAAACAATGCAAATACATCGTCATTGTACTCGTGCTACTCTACGTAGAGAATACTATTATACTTTATGAACCGCGCGTAAATAAAATGAAAATAACTGACCTGCCGATGGATCTTTACGTGATAACTGGTTAAAGACAAAAAATAAATAAAACTCATCGTTCATCGATTATTAATTTCGCCATCGACGCGGCCGTAAACCGAAATAAATTTTAAAAAATTAAACAACAACGCGTCCACTTGTGATTTTTTTCGACGCGTTGATATTCAGGGCCTCGCTATCCAAAATGATCGCAAATTATTCGGACAAATTATGCGCGTCCGTTTTTATTCGTGGAACATTGAAAAATATAGAACAACGTCACAAGTGGAGGCAACATACTATTTACTGTAGATAAAGAATGAGAAACAAAAAAAAAAGCAGAAATAATAAGAAAAGAAAAAATATTGGAAATGGCAAGCACATATTGTAACTCTGGAAACTGAGACCCAGCATTTTGTAGAATATCCAAAAAAAAAAAAAAATCGTCTCTGTTATTCATAAAGATACATGAAGCATTATATAACTATCCTTAATTAATAGAGAGGTAGAAAAAAAAACACGATTCACAATTTAACCCAGGAGCGGTTGAGAAGAAGAAAAAAAAAATGAAAATAAAATTAATGCATTCTGTTAAGTGTGATTTTGTCAAACATTTTTTGTTCGATAATCACGACTATCTCTCTCCCTCTTTCTCTCTCTCTGTCTCTTTCCCTCTTTCTCTCTATCTCTCTCTCTCTCTGTCTCTCCGTTGGTCCTCATTCGGCTTTGCCGTAATCCCCATTTTGCTGCCTCTCTTTCAACCGTCTCTCAACATTAGCTAGCGTGCGGTTTATATTATAAAAAATAAAATACATGGTTGAGCCACGACATCGATGACGGAAAGATAAGGAAAGCGAGGAAGTAACATTTGGGATAAAAAGAAACCTAATTAGCGGGTTCGATATCTCAAACTTAAAAAAAAAGAAACTTAAGTTTATTTCTTACAATGACGTCGTAGCCCAGTCATATCTGATATTATGTGTATTCAACGAGAAAAAAAAATCTCCCGTCCTCATAAAACATGACGCTAAACCTTCCCCACCCAAAACGACTCTTATGACCCTCTTAACTTCCGCTATTCTAGACGGTGAAATAGATATGTAATACCTTGTATGAATATGTATATAAATATATACTTTAATGATATAAATACATTTAAAAAATACTATTAATATACCACATTGGCTATAAGAATATACAATGCCTGTACTGGTGCGTGCTGGCAAGCAATATAGCAACTTAAGATTACATTATGATTATTATTAAAAAGAAAAACTCGTATGTTGGTTTAATCTCTGAAATTTGTACGTTCCCTCATCCTGACTTCCTGGGGAAAATATAGCTTTTGTATATTTCGTAATATCGAAGCATCTGCGAGATTCAAAATTATAATGCTGACCGACCCTTCATCCGATTCGTATTTTTTAGGTAAGTTAACTTAAAATAAGGTAAGTAGGTAAAAAAAGATAAGTCTTATTGTGGCGATGATATGGGCGTATCTCGGAAACCTTTGATTTTCGTGTAACTCGACTGCGGAATGCGATAGTTATTTACACAGAATTAATTACGCGAGCATCAAACTTTTACTAAGATGTACGAAGCATAATCTATCTGAAAAAAAATAATTAAATTTTATAATGCACCAATAGACTGTTTTATCCTGGTTCAAATGCGGAAATTATCAACGTTTTCGCGTGTAACTTTGATTTTCGCGTCGCTTCCTACGGGTCTAGCAGTAAAAAAAATCATGACCCTAGTGGGTGCGACCACCGTGGTATCAGGTTGAAATTACCGCAAAAACCACCTCAGAGCCCTAGCAATCTTGATAACCGTCGTTCCCAGCTGATTCACCGTAAAAACGACCGTCAAACAACCGGGTGGTTTTTTGTAAGAAATAAACCGGAATTTGGTCGTAACAACCGCGAAAACAACTGCCCTAACAATTTTTTTCAGTTTTTTTTCGCAAGCATCACCCGGTCGTTTTTACGGTAAAACGGTAGTTGTTGAGATTGCTAGGGAGTTTTCTGCACTTTTACGAACAGCAATTCACCGCATAACCACTGAGGGTTTTATTTTTATTTTTTTGCAGCGTCGGTGGTTTTGCTATTTCGATCACCGCAAAAACACCGATGTAAATTTCGAAAAATCTCGAAATTTCGTAATGTTTTTGAATTTGTATAAATAACGGTAGAAATCACGCCTCGACGGAATTCTCAGTGCCATGGTATTTCACAGAATCCGTTTTGCCACTGATAAACAACAGTAAAAATGACCCATGTCAGTCATGGGCGGCTGATAAATTATGATCGCCCGTACTTATACACGGAACGGCTAACACTCCCGTGCGAGAAACGTTTCGGCTCGTTCGCCATCTAGCGGGCTAACTTCGGGTGCGCGCGGGATTACCGGTTTAGCTCCGCTAGATGGCCATCTAGCGATCCAACGAGTTGAAATGTTTGTCGCAAGCAATTGTTCATCTTTTTGTGTATATAAGCACGTTGCTATCGCAAGTTGTTGTGCTCGTATATAACTGAAGGATCAGGTTTTGGAGATTTCTTAAGGTTGTGTAGGGTCACGGTTTGCGGGGTGAGGCGGCGGGGAGACTAGTGGGCGCGCGGTGTGCGGTGCGGTTGGTGTGCGAGTGAGACAGCTGCGTATTCAGTTCCCAAGCGAAGACGACCAAGACTTTTCATAAATTAATAATTAAATAACGGTGCTGTCGATCGTCTTCCAAAGTTGCCAAACGTTAAAGCGATTATCGTTTAAACTATACATAGTTGTTTTATGTACGTGGTAGCATTTTCTTAGCTGTCATAAGGTAAATACGGCGAAATCGCCAGAACTCGCTATAACAGTAGTGCAATAGGTTGTAAAATTTGCGATTTTGCTTCCTCATAGCTTTGTTTTCATGAAAAAATTTTTTTTAGAGATTTTCATGCCAGTATGCTTAGAATTGTCCAAAACGTCGAGAAAAGTCGTTTAGAAAAAATGTCCGTATGTATGTGTGTGTGTGTGTCCTGGACTCCGAAAATTCGATGATTCGAACGGTTACTCAGTAACGAGCGATATGGCTCAAATTTGGCACGCAAGTGGAGTAGTAGCCCCGTTTTGAATGTTGAAATTTTTGAAAAAAAAGTCAGCCATTTTGATTTTATGGTACTTTTAATTTTTAGAAAAAAGGGCGTGGTCGCTCTAATGTTTAGTTAAAATGATAATATGATTGTTTATGTGAGCACGTTATATACGATGCCTTGTCTATCAACGAATATTGCTTTCTACAGGTCTTAAGATGAGTTTAAAAAATTGGCGATCCTGTGCTCCTATAACTAGATTTTAATTCTTTGAGGCCGTGAAAGTCGAATGCTTGTGAGATACGTCCATATGAGTCGAATAATTATTTTAATATGTTAAATTATCTAGCAATAATTAAGTTGGAGATTTTCGCAAGGGTTAAATATACTGCCTCTTTTTTTTAAATGTCGCTAATATATTTTAATATATTTTCGACATTTTCATCTTTAGATAGGCAGAATATTACGTAAGTTTTAAAAAAATCTTTTATTACGTCTAATACACAATTTCTAACGGTTCAAATTCGTGAAAAGTTAATCGTTGCCTAACGACGAATCAATGATAAATAATTTATTGATTCCATTCCGTAACGTTGCATTGAACCCCTAGGGACCATATCCCTTTTTGCCGGACCGATCTGGTTTTTCTAGGTGTGCCCATTAACCTTTCGTGGTCACGTTTCAAAATTCAAGCACGGTGGCCACACTGGGTCGATTCTACCCAATCAGTTTCCAAAAAGATATTGTGCCTGAACTATCCGACCGAAGTGGTTAAAAAAATTACGGAACATTCTTTGAACATTCTAGATGATGTACGAACATTTTTTTTGTAAGAAATAAAATGGCGACATGATAAAAAAAAATCTTAAATATCTGAAAAGGCACGGTTTCGTTGAAAAAATCATAGTTCCGTGAATTTTCAATATTTTTGCCTACAATTTGAACGTGATACTCCTTAGATATACTCTTGGCAACAAAATAGTAGCATTGTGCGCGTTTTAATAATAGTACTTTGCGATACAAGGGCGAGATAGCGATCATTATACGCAGATTGGGAAGTTCGAGCCCCACGAGTGCGATCAACTTCACAACCGTCGTATGATGATTGCTCTCTCGCTCTGTATCGCATAATGCTTTTTGTAACAAATGCATGAGAAGTGCTACCGAGTGTAATGCCGCGCGCGTGCGAGAAGTGCGTGCGAGAAGTAAAATAGCATCGATGGCCGAAAAGCGCCACTTACGCCACGTGCGGCAGGCACGAGAAGTAGCACTTCTCATGCATGCGTTACAAAAAGGTATTTATTCCAATATGTGATCGATTTTAGAGTAGGAAAAAATTTCGAATTATGCAGAAATATGGTTTTTATTCGTAGAAAAAAAATTATACTTGATGATACTTCAAACTTCAGAACCTACAGAACGTAAAAAACTTAAAGAACTGAAAACCTAAACAAGGAAAAAAAAACCCAAAAAAAATACAACTCTTTCTTTTCGACCATACATTATGATCCAAAGGCCAAATTGGGTGGCCTGAAAAATCGTAATCTCCCCGAATTTTTTTAATTTTCATATTGATAATGGCATTTGCGCCAATTTTCGCTATTATATTTGTGATTAGCAGATCAAAATACGTTATTATACAAAATTTCAGAACGATCGGAGGTATGCATCTTTCGAAACTACACCCTTAAAAAACGTTTTCACGTTGAACTTTTGATAAAAAACGTCATTAGGTTGAACTTCTTATTAAAAAATCTTTATGTTATACTTGTTACTCTTTAAAAGTACTTAGGTTGTACTTTTTATTTAGCAAAGTCTTTAGGCTGAACTTTCGATAAAAAAATCTAAGTTGAACGTTCGGTTAAAAAATCTTTAGGCAGAAACGTTAATTTTAGATTAAATGTAAAAAATATATATATATATATGGGGCATTACATTCCGATTCGACCTGGGTCTGACCCTCGACCTCCTCGATTTGGCTCGTAATTTTTTGTAGGATTGGTTAGATCCTCAAATACACCAGATTTTTATTTTTTATTTTTTCAATGTACATTTTTTTTTCATATTCTTTTAAAGTGACATATCAAATGCCATAATTTAAAAATCTGAAAAAATTCTGAAAAATTCGTTATTGGATATCAAAATTATTTAGTTTATAGCCAAAGTGGACAAGATTTTTCTTCTTGTAGTTTTTAAGATTTTCTTATTTAAAAAAATTATTAAAAAATAGAAAAAAATTAATCTAGTACAGGCAAAAATTTGAAACATTCCTAAAAATCTGATGTAATTCTAAAAAATCCGAATTTACATAAATAAACGTTTGACCTGGTAAACAAATGCGAATTTTTCGCATTTTTTTGAAAAATTCGGATTTTTTAGAATTACACCAAATTTTTAGGAATTTTTCAAATTTTTCTGAACGAAGACTATTCCAGTACCATACAAGCCACATTCTAGCACCAGCATGCCATAATTAAAAAATCTGACAAAATTCGGAGAAATACAGTTTCATATACAGATATATTTGACAAGTCGTCCATAATAGCTTGATTGTTTTTCTATTTTTTTTTTAATCAAAAAAGCTTAAAAACTATATAAAGAAGAATCTTGCCCACTTTGGCTATAAGCTAGATAATTTTAATATACAACAAAGAATTGTTCAGAATTTTTTCGGATTTTTAAATTATGACATTCGATATGTCAGTTTAAAAAAATATTTAAAAAAAATGTACACAGTAAAAATAAAGAAATAAAAATCTGATGCATTTGAGGGTCTAACCAATCCTACAAAAAATTACGAGCCAAATTGGGGAGGTCGAGGGTCAAACCCTAGGTCGAATCGGGATGTAATGCCCCATATATATTTGCAAACAAATACAAATTTCTGCAAACGTCAAGTTTTAGACATTGTAATATTCTTTTTTCGATCCGGGAATCAACCAGCTCGAAATGAGTTATTGGAAGATTAGATAAGTTCGCGAGAGTATCTAACCAGACCCAGAATCAATAAGTCGTTATTTCAATTCCTATATCTCGCTTTCCACTATGTCTGAAGATATGTATGGTGATTAGATAACGATAATGTTCGTGTCTTCCAGTCGCTTCCTGGCTTACCCGATTAAGTTTTTGAAGACCACTCAGAATATCGCTGGCTCAAAGATTCATAAGATATTTATTGCAGTTTTTAATTATTCACATAATTACCAAGAAAATAGTGCCTGAAAAGACTCTATAATTCGTCATTATTGTCATGGCTATAAATTAATTAATTTTTAAGTTCATTGATTTAATTAATTAAGTTCAAATCATGAAAGCACATAAAACATTCAATATATATATACCTATTGTCAATTAGCCATCGACCGCAGACCTTCGAACCTAAATTAATATATTCTATTTTATAAATATTAATGAAAATGTTATTGCGTCAGATTCTTAGAATAAGAATTTTGAAACTCGAAGCTCAAAACTACAGATATAGAGTCTATTATACACTAACGAAACAAAGAGTTTATATTGATATAAATGACTAAGAATTTGGCATGAAAATAAATGAAAATATTCTGACTTCAGCATCCAAGAAAAATAATCTTGAATCTTCGCAGCCCTACATTACCAACAGAGTCGTATAGGATATATACATATATACAAAGTGAGGGGAAGAAGATAATCAGGTACTGCGCGCATTCTGCTAGATAAGAGAAAAAATTCAATGCATACTATGTTGCCTCTGCGCGCATAAATTCCGGTTATGTGTCGAACCGGCTCTCAAGGCCCAACATTCGCCGCTTGCAATATCTTCAATAATGTATTAACAAAACGTAGAGTTTATATTGGAATGCTGATTACGCGATGTGCGAGCGAATTTCCATAATGTCTCGCAGCTCAAAGGCTCATTCCGAACTGTCAAACATATAGGTTAGTTGCAAATATTCTAATCGTTCGCGGATTGATAATACACAATAATTATCATTATGAACGTCATTCAATTCGTTGCAATCGTAAGAGTGAGATAGATATAGAAATAAACGAGTCGTGGAAAGAACGTATTACAAACGTCGAAAAATCGTCCATATGTGTCGTAATGTTATATCGATTATTTTATGTCTATTTGGACAGAGAATATTGCTTTTGACGAGGAGACGTTTTATCCGTCGGTCAGAATCCTGGAATGAGGATTCATGGGTCGACAGGGCCATGGAGGCGAGCTACGACGAGGACTTGTCGGAAAATCCCTTTCTCCAAGTTCTACGTCAAGAATATACCTCCCTCTTTGACAAAGCCGTCAATCAGGGATGGGTCATCTGCGTTCCACGCTGCGGAAGCTTCGCAAAGTCCGCACTTGTCGAAAGCGACTTCCTGGGTCATATTCTCGTCCCAGGGGATGTCGCAACGTCCGGCATTCAATTTTGCACTCTCTCTGGCAAGGAAGTGAAAGTTTGCAACAGAGTTTTGACCATAGAATACGATATCGCAAAACCTTGCTGCGCTCATCTCCTGTTCGAGGAAACATTCTATACTGACGATCAATCAAAGTATTCTTTGTGGTAAGTCATTCTCCTATTTTTGTATGAAGTTTTTTTTAAACTTAAGACAGTCAATGTCTAGAATTCTTTGAGAATTAAGCTGATCTGTGTTTCCAACTTGGAGGAGATAAAAAAAACTTCCATCAGAAGATTTAATTATTATTGTGGATTTTTCTATATTTAACAATTTACGATTATTCAAAAAATGTAATTCATTACTCTTCTATAGAGATAATGTACTTTGAACCTTTTAAGTACTAAAAGAATTAGTAAAAAATAGTCGTCTTTAAGGACACTATTTACATGTGGGACATTCCTTGCCAACTCAGTCAATGGCTGATAGTCAATTATTTTTTTTCACCAACAATTTTTTATGTTATTCTTCCAACTGAAAAATGTATGCAGACATTTTTTCAGATTTCTTTTTATCAAAATTTTTGAGTTTTAAATAATTAAAGCTATTTAAAAAATGCTTTAATTTTAAAATCCCAAAAAATTCTCAAAAATACTATGTGCTATTTTTTTTTCACCATTTTATAACATTATTCAAAGGTGTTTTAACCGTTAAATAAACAACGCTTTGATTTACAAAACTTATTAAAATCTCAAAGATACTGTGATGAACAACAACATTTTTGAAAAGGAAAAAGAGGAAGAAAAACTTGTTTAAATTTTTTAATTTATTTTATAGTATTAATTACAGGTATTTCAAACGTTAAGAAAAACGCCGCAATTTAAAAATCTCAAAAAAATCTCAAAAATACTATGACAAACATTTTTGATCAGAAGGAAAATGAGAAAGAAGACCTTTTTCAATTTTTTTTTTCTTTGTATAATATTAATTAAAGGTATTTCAAACGTTAAGAAAAACGGCCCGATTAAAAAATCTCTAAATAAATCTAAAAAATAGTTTATTTATTCATTTATTTATTATTATTGTTTTGAGAAAAAAAAACTGCCAGCGGGTTCTATGTGAAAAGGTATGTATGAAGGTCCAGACACACACTTTTGCAAGTTTAATGAAAGAATCGGAATTTTTAAAAATATATATATATGTATTAGGGTGTCATCACAGCATTTTTGATATTTTTTTTATATTTTTAAAACGAAGAATTGTCTATTTAACGTTTAAAAAATCTTTGAATAATGTTATAAAATGGAAAAAAAGCAGTTAGTCTCGACCCACTCTGGCCTATGATTCAAAGGTTTTGTTGCACATTTGTGAGAATTTTTTGAGTTTTTTAAATTGAGGCGTTTTTTAGATAGTTTTAATTATTTATAACTCAAAAATTTCTATAAAAAAAATCTGAAAAAATGTGTGCATGCATTTTTCAGTTGGAAGTATAACATAAAAAATTTACGCGAAAAAAAAATATGAGGTTCAGCCGTTGACCAAGTTAGCATGGAATGCCTCATATACATCTAGAAAAATTTGGTTCAAACAGAATTTCCAATATTTGCGATAAGGCAATAATCTCTACGGAGATTTTCGGTAGTACTAAAGCTGAAAAATTATTGATAAATCTGTAAATACAAAAAATCTAACTATTTTTGTTTCTCATTTTCACAAATGTTTTTTTTTTAAGACTGTCACGTGTTCCTAAAATTTCTGTTTTTCAGAATTTTGTAATGTTATGAAACTATTGAATGATCCGGAAACAAAGAATACATTTTGTAAGAAAAAAAGTTTTATATCGATTTTGTTAAACAATTGTTTCTTTAATAAAAATCAAAGGAGAATTTTTTGCATGAGTTACCGGACAAAAATTTCGTTCGAATTATCCCGCTGAAAAGTTTGTAGGACTTAAATCTTTAACAGTATTCCAATTTAACTATCGACTAAAGAACAAGAACAAATAAAAAAAAAATTTAATTGAATCGCTCTAAATATAAAATTTTCTAAGTTAGAATTGCCGAAAAAAATGTATTATGAAACAAGTTCATTAGTACAAAGTTTTTAAAAATGACTGCAAATAACTGAAAAAAATAAAAAACTTAGTACTTAATAAGGCATAAAGTACATAATACATCAATACATTATTCAGAAAACTTTTTATTTATAACAGAACATTTTCATACTTATAACGGAAGAAAAACATATTTTAAAAATCTCATAAAATAAAACCATGAATTCTATCGTGTATCACCAGGTGCATAGAACGTCCTCTAGAGCAGAGCATCTCTGCCTGCCGACATGACGTCCTGATGGTGACGAATCTTCGTGAGTCTCGAGATCTCCTCTGGACGGAAGTATCGAATAAGGAAATAATAAAGGACATAGATTTGGCGATCGATGAATTCGAGCATTCAAACGATCGTTTGGAGGAGGAACCTTTGCCATCGCAGCGCGATTTAACCGGCGCTTTGTACGCAAAAAGTTTGCGAATGCTTCTGCAGGACGAGAGGCTCCGTGATAAAACAACGGCAAATCGTCACTTTCTCCAAACAATTAAAGTCGCCGTGGAAACTTACATTCTTCATGGTTTGCGAAAGCTTTTGCCAAGATCGGTATCCGCGCGAACAGCTTTTGAAGACGCGATTCTGAACAAAACTATAAAAAACCTTCACGACTTACAACTACGCGATCTTGGCGTCCGTTCTGATATATACGACGGTATTCTCCGTGGAAAACTCGAGTTATCCCGGCTCGATAGTTACGTGACGGTGCTTGGAAAAATCGGTTGTTTAAAGAAAGCCGTTCGCTATATATCCGAAGGCGTGACGTTAGTTTCCTCGGACGACATTCTTCCCGTACTGATATTCCTCGTAATAAGAGCCGGATTGCCAAATTGGATAGCACAACTTGCGTTCATGAAGCAATTTCGATTTTCCGTTAATTCTCCAAATGAAGCTGACGAAGCGGGCTTTTTGATAACTTCATTGGAGGCTGCGGTGGAGCACGTAAGATCAGGCGTGCTCAGTGCTTCGGTGCATCAAGATCCTTTAAATAATTCCACAGAAATCGATGGCGGTTTAAATAGCTCTTTCAGTATAGATCGTAAGGAGGAGGACATTACGCTGTCCAATTTATTCGCCTCGGTGATAAAATGCGACTTGTCTCAAGTGGAAAAAATACTTCTTAACGAATCCAACAAAATTCCTGGGAATTCCGTTACACTATGTCATCCTTTATGCTCGTGCGAAATATGCGAAAGGAGATTAGCCGGCGTTTCGCTTTCGGGCTGGCCAACAGTGCGTTCGCGAGATGACAGAGGAATGACGGCAACTCATGTCGCATCTTTGTGCGGTCACGAGGTAATCGTGGATTTTCTTTTGGAAAACGGTGCGAATCCGAACGATGCAGACGCGGACGGCTCGACGCCGCTACATTGCGCTGCGTCTCGAGGACATCAAACAATATTGCTTCAGCTCCTTCACGCAAACGCGGATCCTACGATTGCGGACACGAGAGGCAACACTCCGTTGCATCTCGCGGCTGATCACGGTCACGAAGGATGCGTCAAAGCGCTTCTCTACTTTACAGAACAAACGAGAATCAACATGAACAAAAGTCCGGTGAATTCCAACGGGGAAACACCTCTTCATCACGCAGCTAAATGGGGATATGGAAATATCGTTGAGATTCTAATGGAACACGGAGCGAATCCAAGAGTAACTAATCGTAGAGGCCAAACGCCACTCGTATTGGCGCACAGTTCTCATATTTCCAAACTTTTGGAGGGTTTATCCACGGATTATGATCCTAAGGTAATTCCCTATATTCCTGCCAGAAGAACATCGGACAACTCCGATTCTGTGTCTCAGAAAGACGAATTCAAAAATTGCCGCTCGAACAAACAATCGCGAAAGGCTGACAGACTATTAGCTGCGATAACCGAAGGAGATTTACATTTGGCTTGTTATTATCTTGGTCTTGAAGGACCGCATATAAGTCCCGTTGATGAAGTTCCTAGTCTTTGCCATCCGCTGTGCAATTGCGAGCGATGCGCACCCAATGAAGATTCAATGGACGAACAGGAACGCGCGCCGAGTTTGGGATTGAATATTTCGAATGACAGAGGGGAAACAGCTTTGCACATCGCCTGCGCAACTGGCCGGACAGAATTGGTGCAGATGCTACTCGATGCGGGGGCTAACGTTAATGTAAAGACTGTCGATGGACGCACTCCTTTACATTTGGCTTGTCTGAATAGCAGGGCTAAGATCGTGAAGATGCTGCTTAATTGTGGAACCTGCGACGTCAATGCCAAAGATTCCGCTGGTGAAACACCCTTGCATTTTGTTACACGTGCTGGTGATACGAAAATCGCGCAATTGTTGGTGCGACACGGGGCGAATGTTAAGCAGCGAAATTCAAGGGGTATGAGCCCACTCGAAACTGTTGAGACTTCCGTGACTAGCGATATCTTTCTCTCGCAGTCATTCTCCAACATCGTTAAAATACTCAAAACCAACGGCGTTCACAATGCTAGCCATGATGAGATAGCGTAAATGAGCTTTGTAAATGAATAAGAACATTAAGCGGATGCTGGAATAGATTTTTTTTGCCGACTTTGGTTGGTAAGTGTTTCGATCAGGACACAAGTGGCGCCGAAGTAGTCTGTTTACTTTAGTCAAAAGATATTGAATCTCCGGAAAAGCAATATGGCCGCACTCGATATGTCAGCTGACCTTTCCTGTAAGATTTAATTGTTTCTGGAAATTAGATGTGTAAAATCAGACCGGACGTCAATTCTGTGATGATTTCTGGATATTCAAAAACCATCAGAATGGCAAATACACAAGCCAAATCCATGTATAGTGTATACTACGGTCGCGTTGCATAAGCTCGGAGTTTTTGCCAAAAGAAAAAAGACTACTTTCGGCGCCACTTGTGTTCTAATCGGGAAAATTCATTCGCGCTCTTCTTGTCCCACTCTGATCGCGAACAGACTACGTGAACGTAGTCTGGGTTTTGCGTGGATTCCTTTTGTGTAATTGACTTTTCAACGCTCGCAGAATATTCAGAGAACGCTAAAGAATGGACGTACATTTCGATTTAACGTATGTGAGTTCCAGAATCTTTTATATCTTACCAAACAGGCGATGCTGTCAAACCCTGGCGGGCATTTTGATTTCGGGAGGTTTAGTAATATACGATTTTTTTCATTTATTTTCGTTTATGTTGATATTACAACCGTGTACAATTTGAAGCATGTGTGTAGCGTATTAACGAAGAATAATCAAAACTACGAAAAAGCATGTTTTTACCGACCAAAGTCGGTAATAAAATCTACTCCAGCATCCCCTTAAGGATATCCTTACCAGAAACGCGATAGAAATATATTGCATCAAATGTTTGGGGTAGACGAAGATAGACATCGAAATATTTGTTTATGTTTGATTATCCTCAAAAACTGGACTGTTAATCATCATCAAATTTGAACAAAATCTGTCTTATAGTATCTAAAATTGGTGGAGTAAATTTTTATATTTGTACATACCATTTTCCATATCTTCCTGTGTTCAACTGCGCAACTTAAAGCACACATTTTTTATCATTGCTGTGCAGCATTTTTAAGTTAAAAAACGTCAGTTTTCGCGTAATCCTTGATTAAGTGTCGAAAAAGCTTGTGGGCCTTATTCAAAAAGCTTCAAAGAATACCCGGTATTTTTTCAAAGTTAAAATAACGAATCGTGTGTACATGACAGACATTTGAAGTTGCACAGCAACGGTTAAAAAAAGTATCCCGTAATTAATTATTTTTAAATTGCAAGACTAAACGTACTTCTATTTACATATGAGCGACATTTTAACGCTGCCAAACAGAAACGCGTTTTGGGTAGGATATCCTCAATGGCGCAGACGAAATTTGCATCCGCAACGTTTTTTTCGTCCGAAAAGTCCAGTAGGAATTTGAAAGTGGCAAAAAAAGAGACAACGGTCGTAAAAGTAAGAGTAATGGTAACACCTCAGTGTTGGTCGATCGGTGTGACGCCGTGAAGAGTATTAAGAGGATATGAAACATATATAGACGTAAGAGAGATTGGGAATCAACATCAAGCAAAAATGGCCGCGTTATCCCAGTCAGTCAAGACTTTGCACTCTTCATTTGTAAGAGTTTTAATTATTTCAACGGATATCATTACAAAAAATGTTTATCCACTTATGAATATCGATTTAAATTAATGATAAATTGTTTTTTAAAATAAAATACTAAGTTATGACGACTGGGATAAAGTAGTTTAAAAAAATCCACCAGATGTCGTGTTGCTACATGTTATTTCCCAATAGAACTAGCCTTACGATCACAAATTTCCGTTTGCGGACAATGTTGTCCGTTTTTATGCAGCTGATCAAGAGTGGCAGAGAAATATGAATTACTGTTTTCGTTAACGATCGAGCAGTTTCACATCGTCTTAAGGAGCTTCGTCAGGAAAAGCTTAATTTACTGTAATATCAATAAAGACGCCCAATGATGCCATTGAATAAAGACAAATTAAAAGTAACGATTACAAAAGATTGGCACTAGATTGATTAATGTAAAGCGCTTCAATCTTCTTAATACTTTTCAATTTTTTAAAACCTCAAATACCGACACCGTAAATTTATATATATATATATATTTATATAAGTTGTGGCCTTTTAGCAGTAGGAATATTTTAACTGTGCGACGAATTTCTAAATGTATTGGAAAAATTAATAACAAATTTAGCATCAAATTAATGTATCGTTTGATAGTTAAAAAAGAAATTAATCATTCATATGCGTGTAGATGTTATAGCAAAAAAAAAAGTAAAGGTTCATTGCACAGCCTTCGGTAATTGAGGACATTATAGTTGGCGTCGACACTGCGAATTTGATCCGCGTAAGCTAAATTTGTAGCGCATTAGAGTCGACATTGTTTACAAATGCTGCGTTGCAACAAATATTGTAAAAAAATGAATATTAATATAATTAAATAAGAAGCGTTGATGCATAGAGCGGAATTCTAACACATTAAGTACTATATTACGCATAAATGCTTCATATTGTCGTTATACTTAACTGTGTATAGTCGAGCTTATTGCGTGACAATTAACGGCTTCGCACTAACTCCAGTGAAACGTTGAATTAATGTACAAATAGTTGGATCATAGATGACAAAGAGCCTGCAAATAACGTCCAATCGGGACTGCAAAATAACCATCACAATCTATTTTGATTAAATATTTATTCGATTCGCGAGCCTTAAACGGCCAAAGATCGTGTAAATATTAAAATATTCAAAGATAATGTACACCACATTATTATTTACAATATAATAGGCTCCTAAGAATAATATATATAAACCTACTTATAATGTAGTATATATATATATATGTATATATTTGTTATTTATATATATATATATGTATATATATATAAATAAATACTCTATACTTATTTATACTCTAAGTACAACATGATTCATAAAATATATATTTTACATTGTTATGAAAATGCGATGTGTCTGTGAGTTTACGTGATTCATTCGTTTGTGCTTGACTAAAATGACGTGTCCCACATCAGTTACATAAATCATTATTTAAAAAGGACGACACATTGTGTCCGTGTCCGTGAAATAGCAGATAAAACAGAAAAATCTTAATAGTACGATGAACGAACTTAAAGAACCAGTCGCCTAAAATAAAAAGAACGTCAAAATATTTCTCAACAATGATACTGTTGCTTAAAACTAAAATTTGCCTTTAACCTCGTAAAGTCCAACCTGTAATTTTGTACAGCTAAAACGTAGGAAGTAATGTAGTAAAAAAATTGATTTCTATATAAACTTTCCGTATTTCTATATAATTGTGAACTACTGGTTTGATGAAATTGGTTAGTACAGCTTATAAACACGCAGAGAAATTCAGCGACGCTACCGGCCTCTGTGTAGTAATGATAGTTGCCTACTGAAACCGCACCGCACCCGTGCGAAAAAACGCGCCACAACGCGATTGACTTACGTCGAGCAGCCTTCCCTATCTGACGGGCACGGGCCAAACGGGAATGTTGCCGTCCTGTTTCAGGAAAGAATCGCTCCACAAGTACGACAGTAACGGCTTGGTTTCGAAGTCGGGATACTTCGTTCTCATTCGTGCCACAGAGGTGGCGCGCGGGCCAGTAATATCGCCAAATTTGTCTCCGTGAAGCAATGGCTCCAAATTCATGATTTTGGCATATTAGATTATAGTGAGACCTGTGCTCGCGGGCTAAACGTTAACATTAACTACAAAATTTTCATTAAAACATTGGATAACACGTCTTTTTTCTACTAATCAGTTTAGTCTTATAAAAACTTCGTCACATGTTAGACGTCTTATTCCTACTTGCATCTTATCGGAAAATACAAATAAAACTGAATAAAAGGGCGATCGTAACGTCTTTTTCAAACATCTCATGCTACATCTTTGAATATTGGATTTATTTAATTCCTATTCTAAAAAGTTGGTGGCTCGTTACCGTGAATAGTCGGTAACTTTGTCTGATTGTGGTTAAAAACAAAATGCCCTATGCACTATTTGGAGCATATAAAAAATTCAATAATATATCTTACAATTCAGGTCATGACCATATCACCTTAAACAAAATAAAGCCTCTGAAGCAAAATTCGTTCCCAAGATTGATCTGAAAGATGCAACAAGTGAAAACTATAGCTTTTTCGCAGTACTTATTCCGATGCACTGCGTAGCTGTACAAAATTACAGATTTACATTTTCTGATTTGCATTTTATAACTCTTTCATTACAAGTTATTTTTTAAGAAAAACATAATAATAAAAAGTATTTTCACTATCCCTTTTTTTTGGGTGACTCAATCCTCTTAATCTCCGCGTCATAAAAACAGAACATATAATCTCATATATGATGAAACTCCATGTACGTAAAAGTAATTCGGGGTAGAAGAATAATATCACAAGTTATCAAACGCACTCTCAGTGTTAACAGCTTAATTCAACATTTTCACTCTCTTAAATAATAACAGAAAAACTCTGGTCCACTTAACCGCAGTTACTTCGAAACTTATTGCACATAAGTCTCGCAAAACGTATCAAACTTTTCGTTAAAGTCTTTGAGTGCTGCAATATTCACTGCATCGAGACACTGTGCCAAAAAAAAAACAACAAAAAAATAACTTACTGGAAACGCAGTGTCTTTAACTAGCCGGTGGTAGAGTCCAAACCACCGGTTCTTCAACTTTTCTTCTGTCCTGCTTCTTTCTCGCGCTGCGAAATCTCGCTCTGTTTGGACTCCAGTCTATAGGATCGCGAACTCTCCAGGCAGGAGTCTGAGCGGGTGCAGCTGTTGGATACGTTCGATTCTGGAAATCCGTATCCTCTTCTTCGTACTCAAGACTAAATTCGAAATCACAATGATAGTATTCCTTGAGTGTAGCTTCGTCACGGAATTTTTGCATGGCGCACCACGTGTGCGAGAGTAAGAGGGGAAACCTTGAGAGCCAATATTCCGTAAAGGCTCCAGGAATTTCGCCCAAACTCGCCTGAGCCTCTTCCGTTAACTCTCTGTAATGATGTTTCTGTGAAGAAAAGAAAATGACATGAATCGATAAATTGTAAGATGAGTTTGGAAAATTTATTTAAATGTATTCGTTTTTCTTCATCCGACATAATTTATGAAAACAATAATGGTGTGCAACAAAGGTGTACATTAACAAAAATTTGATCAATTATATAATGAAAATTGAGCTGATCAGTATGTAAACTAAAAAATACGGTTTCATCAGAATATCCGTGATTCCATGACTTCTAAATTTTTATTTTGAAGCATAGTCGAAACGGTATTTATAAATTATTTTGTAAAAAATAGGTAAACAAATTTTCAGTAAATGTTTTCTTTTTTGCGATAAATTCGATGTTTTTTTTCGTTCACATAATGTTGTTTTAATTCTTCATTTTTCGCATCACAGTTTTTTTCATTTGTACAATTGTTGAGAAGTCGCGGATTTGCAGAAGCGTTCTATATTACATTTTACATTCGAAGATAAAGAGAGGAAAAATGCTACGTATTCGGAAAAATAAACGCATTAATATTATACGACAAAAAATATCGCGTCCCAATTATGTACTGAAAAATTATTACTATTTATCATTTTTTAAATAATGGTCGTAGTATAGCATTGTTATTTTTTTCAGATTTCTATTGTACTAGGATCTGTTTTTAATTCTATGTATGTATATGTTAAACATCCTTAAGAAGTTAGTATTAAGGGAATTGAAATATTCACCTTGTTCCTGAGTGCCCGGAGAAGATCTCTGACGCTTTCACCTCGATAACTTCTGTATTTTCGAAGATCACTGGCAACTTCCTGATCGATATGCACCCTCCAATCCCCTTGAACTACCTGGTGACCTGCATTTTCCAGTGCCAATAATGCCGGGCTGTCTTTTTCGTCTTTTTCTACTCGATCGCTTACGTCCTGCGTATAATAACTCGGATTAGAAGCAATCACTAAAACTTGAGATACCAAGCCCAAATCTTCTACGTAATCACTAAGCGAGAGTGATGCAGCGATGATTTCATAGGAATTTGAATTATCTTAAAATAGTTCTGCTTTGCATCCTTCCTGACTTTATACTCAATGATAATTCTGTCCAAGTAATAATCATAAACAAGTATTCAAAAAATCATTGAGTAATGATGGTTCATACCTGGAAAAAACCCAGAACTTGTCCCGCTTTCCAGAAGAATGGATAATTTTGAACAACATGAGCCGGTGGCCTGGTCGTTGGATCACCGGAGATCATCGTTTTAATTAAAATCAGAGCCAATTGTTTGTCGTTGTCGGTGATTTTTTGGAGTGCCGACAAATTGCTCTCGCCACCTGAAGACAATCGACGTGCGTTTATTAAGAGCGATTTCGGTGGGGACATTTTTTTAAAAACATTTCGAAAAAATCATACATAATATATTTGCTTGTCTCCTGAGAGGATCGCCAAATGGATGTTTCCCATCGGATAGTACATAGTAAAATACACAGCCTAGAGAAAATATATCGACGGCACAAGTCGTTCTCCCACCGCTCAGCATTTCTGGCGCGATCCAACCTTCTGTGCCGGTAACTCCTGATTTTCGGGAAAAAGACATGCGTCCCAGTTGGAGTTTTTTGCAGAGACCAAAATCAGATATCATAGCTCGGACTTCACCACGTGGACCCGGAACCGAGAGTAAGACATTATGGGGCTTAATATCCCTGTGAACTGTACAAAAAACAAACACAAAAACCATCGTTAAAATATATGTATCACGTGGACGGTTCTTTGTAGTTTTGCAGTTTAAGTTATTCCGAGCGTGAGATGATAGTCTTCATTTTAAGAATTGAATAATTTTGTTGTTATACTGAAGTTACGACTATGTACTTAAGTACAACTCATTTGACATACTTTATTCCTGCCAATAATACACCGACCAGCGCATTTTGCCGTTTTGTTATATTTCCAAACGTTCCTGTATTATTATTTTGGCAGATGCAGCTATTGTTTTGATGCCCTTTCTTTCAGCGTGGTACGCTAAAAATGCACTGTCAGGTCGATCACGTAGACTGAGGGCCGTAAGGTTTTGGAGAATTGGAAAATCATTTTAAAAAATTAGAATATTATATATGTTATGCATCCTGAAGTTGAATCGGACCTTTGAAAAAGCTTCTAGAATCATTTCACTGCGGTACCGCGTTACATGCTCGAGAATATTAAATCATAAGCACGCATTTTCTGACGTATTTTTCGTGAGTATACTTGGTAACAATATAATAGACGGGAACTGCTATACGATACTGTCACCTTCGGTCGTCCACCCTCGTTCGCGCATCCGCAATCCCGGTGGGCGCCAGCTAATTTTTGGTTCCACCTGTATTAACGAACCGGTATGCCCGAGGAATCGAGTTGAGCAGGCTCGACTCCAATAAAATCGAAATTCCGGAGCAAAACTCACGATCGAGAACAAAATAAAAGAAAACGGTAGTTTAGTTAATTTTTGGGGTTGCGTAAAATTAACAAATGCAACTGGATGCACCTGCGGGAGCGAACGTTTGCGGAAATGCACGGCCGCTCAGACTGCTAGATTGTGGTAGAGAGGGTCGAGGTACGGCCCAGTAAATAACTTTCTTTTAATGAGAACTCAAACAACGAGAACAAACTTCAATATCCTTAAAAAAAAGTTCGAGAGCAAATACAATAAATTGTATTATTGAATTAATGTGCGAGAACCAGCGGGAAGCATCGAAATCGTTAACGGAAACAGCGAGTTGCAAAGCAACGCACGCATATCCCAAACTGAACGGTAACGGGACAAATATTCAGTATTTCGATATCTTTAATCGTAGCAACCGATCAAATAATTAATTAATTGAGAACAACTCACCAGAATTATTCCCAGTTAATCCACGGAGACAGAACTATAATCCAAGTATTTACGGGAACAGTGAATACACTAACTGCACTACAGAATGAACAAGAAACACAGTTTTATTTTATTAAAAAAAACTTCACGTAATGACGGAAACGCGTAGCATACGCTGTACGCTACACACGCTGTCCGAGAATCGAACAATACGTTCGAACGCGATCGGCAGAAAAACCGTCAACACGGTAGCGCGCTTACTACTCGAGGCACCTCGACGGTGTCCCGACCGAGCCTGATTATATCGAGTACTCATCGATATCTCAACATTATCATTATTTCTAATGTCTCCCAAAATCCCTTACCCGAGAACCCTCTCTCACTCTAATAATTTCGGAACAATCTTGGGAGCGCAAATCATGCCGGTAACAGTCGAAATCTCAACAGCTGCCTCAATTGGTGTTTCGCGCGTGAACGGGCCGATACTTCACATTTATGTGACACTCGCTATCAGGCGCCGGTCTACAACTAACTGCAAGACTCTTGTCAGCAAATTCTTCTCTGTCGGGCTGCTCGTTTCATTGAGCTCTCATCCTCGCGACAGATTCGAATATGCCAAGCTTTTAACGTTATCAACGACAAAAAAAAAAAAAACACAAAGAAAAATAGGTAACTGAGCCTTCGCTCAATACTTCTCGAGTATTCTCGCAGGGAACAAATTTTCGAGACGGGGCACCAACGAAACAATGACAATATCGCCAACCAAAAATCCTTGTGACCGCAATTTAAAAAAATCACGTCCCAACTTTCACGCTCGGAATAGCTACATTGCACAGAATATTGGAAAAATATTGTAGATTTCAATATTTCATTAAAATTAAATGATTGTTGCAATATTGTAGACGTATAGTAAATATAAGCATTATTGAGCTCTAAAGATGCTCAAGCTTACCTATATCCAAAGAATGCAAATGCGCAAGGCCAGACGTAGCCTGAACCAAGATGCTCTTCATCGAAATCGCGTCCTTGTTGTAAGTTCCCGTGACGTAATCGTGCAGAGTTGCCTGAGCTAGCTCGAGTGCAATATAACGAAACATCCTGTCCTGCTCGGTACAAAAATAGCGAACAACATTCGCATGAGCGTCCGACTCTCTCAGCAGTGCAACTTCTCGATCAGCAAACGTAAAACAATCAGGCAGCAGCCTCTTAACTGCAACGGATCTTCCATCGAATTCACCCCTTGTTTAAATGAAAACAAAAATTATCAGCACATTCAATAAAATACAGAATCGACCGATGCACCTAACATCGAAAGATTTTTTTTTTTTTTAATGAAGATAAAGTGATCATTAAGTGATCACGATGATAATTATAAGTTTTTATTTCACTCGGTGCGATAATAGACGTTTTACGTGAAACCAGCATTTTCGAACCTTGTTCCTTCTCTAAAAGGTACACTGCTATTCAAATATGCCTGGATCTGCCCGCGAACCTTCCATTCGTGGGCAGATCCAGGCATATTTGAATAGCAGTGTATGTTGCGGGATTTTATCGAATTGCGAGTTGGTCCATTGTTGTCACGTTATTTGCAGTGTGATTGGTCCAAATTGGCGCGAGATCAGATCGAGACCGAGACCGAGTTCGTGTTTAACACGTTTGACAGTTCCAATTCTGACAGTTTTGTCAAGCATATCGGGAGCGCGAGGTTTGAATTCCCAAGTTGGTTGACTTTACAATATTTCGGGGTTTCCGGATTATGTGTTAATTGCGAATATTAAACTAGGCTTAAGATGTTGAACGACAAAGTGCGACGTAGTCTCTATGGCAGCAACAAAACCACGCGTACGCGGAGTCACTACATGCGGATCATCAGAACAATCGTGAATAAGATGATAAGCGAAGAGATCGGGGAGAATTGAAATTCTGCAATCAAGTAAATCAGACCTCTTTGTTCACTGTTACTTTTAGCAAAATCCATGCCAGGTTTCCAGAATTGGAAATCCTGTATTTATTTCATTGAGCAAAGAGGTCGTACTGCTTTACTAAAAATGTAAAGCCCCATATAATGATGGGACTTTACATTTTTTTCTATAGTCTGGAAATGCTCCAGACCTCGCAAATTTGAAGTTATCAAGGTAGATACTAATTTATAATTGAAAGAATGTTAAAGGACAATTGGTAATCAATTTGAGTCAAATTTATAAAGAGTTTCCGATTCGATAAGATTTGGAATTATTGGAAAAATTTGTTAGATCTCTTAATTTTTGGGAATTCTGATTATATATATATTATATGTATTAAATAAGATCGCTGCACCGACACACGATCTCTACTCGTGCGCGCGGATGTTTTCTAGTGAAGTAAAATTTAGTACAATACCCGTTGGAAAAACTTTTTCTTAACTCGTGTGATCGCTTTCGGTTCGTGTTGCAAACTCATAGATGTACAAAAAAGTTTCATCGCACCCGTATCGTAATATTCGTAATAGAAGAGAAATTTGTTGTGTAATTAATGGGTAGATTATGATTTAATATTGACTGACTATGCTTACTTGTAAACGAAAGTGCCTTCACATCCTTTTCCTAGTACTTCTGTGGTGTTGATAACAATTTTCCCAACTCTAACAGAACCCTCAGAGATATCTTCGACCATCGTGACGTTTTCGATTCGTCCGTTACTGCTGGTGCGGCTGTTTTCGCGGGAGCCCTGATCGAATTGCTATTCTTAGACGTAGGAATAAAGTTCCACGGTCGAATGTTTGAAAAAAGAAAAAAAAAAAAAACAAAATAGGGAACCGCCGAATTGTATGGGAAAACTCATAGAAGGAATAATTTACCCGCGATAGTTGCTGAACCTCTTTGTCCTTAGACCTGTAAACCACGCACATCATCACGATGCACCCGGAGAGTACTAAAACTAGGAACTTTAGTCCCTTGTTTTCTTGTTGATTGAGCCAGAGTCTACTAGCATGGAAAGTCTTGGTCACCGCTTTTCGCCATCCTTTTTGATCCACAGTATTGTTATTCTTTTCTTCTATGGCCACTGGTATCGTTAACTTATTGGTCGCGTTTAAAGATGGAGGATTCGTCCGGATTATCGGATCCGAACGTCCGGTTATCTGCAGCGGCTGATTTTGCGGCTTATACTCCGTCGGTACTTTGTAATGGCCTTAAAAAACGTAGTATATTAATTTGTAAAAATCTTATTTTCAGCAACTTTGAAACATTTCAATCTCAACTGACATTACGGAGGATCGCGTGCTTCACACTAGTCAAATCAGTGCTAAATGTTTTACAATGTTTTTACAATTTCAGGTGGTTTAATGAACAGCTGTGATATTACTCACATAACAGAATTCGTTCTCAAAAAATAAGTAAATTCACAGGCGTGATTCGAATCGAAATTCGACAGATGTACACTAAAAAGTTTTTTTTTTAAAATTAATATACCGTGTATGAAGCTCGGATGCATATACCGTATACTAATTTTCAGATGCATTCGTCATTGACAAATACAATATTTGTATATTAAAATGAAGATTACAATACTCACGCACTGTACTTTTCAAATACCAGTATTGGAGAATTCTCATACTATTCTTAAATTTACAATAAAGGTATATTAAATTAAATTCACTTGCATTTTTAACAGTGTATGCAAATGTTCGATGTCATGTTTTTTTGTACATTTTTCTCAAGAATAAACTATAATAATGATCCAATTATAATGAGCAATAGCTCATTGTGATATTGGAGGATCTTTAATCGACTGGCTGTGCAGATTTTTAATACTATTAGTCGTTTAACAGTTAAAGCCATTTGTATGCCTGATCTTCGGTTAAGATAGAATAATCAGACGGTTGTATCTTTTGAAATAGTAATACTATAAAAAATGTATACAGCCAACCGATAAAGCATCTTTTAATAAACAAAATAAGATATTACTCGTCGTTTTCGGAGTGACAATACAGTTTAATCTTTTTAAAAAGTGTTTGAAAAAAAAAATTATACCGGGCATTTGCAGATATCAATCAATTATCAATCAAACAGACGTAAATGTATCTGTATGTTAAAAACTAATGCTACTACGTAAGTAGTAAAAAAATTAGCACTGATTTCACCAATGTGAAGCGCTCCAACCTCCTTAATTCACATTAAACGGTTTATGACGCGTACACTGAGAGAAGAGTGTGTTAACAGTTAAAAAATCTTGGTTAAATATGGCGAAATGAACCATTTAGTTATTCTTATTGAATCTCACTTGAGCCAAATAAGATTTGTTAACTATTAACAAATGTCAGAGAGCTTCATTTCCGACAAGCAAATTTTATTTAGCTTAAGTGAGATCCAATATGAATAACTAAATGATTCATTTCGCCATATTTAACCAAAATTTGTCAACTGTTAACAAACTTTTCTCTCAGTGTAGACCGTTATAACAACTGAAAATTTCTCATTCTATTACCTAACATGATAAATTTCTTGTCATCCAGAATGCTCTGATAATCGTCCTCTATATTTTCGACGCGAGCTACAGTTACGTGGTCCCCTGGAACTGGAATAGTGTTTTCGTTTTTGTAGACATTAGGAATCGCCTGAGGTCCTTCAAGCATCATGTGCCCGGCGTTGCTGGATATCGTTGCCGTCGAGGAATCGACAAGCGACGGCAAAGCGTATAAACCGTGGCGATGCTCGCCGATATATAATGTTGGACTGTGACGATAAAAAAACAGCCGTTTTGAGTAATTAATGAATTATGAGAAGACATGATAAAAGAAAGAAAACGGTCATACCTTGGTACAACGAATAAAAATTAAAAATGCACGTATCGAGCCTGGTGATGGTTATTAGCTCTGGTTATTAGTAATACCATTAGTACCGGATACTTACAACAATTGTACGTCGCTTGATTCAACACTGAACGTTTCCAGAAGATTATTTAAAGTACCGTCTGCAACGCTTGTAAACGGAACTGTAACAAGGCCGTCTTTGCTTACGGTGTAAGCAGCGATTACGGGACTTCCTAAATCCAATTCCCAAATAGCCATTCCGACTCTACCATCGAGCGTAACAACTCGGCCAGTCGAACTTGTGGTAAAATGCACCAAATCTAAAAAAAATCGGAAAACGTCTTTAAATATCATTTGAAATTTAATACGGTAATAGATGAGGGAAAACTAGAATTTATTTCAACGAACCATAACTGTCCACACCCTCAGTTTCCATTTTCGTTGCGGAATAATCATAAAATGTGACGTTCCACTTTCGATCCTTATTTTTACTATCGATCATTATAATGTTATACTCAGTTCGACCTACAAATATCGCATCTTGGGTTTCGAGTGGACACGTGTTTTCCACCTGGTCGAAACCTAATAGATGCTCCTTTTCACCCGTGAGCGGATCAATGCTGAACCACGTGTCGATTTTCCGTCCCGTGTAGAGAATACCGTCGCTACTTCGACAAGGACTACTCGCGACTAATTGCGGTATCGTGAATGGCAATTTTTTCAGTACTTCGAAACCCGCTCCAAATAGATAGAGAGATCCATCTTTCGGATCTGGCAAGAACATCGGTCTGTGAAATAATTATTATTCTCCATGAACTTTTGTTAATCAAATTTATATTTTATGGCTAAAATCATTATTAAGTCACTAAAAAAAAGTATAAAAAGTTTCCTGACATTTCTGTGACCAAATTATTATTTTGACTTTTCTGAAATTAAAACTACTTAGTAGTGATACGCGCGAAGAATTTTAGAGAAAATCATAACTTTTCCTATAGAAAACTATAGAACATCTGTTTAAGAAAGTTCAAGATTTTCAGAAAATACAGATATTCAGGAGAAATCGTCCCCAAATACGAAAGTTTCTGAGAATTTCTTTATGTGAAAAAAAAATCAATCACTGTAGAAAGTATTGATTTTTTCTCAGTCTTATATTATTAAAGCAAAAATAGGCAATTATTAATAGGCAAGAACTGCTTGTTTCCGTAAACTTAACCAACATGACCAGAATTATTTTAAGGGATTACTAGTAATTCCTGAATGACAAATCAGCATATTTGTGAATATATTCATTTTTGGCTGAAGATTTTAGTCATAAAAATCAATAAGCATTACTGAAATGTTTGTGGCTGAGCAAATTCATATTTAATGAGTTAATTTATTATTTTTTCATTATCGTTTTCAATCAAGTCTTATTATAAGAGTTCCCAATACTTAATTGAGCAAGAATTGCCGGTAATAATAATTCATGTGCCAAATCTAACTTTTGATAATGATCTATTATCAAAAGTTAGATTCTTATTGGCAATTTCAGAAAAACAGACTGGACATTTTTAAGTCTATTGACTTATTTTTGCATCTTCGTAAAGAAATGTCATGAAAAAAAAAAGAAAAAAAAAAAAAAAAAAAAAAATTCTACATATTCATGTGAGGATACTCAGAATGGTCCAAAACGTCGAAAAAAGTGGTTTAGAAAAAATGCTATCGAGCTGAAATTTGGTCCCTATTTAATTGTTGCAGTTTTTGACAAATTATGTTCACAAATTTCAATTTTATGCATTTTTAAATTTTTTAAAAAAAGGTTGTGGGCGCTCTCACTTTTGTAAACTTTAGTCTACTGTGCTAAATAGTTGTTTATAAGATCAGATGCACTCAATGTTGCTTGGTATAGAATTTGCCTCGAATCGGCAAAGTGGTTCAGATTTAATGGAATTTTTAATTTTTTTTTTTTTTTAATTTTTTTTTAAATTTTTTTTTATTTTTTTGCATTTCCCCCCGTCTGCAGGCATTACGCCTATACAGGGTCGGCCCGGATCAGTAGCCAGTCCCTCCTGGGGGTCTGGTCCGGATCAGTAACCAGGCCCCCATGCGGTCACATCCGACTTCCCCCTCTATATCGCAGTTGCCATAGCATTTCTGCTATGGCCATAGGAAAACTGCCGAAAACCTATGCCGATATAGCCGGTCTCGAGTTCGCTTCCCGGCACCGGAGCTACGTCACGTTCCGTCGAAAACGTAAACACGGACTACAGCTGTATACATGTGACCTCCACAGGTATTTATACCTGTGTGGGTCTTATGTATACATCTGGAGCTTCATCGCGCCCGTATTTATATTTTCGACGAAAATCGACGGCACCGGGAATCGAACCCGCGACCTACCGATGCTCTCGACTAGAGAGTACACTAACCACCAGACCACCGCACCGGTTAATTTTGTTTACTTTTTTTTTTTAAATTGACATTGCTCTATTGTAACTTTTGTAAAACTTGAGTATCAAACTTTGTATGTAAACGAAACGATATTCAGCCATTATATACGTATAATTTAGTCACAATCGATATGAAATTTTTGATTTTATGGAATGTTGAATAATTTAAAAATATACGTTATCATATTTACTTTCGGAAACGCTCTAATAATAACGAAATAACGAAATAGAAAAAGCGAATTCACATGTTTATTTATCTAATTAAAACAAGGATGCAAAATAGAATCTTGCACATTGCTTCCTTATTATTTTTAGCTTTTTGCAAAGCTTCCTCTAGGAGGAAGCCAAAATTGATTAACATACTTCCTCATAAAGGTAGTTTTGTAAAATGTGAAAAATTATGAGGAAGTAATGTGCAAGGTTCTACTTTGCATCCTTTTTAAACCTTCTATTATAACAAATGTAAAACCAAAAACTAATGCAATTATCATTCAAATAATCAAAAACCCTTTATAAAATTAAGCCTGATTCTTTGTGTTTGCTTTTCCAACATAAGTTATAAAAATGTGGAAATATATATATTTATCTTTTTTTTTCTTGTAATCTGGAATTTTCAAACTTTGTATTCTATGCTAAGAACTTATAATTGATGTAAGAGAAGAAATCTGTTTATAAACAAAATAAATTAATAGGTACATACACTGTAGTCTGTCCCATGTTGTGTGGCACTTTTACAACAGGTTCTACAAACAGGAAGAAAAAGTGGATAAAAACATAAGCTCAGCATTTAAGCACTTTAAGCAGTTCTCTAAGACACATATTCTATTACCATTATCCTGCCGCCATCGTATTATACCAGAGCGTTGTCCAACTCCGATGAGCGATCCGCTTAGCGTAGAGAACAACAGAAGAGGTTCGTCCTGCTCCGATACAAGGCCTGTACTTTGATTCTAAATAAAAGAAAAACATTTGACCCTCTCGCATTGTTCATGAGACAAAATTGACTTTAAACGAGCCAAAGATAGGTGCGTCTACACTGTACCAAAGCGCAACTGAAAATTATAAAAACTTGTTACAGTTAAATTTACCTCCAACACTTGCTGCGTCAAACCACAGGACAAGACCACGAGGGTCAAGATCGCCAGATGCCACATCACAGTGTGCGAGCGTATAATCATATCATCTGACACTGTCCGACCTTGTCAAAATTAGGTTATGTGCGTTCCCGCTAAGGGCAATATCATCACCCTGGACCACCATAAGCTCAGCCCGCGTAATATTGGTAACAGTGTTTCTCGTAATACGCGCAATAATCGCGAAAAAAAACTCAATTATTCACTGTTGCTTTAATCGCTTATCGTTTATACTGACAAGACATTCAAGGCGTTGCGTCATTTTCACTATTGTTTGTATCGCACGACAAACACTCGTGTCACTAAACTGATTTTACAATTGATACATTCCAAATTGACAATAGGACTATAGATATGTTTACGACAATGTTTATTTTCACGCGACATTTGTTTTCGCTTATTAACGTGTCGCGAATTCGGAGCGCCAATACAAGCTGCTGTTTTCTTTTTCCTTTTTTAAGCACGACGTGTCTACATACGTTTTTTTCTAGGTGACTGCGCGCTCTATTCCCGGTGTGAAGTTCACTGAAACTCTGTAGCTAAACACACACAAACACGCACATGCAGGGGCGAATTTATCAATGAACTAACAATAAGTAGGGGGGTCTAGGGAGAAAACTTATCTTAGGGGGCGGCAAAATTCTACAGGTGTTTTTTTGGAGCCGTATGCCATAAAAACTGTAGATTAATTTTTTGGGGTTTCTTTAATATTACAGTAGCAGAAGACATTTTATCTCACTTCAGTGATTCGTTTTCGTCCTCAGAAATATATTGAATTCGCATTGTTGAGTTTTTCACTATTTTTGATTTTTGGAGAACAAATTAGATCAAGAAAAATACGAGGATTTTTTAATGTAATTAATAATTAAATCTTAACTATTTTAAGCTACTCAAAATTTATGTTTTTACCAGAATAAAATTAATTTTTAATATTACAGTAACGGATAGCTGAGACATTTTATCTCCTTTCACGAATTTGTTTTCATCCTCAGAAATATATCGAATTCGCATTGTTGAAATTTTCATTATTTTTTATTTTTGGAGAAGGAATTAGTACAAGATAAATACAAAGTGAAAAATTAATATATTTTTTAAATTATATTTTGAATGTAATGATAGTTAAATTTTAACTATTTCAAGCTAACCAAACTTTATGTTTTTACCATAATAACAAAATTAATTTTTGTTCTCGCCTAAATTATCGTCTTTTATTTTTTAATTTTTTTATATTATACTATTTAATAGAATACTATATTAAAGCAGTTCAAAAAGTCTTTTTTTCACGATCTAATATTCAATTAAATTTGGTGAAGATTTTTGATATTTAAATCTCTTCTTCAATGTTTAAGGACGTTTAGTACTAAATTCGGCGAGAATCGATAAAAGCGTTCAAATTTTATAGAACTTTCAATGACTTAAAACAAAGTTGCACAGTCGAGGAGAAATTTACTCGAGATATATTCTCTTATACGTAACACTGAGAAAAATGGAAAATGACGAAGCAATGTGCAACTTTGCAACCTTGTTATTGAAAATGAATGTTATCGTTAAAATGTCTGTTGTTAAACCCGAATAATAAAAAGAGAGCATTTTTTTTGGAGACCAGGGCGACTGAATCGTTGAATCCGTTCCTGGACGCAGGTCGCAATAATTGCGTCGGTGTATAGCGCGTCCAGTTTCTTCTTACAGCGGAATGCATAATTGGAGAATATGACGGGCCGCACTATACGTCTATATTTACCGTAAATTATTAATAATGTTGCTATTAGTTTTTGTCTATTTACGCTTGAAACTAGGTCGAGTAATTAGACCGGAAACGGACCTTTAACTATTATAGTTCCGCCGATCGATGATATTTATGTAATATTAAAGTTACAACGACAACTTAAAAAAGTTTTCCCGGGGTTAGTCTCGCTTGTTTTGGTATCGGATACTAACTAATAACCATAATAACTATGTCGATCGATATCATTTATGTATCATTAACGACACGACGATTTTTACGTGTTTCGCTGGGTCAAGAGTTTTTTTTTCCAATAGCCGATTAATTATTATAGTCTATTGAAGTGATTTTAATGTTAAAAGCATGTACTTTTTATTGATTAAAAATTTAATGAAAGTGATCGCTCTTAATGCTGTTCTAAAACGGTCTAAAAGATTCTGCGGATCAAATATAAAAAGATTGTGAGCGTTCTATTTTTTTTTTTTTTTTTCAAAAAGAATTTTGTGACATTTTTTACCTCAAATATGTAACTTCTTCTAATACCCGCCAAAAATATTATTGGAAATAAATATTCCCAGAAAAAAATTTCAGAAGCAAAGGAGAAAATCCGAAGGAGAAAAAAATCAAGTACAGATCGAAATTGATTTTTTTTAATCCCCCAGGAAAAAATATAAAATTTCTAGACTTTTTTTCGTACATTGCTAGCGAGGTAATACCAAATTATGAAAGGATTAAAAAAATACCTCGTTTCTACTTTTTACAAATTTATATAATCACTTTATGAACAATTACAGTTTCTCTAAATTCGTATTTTCAACCGATATTCTGAAAAAGTTAAAACGAAACTTCGGAAGTATTAAATTAGCATCGACAGGAATGATAAATCAATGGTTAACCATTTGTTTCTTAATTACTAGCAATGTTTTTATTCGACTTTTTATAAACAAACTTATTACGTCAGTACAGTACGATTACTTTATAACCTGAGAATATCGTTACAGCGACATTTTGCGTCCTTCGATCGATATGTCAACTGCTCGTCTGGACGATTTCAACCTCTTAGTGTCTATGTAATTCTTCATGTGTCGTTCAAATCGATTCATCTGTTTCTTGGTAGTCTGCGAAAATTGAAAAATGTTATTTTATGCCAATCTTTTTTTTCGACCTTCCTTAAGGGGATGCTGGAGTAGATATTTTGCCGACATTGGTCGGCAAATATAGGCTATTTCTTAGTATACACTATTCATCGTTATTACGCTACGTATATGCTTCATATTTGACAAGGATGTAATATGTACGGTTCAATTGCGGTCAGAAACGCAGACGAAACAGAAAAAATCGCATAATCCTGAACTTTTCGAAAACCAATATGGCCGCCGACGATACGTCAATACACCTTTACTGTAAAATGTAATCGTTTCTGAAACTCAAATATGTCAAATTAGACCGGACGTCAATTCTTCGACGTTTTCTGAATATTCTAAAACCATCAGAATGTCGATTGCACAAGCCACATCCACAAATAGTGTACACTGCGGTCGAATAGAAAACGCTCGGAGCCTTTCTCGAAGCACACAAGCTACGCGAATGCAGTATACACTATTTGTGGATGGAGCTTGTGTAATCGACATTCTGAAGAATTGATGTCCGGTCTGATTGGACATACAGTAGAGCGTCGATTATCCGAACGTCAATCATCAGAAACGTCAATCATCCGAACGATGATTTGGTTTATCCGAATCGTCAATCATCCAATCAGCGATTCGGTTTTCCGAACGAAAAAACCGAAAAAATCCTCGATTTTTTCCCAAGAAAATAGCATATTATATAGAGTTCGGCGGTTTTATCAGAATATATAATATATACTAACAATGATATATTAAAAATATTAATTTTCGATAAATACATATATGTATTATAATATAATTAATTATAATACATATATGTATTATATTATACGTATATATTCTAATATTTTAAGCGTTTTAGTTCCTCCCTCCTTCATCACAAAATATTGATGTTCGGTCATCCGAATTTTCGATTACCCGAATGATAGTCGGTCCCAATTAGTTTGGATAAGCGACACTCTACTGTATTTGAGTTTCAGAAACGATTACATCTTACAGCAAAGGTTTGTTGACTCGTCGGCGGTCATATTGGTTTTCGGAAGATTCAATATTATGCGATTTTTTCAGTTTCGTCTGCGTTCCTGACCGCAATTAGACCGGACGCCGAATGGTTCATGTTCATATTACATTCTTGTAAAATATAAAGCATATACGTAGTGTAATAACAATGAATAGTGTATACTAAGAAATAGCCTATATTTACCGACCAATGTCGGTAAAAAAATCTACTCCAGCATCCCCTTAAATAAATTTTTTTTTTGTTTACTTACTCTACTGATATCTACGTCTGTTTTCCAATCGGGACGCACGACGTACTCTTTGTTCGAGGGTCTAGGAACACGAGCTCTCCCAACCCATCCTTTATCACCAGGTCGGAGAGATCTAGAAAAAAAAAGTATGAATCGAAAAAATCTAAAAGTAGGGAAACGCGTAAAAATCAGTGATATTCGTCGATGAATGTCTCATATTTTTTGCTGTTGGTATTATATTAAAAGAATACATTGTTGCCCCGTTAAACAAAGATTTTTTTAAAAGACAAACATTTTTGTATGTTTTTGTACTCTTCTTATTTATATTTGAAAAAATTATAGGCTAAATATTTCCAAATAATTCTCAGAGGTTTGTAAGATGTACTCTTTCATAATAATTGAAGCTTTTTTTTTCAATTGTAATTAGTGATGTTATTTATTTAAGAAATTATTTTTTAATAACTGTCTTGAAATATATGGCATTCCCCTAATTTCCTTCTATCTCAAATTGCTTCCCTCATATCACCAGGACTCTTCTTCCTCACAACTAAGAATCAGTTTAGAATATTTTGAATATTTTTTGTGAGCAAAAAAAAAAAAAGTAAAAATTGTAAGTGAAGCAAAACAGCCACATACTTTTGCCACCTTTTAAAAAATTCTTCGATTAGCTAGTCAAAAGTACTTATTTTTTCATTTAATATCACCAACCAAACGAGTGAGATATTTGTCGATAAATATCTGGATAACCAAAATAAAAATAAAGCCAATCAATATATTACTTTGCATCGCTCTTAAGAGCTTTGTTGATATCTTGTGACTTTTGCGACGTTTCACCTTCATCGGATTTTCGTCTCTTTTGGGGCGTTTGCTCCATGTCCCTCTGGAATCTCTCTTCTCGAGACAACGCCTTAAAGTCTGTAGAGAGATTGAATATCGGCCGTGCCCATTCGTTTATTATTTTTCCGGCACGTTCTTTATTTTCTTTCGTTTCACGAGGGTGCTTGTAGAGGTACATAACTGCCTTTCCGATGCCAGATTGCTTCAAAGAGTCCTGATTTATTCGTGGAAACTGAAAATGCGCAATTTAGTAATTTGAACCATTTAACTGTTTGTAATTTGTGGCTATTGCACAAAACATCTTTTTATCTCGGAAAATTTGACAAACAGTGAAGCTCTATTGGAAATATATTCTCCATTTCAATTTGATTAAACAATGAATGTAGATTTTTTTTAAATTCCATTTTTTCAATATTAGAATTTTTTTAAAGTAGGCAACATTCAAGATGTTTTCTTCAATAAAAAATCAAATTCTAAAGTGTTTAGCAGACAAATTAATTTCAGTTTTCGGAAGATTTTTTTACTCACCTCCCACAATAACTTTAGAAGGCTATCACGAATTTTCATAGAAGGTAAAGATCGGTCGGGCATCGGTGCGAGCCAATCGGTTAAGGCAGATAGCACGTCGTGCTCAAGAAACGCGAGTTGTAAATCGTGTTTCTTCAATTGCGACAGCACCTTTGGTAACATTGCTATTTTGTTCGTGGCTGGTTTATTGAGCTGATTTAATTTTCTGTCCTCGTTCGAGGCGTTCTTCATGCCTTGTATCAATTGCACAATAATATCATCATTGTCATTTATGATATCTATGTCTTTGCGTTTACGTCGACGTGTCTGTTCCTCTTTCTTGCGGGCCATCATTCTATCGAAGTCTGACAGTCCATCGCTGCGAAAATCAAATAAACATTAACTAACGAATTTGAATGCGCTACAAACAAGAATGTGGTACGAAAACTTGTATTAGTTCGTATTCTATGCTACGTTAATTTGAAAACTCACTTATATCTCTCGTTCCTGGTCCACACATAACAGAAAACATTTTAACATTTATTTAAAATTCAATGCACAAGGACTAAACAATACAAATTTCTTTAACTTGTAGCTCCTATTTTCAGGCATTGAAAATACATTTCATTGATTTCTATAACTTTTAACTAGAATTCCAAAATCAAATATTTAAAATGAATAATTTGGCAATTTATTCCTTAAATCAGTGTTGTAAGGCCTCATTAGTTTTTGAAATACATACTTATGTTAAAATTATAAGACAATAGTTATAATACCATAATAATAAGCTGCTGTACTTAAAAAAATGTTTAAGCTTCTGAATAAATGCAAAGAAAATTATCTTTCAGGGAAGAGAAAAAAAGAGAATTTCATCAAATCAGATTTTACTCTTGTTATCCTGTGAAAAATTATAAACAGATCTCCAAATTAATTTGAATAAAAAACTGGCTTAAATAATATGGAATTCGTTATAGATACAACTCACTGGAAGCCAAATGATTCAAGAAGAAGTACAAGTTATTTTACTTAATTCGGTGCGATAATGGACGTTTTACGTACGCCTCGCGTGCATAAAACCGCCGTTATCACACGTTGTAAACTAAAATTTTTTGCAATACTCGTTGGAAAAAATTTCCCACGAGTTCTAAAAAATGTGCTAATTCACGTCAAAACAATGAAACGAATATTTTAGTTCTTATCATCACATTTCAATGGTACTCACTGTTCATTGCCTCCGCTATTGTCGATAACTCCTTCGTCAGAATCATCGCCATCCTGTTGTCCAGTTTGTTCGGGAGCTCCACTTTCGCCATCTTTTTCTTCCGGTTCGGCCTGATCGCCATCATCATCATCTTCCAGTCCTTTAGCTCTCTTTGACGGTCCAGCTTCTTCATTCTCATCCTCAGAATCCGATAGTTTGTGTTTTGAACGTTGCGTCGATCTGATATTGCCGTCGTCCTCGCCTTCGGAATCAGTGATTCGTTTAGCACGTTTTACGGTTGAACCAGCAGAATCTCTGCTGCGACTTCTGGACCGACGAGCAGCCGGTGATCCGGATCTTGATCGTGAGCCAGATTTTGCTCGTGAACCGGATCTCGATCGCGAACCAGATTTTCCACGTGCTTTAGATCCTGATCGTGATCGAGATCTCGAACGTGATCGAGATCTTCTTCCTCTCGATCCTGAGCCGGATCTTGATCTGGAGCGCGATCTCGATCCCGATCCCGAACGTCTCGATCCCGAACCAGATCGTGAACGCGATCGCGAATTTCTCGATCCAGAACGAGAGCGAGACCTTGATCTAGATCGTGATTTCCTCGAACCCGATCGAGACCTCGAACGAGAGCCTCTTCTCGATCCCGAGCCTGACCTAGATCGCGATCGTGAATTCGCCTTCCTTGAACCCGATCCTGATCGCGATCGCGAACGAGACGCGGCTTTTCTGGATCCTGATCGCGAACGTGAAGCTTTCCTAGAGCCTGAGCGCGATCTAGAACGTGAAGCAGCTTTTCTCGATCCCGAACGAGATCTTGAGCGTGACGCAGCTTTTCTGGATCCTGAACGTGATCTGGAACGCGAAGCAGCTTTTCTGGATCCTGAACGTGATCTGGAACGGGAAGCCGCTTTTCTGGATCCTGAACGTGATCTGGAACGGGAAGCAGCTTTTCTGGATCCTGAACGTGATCTGGAACGGGAAGCCGCTTTTCTGGATCCTGAACGTGATCTGGAACGCGAGGCTTTCCGCGAACCAGACAGTGATCTCGATCTAGATCGTGAAGCCGCTTTTCTCGAGCCAGAACGAGATCTTGAGCGTGAAGCAGCTTTTCTTGAGCCGGAACGAGATCTCGATCGAGAATTAGCTTTCCTGGAGCCGGAACGAGATCTAGAGCGTGAAACAGCTTTTCTGGATCCAGAATGCGATCTGGAACGTGAGCGTGAAGCGGCTTTTCTTGAACCGGATCTAGAACGTGAACGAGATCCTTTTCGCGAACCCGCTGGAGATGCCGGCCTCGAAGCCGAGCCTGATCTGCTTCTCGAACGCGCTTTTGCGCCTGGAGATCCAGAACGCGATCTGGACCGCGTGCTCTTTGGGGAAGCCGCGATTGCATCCGGTGATTGAGGATTTTTTGGAGACTCCGGTGACTGAGGCCCTGAACGTACAGTAGCGCCACCTGGGGAGCCTGATCTTGAACGCGATCGTGATTTTGAACGCGATCGTGATTTTGAACGCGATCGCGATTTTGAACGCGATCGCGATTTTGATCGCGCCGAATGCTTAGATGAAGCATTGGAACGCGACCTCGATCGAGAGGAGCCCTTACGAGATCCCGATCGCGAACGCGAGCGTGAAGCGCGAGTGGCTGAAGGTGAAGGGGAACGTGAACGCGAGCCCGAAGATTTCGCTGGCGATTTTGGACCATTTGCCGACTCGTTAGAGCGCGATCTTGAACGGGAGCCTCCTTTCGAATTGGCTGATGAATGACGCGATCCACTCTTCGATCGCGAGCGAGATTGCCGTGTCGATACCGGCGAAGCTGATCGCGAGCACGATCTCGCTGCATTATTTCCGGATGGCGACGGAGAACGTGATGGCGATCTCGATGCGCTTTTTCCGGACAGAGATCTTGAACGCGATCTGGATGCTCTTGCGCTTCTTGCTGAAGGAGACTTGGAACCAGCTGGAGATGGGGAACGAGAGGTTCCCGGGGATCTTATGGAAGATGGCGAAGCGATTTGCCGACGACTCGGGGAAGATGCTCCGGACCTGAAAAAAAAAAGGATATTAGACTTTAACTTAAAAATTAGGTATTAAATTAACGTCTTATAAATAAAAGTCTTGGCATTAAACACAAAACGATATATGTTTACTTTCATGAATGTCCTTGCACATTGGGTATAATTATTATTTAATTATGTAGCCCTGTAATCTGGATTTTTTTAAATTAAAGAAGCTACAACATATTGCTACAATATTTTTTAGAAATATTTTCTAAAGCTTTTCAAAATAGTAAATTCTACAATAGTAACGTCAATGTCAAATTTCTAAGAAGTTGTATTTCTGAATGTCCCAAGAGTAATCCACACATTGTCCAACAACATTTGCTAATCTAATGTTTTTAGTGTTAGAGTAATTTAAAAAATTTGAAGTTTTAAATATTTGTAAGAAAAAAGAACGGAAAGTGATTTTCTTTAGTCATTAATGGTGCTATTAGCAAACAATTAGTCTGTAATTGTGCTATAAGCAAAAAATGATTTTGTAATAATGCATTATAAACATATAATGCAATGCAGATCTTTGTATTATTTGTAATGTGTTAAAAAATTTGGCATCGAATTGAGTAATACTGTAGCTTCCTTTGGCAATTTCCCAATGACACAAGCCAAAAACCAATCAAGTCAAGAAATAAAACATACTACAAATTCTTTTCCAACTGACAAAATATTCATAAAATGGAAAAAAAACCTATATGATGTTCCTCTTTTTCTAAAATTGTGGACTATGATTATCAATCTTTTCCTACTCTAAAATTGGTAATAAATTTGTAAATATTTTCACAGAATTTGGAAAAATTACCAAACATTATTGCATCTGTTTAATCATTTACAAGTATTGATTGATTTTTTTATGTATCTTCTATTGTTTGAATTTACTTATCTTCAATATGTTGCAGTTAAAAAAATACAATTCAGAATCATCTATCATTTAACTTCAAAGTGACGCAGTAAATTATTAGAATTAGGAAGAAAACTCCAAATATCATTCTGTTTGTTAATAATTTCTCTTCATGTACGATAGATTGTTTTTAAATAAATACTCATCAGAATTGTTTATCCTTTCACTAAAAAAAGTACGATATCTTTTCTGAAAATTATAATATATAACTAGGTACCTGGCAGGGGAATTTCCGGGACTCTGTGAACCTTGGGATCCAGATCTGCATCTGGGGGATGCATTGTGGCTGCCAGACCTGGCAGAACCACGAGAGTTGGATCTGGATGCTCTCGGAGAGCCAGATTGGGATCTATCGTTACTGTGATTGTGTTCCTCCTCAGAATCGCTTCTGTCCTCTATGATGCAAGAGAAAAGATATTGCTTATTAAAAAAACATCTGCAAGATGGTTTAACCGTGCAACTCACGTTAAAACACACACTGTTAAGTAAATAAATAACTTTCTCGACACTCACCAGCACGATCCATATTTCCGTTACTAACTATAAATTAGCCGCAGTTGGGAGCTTGTAATTATGCGGCAACCACTTTCTCCTATTACTAGTTAAGTCGAGACTCGGAATTTCTATTTTTATGAATAATAAACATGAAATATCGGTCAATAGTTGTTAAAAACTAACCCCTTCTCGTCATCGTGCATCGGCCGACAATTGTTTGAAACACAGTGCCAACCGAGTCAAGTGTCTGTAAACCAGTACTACCAACTGAAGAATAAAAAAAGAAACTGCAAGCCTATCGTCATAACTAGATTAATGAAATATTATGTTTGTTAAAGAAAGCAGGAAAAACATGAGATTTCAATAATTAAACAAATATATTTAGACTTTTATGATAGAATCGAAGCCAAGTTCCTTATGACAAAGATTCTGAGTGCGCGTAACGTAAAATGGAGACAAAGTTACAAGTTACCGACCATCTAAAGTTTTTGTATTCTGATGCAAATACATACAAGAAAATACGAATGAATCTTCCAATATTTTATACTGCTATTAAAATTTTATCTATTCACTCATAAAATATTATCGTTTTGACTTATTTGTTCGTTATTAAGAGTCAGTGATACTCCCCTCCCACCCGCAGAATTTTTCAAAGCTATTTTCTTCTAAACTTCTCGACAGATAGGGCTCAAATTTTGAGAGAATATGCGGAAATACGGCAGAATTGGGCTAAGCTTCTGGCTCTTCATCCGATTCTGTCGTTTTTTTTGTGAGAATTAAAAAACAAATAGTGCGAGAGAGACAGAGCTATGTCTGAGAGAGACAGACCTATAGGCGTTTAACATTGGGCGACTGTGGCACATGCCGTCAACAGATGGCGATACTACCCCCCCCCCCCCCCCCCGGGCCATTCGCCGTCATCACATCGAATTTTTGAAAGCTATTTTCTTCGAAACGGTGCAACGAATCGCCACGAAATTTGGAACACACGTAGGAAATGATGACAGAATTGGGCTAAGCTTTTGGTGTTCCAAAATTCCAAAAAAAAATTACAGTTTTAATTACCCTCGAAGTAATTATTATTTTTCTACTCTTACGTTTACCAGATCGTATCGTCAGAAGCTTAGCCCATGCACGGCTAAAAAACACACTATTTGCACTTTGTTTCATCCAAATGGGTGCACTAACAACGAAGAAAACAGCTTTCAAAATTAGTGTTATCATAACTCATTAGTCGTTCATAAAATTGACAAAAAGCAGAGCTCAGCGAACATATAGTAATATTAAACAAGTAAAAAATTGCGCGGCGTGCCATCTAGCGTTAGATTGCAGGTCGGTGCTACGATCCTACATTATCGGCCCCGACTACAAAATTTTCGGTGTATCACTGCCTCTTAAGAGTCAATGATACACCGGTGAGAATTTCTTCGCCTAATGTTAAACGCCTATAGGTCTGTCTCTCTCGCACATAGCTCTGTCTCTCTCGCACTATTTTTCTTTTAATTCTCACAAAAAAACGACCGAATCGATTGAGGAGCCAGAAGCTTAGCCCAATTGTACCGTCCTTCGGCGTATTCCCTCAAAATGCAAGCCCAATCTGTGTTGTTTTTTGAAAGAAAACAGCTTTCGAAATTTTGAGCTGTGGTGGGGGAAGTACCACTGCCTCTTAAGAGGCAACGGTACACCGGTGAAAATTTCTTCGCCCAATGTTAAACGCCTATAGGTCTGTATCTCTCGCACCATAGCTCTGTCTCTCTCGCACTATTTGTTTTTAAATTTTCATAAAAAAACGACTGAACCGATTGAGGAGCCAGAAGCTTAGCCCAATTCTACGATACTTCCGCGTGTCGCCTCAAAATACGGACCCTATATGCTGTACTGTTCAGGAGAAAATAGCTTTGAAAAAATCTGCGGGGGGGAGGGGAGTATCACTGCCTCTTAAGAGGCAGTGGTACACCGTCGGAAATTTCGTCGCCCACAAAATCAGAATTGAGTGAAAACGTATTCAAGCATTACTCTCCCTGAACCGATGCGACCCATTGCCGACGCCGCAAGGTAATGCCACTCGGCGAGAGATGGCGCTCATTTACATTGCAATTACACATGTGATTGAGCGCCATCTCTCGGCTAGTGGCATTACCTTGCGGCGTCGGTAATGGGTCGCATCGGTTCAGGGAGAGTAACGCTTGAATACGTTTTCACTCAATTCTGATTTTTCGAGAGAGCTCGGCGGATGGTTAGCATTCGATATAGAGAGCTTCGAAGAAGAGAGTATGGAACTTATATTCATCGGCATTTATATTTTGTCGATGACAGACTGTTGACAAGACTGCTGGCTAGTTACGGCGTTGGCCACTCGACCACAGGCTGGCCGGCAGCACCTCATGGACGCTCGCACGATCATCTAATATACGGGCTTACGCATGCGCTCTAGAGCCTCGTGACCACAAGACGCCGGGTTGCGCGCTTTTCTATTCCACTTTCGTTAACGGCCGCGCTCTAAACAGTAAATTTTTCCCGGGCAGCTTGGGTTACCGCTCAATCATCGACTTCGCAATATTAATGTACTCTCATTCCGGCATACATCTCGATTAGACAGCTCAGTTCGGGGAGCCTCGTATGGTTCGTAGCGTCCATGCAAGATCTTTGACCGGCGATTTCTCGCAGCAACAAGTGATACAAGCACGTGTTGCTGGTACTCCATCGGAAGGGCTGCTCGTGAAGTGCGGATTAATATAATTGGACTTCGTCGGTCTTTCACTCGAATCAGACTTCTCAATCATTATTTTGCTCATCAATTTTCTCACATTTTGTACTGTTTAAGTGTTATGCTTTTAAATATATATCATCGTTAGCAACAATTTTTCGCCTTCGCCGTTGTATTTCGAAGAACTGTTTCACCATTATCATCCCAACAATGGCATTATTATACATTTTGGTCCTTCGAGCCGGATGGCGGAACACGGCAAGCGAAAAAATTGGTAGTATTTTTATTACATTCAGTGATAAAGTATGTGAAATAGTGAACTGTCAAGCGGACATCTCATGGAAGCGAAAGACACAGTGATTGGCAGTAAGCACACGCCTGGCGCGCACCAAGGACAGCTCAAGCCGCATCGCGTCCGTGAGTATAGTGATTGGCAGTGACGTTTGTTTCGGGTACGGCTACAGTGCAGGCGGACAAAGGCAACATTCTCGCGCGCTCTCTCCACCATACCTTACGCTCTCGCACTCGGACGATCTCGCGATCGCACTCATTGGAGTTATGGGAGTTCTCGGCTCGTGGTGTAAAGGTGCGTGCACAGTGGGTCACGCGTTGTGAACTCGTCAACAGCTCAGTGTATACTCGGACATATCTCTGACATTCTCGCGCGTGAATAATTAATTCTTTATTCTTTTAAAGTTTTCGGAGAGGATTTTTTTTGGGTCTCGTAAAAATTCGAGTGATTTCTTTTCTTGACATTCATGCGTCTCTTGTTTTCGGGATTCCTAATTGTTTCACGCGTGACTTCTCATATCATCTCATTCTGGTGCGTGAACTAACTTTCGATATATCTATTATTTGTTGGAAATTTTCGTGCGGTACTCGTGGATATTTTCGCAATATTTATTATTTTTTGGACATTCTTGTGCGGTACTCTAATTTCGGGATAGAGTCATCATGAAGAGTGAAACACCCAAGTCAAGAACCAAGCTAAGCACTGAGACAACTCAGAGCCTGCTCAACGTTGCAGATGGGGCAAAGAAAACATGATCTGGTTCATCCGCAAGGCTACCCCCAAAACTCGCGTTCAAGGCTCAAACCCAGCGACATCGACTGGTATTGATGAACGAGATGCTGGAAGAACTGCTCACCGACCGTAAAGCGATCTTAATACGAGTACTGCAAGAGCGGGTAGCACAGGTGGAGGAGATCCACCGGGTTTTTCATCCAGAGCACTCGTATCTGGAAAGCCTGTGACCAGCAGCTCATAGCGAGCATGAGTATTTCGCAGACTTCATCCATTTGAAGGGTTGCAGGGTTTACTCGAACTTCAAAATGGCCGCCGCGCAGCTCAAGGAAGACATACCGCCAATACGGGTGCAAGAAACAACTCATCGTAATGATCTGGAGAGCCGCCCCCCTCACATCGATATCTCGAAATTTTCAGGGGATTATGCCGAATGGCCTGCATTCTCAGGCCTTTTTACTAGCCTGGTCCTAGAGTCTTCCAGTATCACTGACGTGGAACGCTTGCATTTCTTGAGGCAAGCTCTCGGAGGGTTGGCAGCTCAGCTCATCCATAATTTTCCGGTTACTGGGGCCTCTTTCCAACCGGCCTGGGCGACCTTGGTCAAACGGTACGAGAATAAACGTCTGCAGATTCAGTCTTACCTCGATACAATCTTTAACATCGCGCCGGTTACGGCAAGAAATGCGGTGAGTCTCAACGCACTCATCGTTACGGTATCTGAGGCTTGTACCGCGTTGAAGTCTCTGGAGGCAGTAAAAGACATGTGGGATTGCGTGTTGGTCCATCATGTAACGCGCAGTCTCTACCGCTCAACGAAGGAGGCGTGGGAGACGTCTATTGGGTCTCAACTGGCGTACCCGACTTGCAATCAATTGGAGACCGTCTTGACTGCACGTGCTCGAGCCCTGGAGAGGGTCGAGTATACGAGTGCAGCTCAACTAGGCTCTCATCAGGGTAAACCTAAGAAGATGTCTCATTCGGCCGTCGTCTCGAAACCAGGAGCAGCTCATTCCGGAACCAACTCAACAGCACATAGTGGAAAATATGCCTGTGATTGCTGTAAAGGAGACCACTATGTGGTAGGTTGTGCCAAGTTCCAGGCCATGGATGCACAGGCGAGGCGACAACTCGCATAAGAGAAGCGATTGTGCTTCAACTGCCTCGGAAGACATAACGTTTCCTCATGTCGAAATTCCCAGGGATGTAGGGAGTGTAAGCACAAACATCACACCATGCTCCATGGATCGCAACCTCAAGCTCTTCAACAAGGAGCTCCTTCGACCAAGGCGACCCAGAGCACTTCAAACGACAAAGCTCATTAGGAAATCGGTACAAGCGTTCACTCATCTGTTCAGCTCAACTCGACCTGCTAAACGTTGCTCGCCACAGCACTCGCATATCTCATCTCAACGGTAGCTACTCATCCAGTTCGTTGATCCAGCATCCGAGCTAACCTTCATTTCGGAACAACTCATCAGGCAGCTCAATCTTACGCGTCGGAGCTCCACAATTCCTATTATCGGCATTGAGGGAGCAACGACAAGTCGAACTCGCGGAATTCCTCACATCACTCCATGATCAACTCACACGGAATATTCAGTCTCTGTTTATGCCCATATCTTGAAAACGGTAACTTCCATCTTACCGTCTTTCGAGGCTTCGCCACAAGAGTGGCCTCATTTGAAGAATCTCACCTTGGCAAATCCGGACTTCTTCACTCCTCGGAATATTGACATCATTATCGGTGCGGATTATTATGGCAGAATTATACAATCTAACATCATCAAGGGCTCGCCATCAATGCCCATCGCACAACGCTCAATTTTCGGCTGACTCGTTCTTGGACCGGTGCATGTTGCAACGCAGTCAACATACTCTTCACATTCGGCAATGGTCCAGCATGAGGATACGCTCTTGCAGGATTTGCTCACCAAATTCTAGGTCCAAGAGGAGCCATCAACAAACGTGACTGGAGCACTCACTACTCATTTTCGAACAACTCACTCGAGGGACTCATCCGGAAGATACATCGTTCGCATTCCACTCAAATCTTCCATCTCGCAACTTGAAGATTCGTTATTCACCGCTCAATGGTGTTTATATCAACCACTCAGAAGGCTAGCTAGAGATACCGATTATCGCGTTCTCTATCAGTGCTTCATGAAAGAGTCCGAAGATCTTGGACACATGAGGAGAGCACCAACAAAGAAACACGTAAGTGTCCCCCTCCGATTTCAATGAAACTCAATTATGTTGTAGCCCTTGAAAAACTAAGAGATACGTATTTTTTTTTATCGGCGGAAAAACGATTTTAGGGGCGAAATCAACCCCCAAAGTTCGACATGTAGAGAGGTGATAATACAGTTTCACCTAGAAGGGTTCGACCGATTTCAATGAAACAAAAATTAAAATGTTTCTCATCACGAATAATGAAAAGTCTACCGTAGCATTAAAAAAAATTCTCGTGGGGTTAAACCAAACCCGATTTTTCTTTTTTCACCCTATTTGAAATACTTACCTATGGAATTTCACGAAACTGGTATCTTTTGAAAGGGCTAGTAAAGTTACAGTTTACATGTTTTTCCTTTTTTACGGGAAAATATGTTTAAGAGGGCAAACTATCCCCTTCATATCGATGTATGAATTTCCATATAGAACCTCATCTCGCGCAATTTTCAAGTGAATATTAATTTGAAATATTCTCGTTAGTAAAAGTGAATAACCAGTAAGTGAAAATTGACATATTACCGGTAATTAAGGGGGTAAACTGTCTTGCATAGATTCTCTATTCTCGCAAATCACCCGCATTTATAAATCCGAAATGTATATTTTCAGTAAAAATTCACAATTGATACTTTAAATATTCATTACTGATCTTAAGGGTGTAAACGACCTGCTCGTGTTTATCTTTTTTTAAATGCATTTTAAATTTGAATATTAATTTGAATAAAATTTGTAACACTTTAGTGAATCTTCTAAATTTAAGGCAAGGTTGTTCTTTCTCGGCCCTTGGATATTACAAAAAATATATCTAAGGGGTTATACTTATCATTGACACACCAATATAAAAAAATTTCGGTAAACAAAAGAATATTTTAATTCGTTGCCCGTCATTAGAGAGTGTATACCAATTTATTTTACAAATTCTTTTACAATTACTATTCAAAATACATGTAATTAATGCAAGTTTTGTTTTGTTCTCTGATTTTTTAACATTTTTACACAAATTTCCTTATTACCTACACATTACTATTATAATTTACAGCAGTCATGCTTCATAATTCGTACAGAAATGAAAATCATCGAAAAAATGTGTCAGACATAAAGATTTTTTGCACCATGCTCGTCTTATAATAGCAACATTATTACACCCGGGTATTTCACAATGTGCTTGAGAAGTTTGACCAAAACCAAAATTCACATGGTTTTCAAACTCTTCTGGTTTTTTGGTTAAGTAATTGCTTTTAAGGGGGGAGTCTGATTTAGGAGCCGAAAAAAAAGCGTCTTTTCATCGATTTTTTTGAACGGGAAAGAAATGATTGCGGTAAATGAAATTTTGAGAACATAATGTACTATATTTTAGCTTTAAAAACAATTTTTGTTATTAAAAAATATTAAAATTTCTTCAAGTTATGATCATTTTGCCGGAACGCCTGGAGTTTGCACTTTCTAATCGGTGCCGGTGATGGAGGACGTGCGGTGCGTCTGAAACAGTCGAGACCAATTTTTTTAAAATTCTTATAAGTTTCTTTTCTATATGAACTAAAAAAATACCAAAGAAGTTGTCAAATTCCAAATTTTTTCGAAGTTTGAAAAAAAAAAATTCACTTCAAGTTGCAAAAAAAGTAGTTTAAATAATACTTTTGTCCAACTTTTTTTGTTCAAATAGAAGATAATTTAATACTGAAGCTAGATCACTGATTTTTTCCGATCGGACGTATATTCTTTTTGCTATCACCGGCACCGTTTTCTAAAAATCGTAAAAATGAAAACTCGAGAAAACGCGCTTTAAAGTTTTCGATCCAAAAAAAATATAAGTTTTTGGGTACTTATAGTAATTAGAGGTTAATCAGCTATCCCTGGGCCATACATTAGTCCTTCCTCTTCAAAAAACTTGATTTAGCTGAGGGTTTCCAATCTTCGGGCTGTACGAGCCTCCTTGCTAGAAAATGAAGCGCGCCGGTTCTCCCGCGTTATGCGCTCAGCATCGACGGCGTTAGCAAAATTTTTGCACTGCTGCCCGATGATGATATTGCGGAGCTGCATAGTGGAAAGTACAGCAAAGTAGCCCTCGTTAAAAATGCCTGCAGCCATATATGCTGCAATTGCGACGATTTTATAGCCGGAATTCAAATGTTTTGGACTTAGACACCACACAATCGAATTGAACGATTCGTTGGAATTTTGAGTGTGGCCGCCTAAGCACCGCGTCATTAAATCGTCATTAGAGAGCTCTTCATAAATTGGACGAATGTGCGTCTCCACGGTTTCTTTTGTTACGTCCGAAGTAACAAAAATAATTGTCCTGTTTTTTACCTTAGCTACAGCTAATTGGTCAGGGATGCGGGCGATACGATTTGATTTTCTAGTTAGTTTACTTTATTTTCTTTTCCGAAATAAAAATTATATCTGGGATCGTTTATTGGAATATACTTACTCTTCAAAAACTTAATAGTAAAATCTACTTTCTTTAATTCCCAAAGAATTGAGTTAGGGATAATACTATTTGCTTCTAGATGTTTAGTGGTAAAATAAGCTTGGACTTGTTGTTTTTTAATTGGATGAGGAATGCCTTGATATTGTGCCACGATTTTTCTTTTTTGGTATTTTCTACCACCGCGACGTTGTTTACCCATAGATAATAATTCGGTTAACAGAAATGAGAGACTTAGAATAATTTCTGAGTCTTGAATTTAGAATTTGTTACGACTCCGCTCCTCCGCGTACAGGCAGTTATTATTAAGGTTAAACGCTTGCAACGGACTGCATTCGCTAACTGTTTTAAACTGGATCTGTCTGCGAGAAAAAGCGTCAGTCTTGGAGGGAAACGTTTGCAGCCGTCTGCATACCATACCGTCTGCATACCATCTCCCACCTTTTAACCAAATTTCTTTACATTGAAACTAGTGGATTGACTTTGGAGTAAGAAAGGGCAAGTTTCTCGCCACTAATTGGCTGAAAGTTGCCATCTCCTACTTTCTTAAAGCTGCGTGGAGCTTCTCCTAACGCGCGGACTTGCGGAGGGCCTTACACCCCTACTATGTTAAGGTTTTCCTCTTAATTTTCCTACTTATCGACCACCGACTGCAGGGCCCTTTTTTGGGTATGCAGCTGTGCTCGAAGGGTTGCATATCGTAGGCGTGTATTTTACGTGGGGGTGTAACACCTCCACCCTTAAGATCAAATGTCAACAAAAAATTAATGTTAGTTGACATTTGGTTTTAATAGTATTTGTAAAAAGAAATGAATTTTGCAGAATTCATAAAATATAACTAATACAAGGAGAAAAAAAATTAAATTTTAACCAATATGTATATGGACGTTGATGCTGCAGTAGTCAGTTGCTCCTCAAAGAAAATATGCCAGTTGATGTTGATGGTTCGGGAGGGCTGTCGTCTTGGGCGGTACGTGCTTGCAGTTCGATTATCTCCTGCGATTCCGTCGAGTCGATTGATTGAATTGGTGGTTGAGATGGACTATTGATGTTCCTTTTGAGATGTAGCAGGAGATGTGTGACCGAATCCCAAATGGCTCCGATGAGAACCAGAGACCATCCGTACACAGTATGCAAAGCATAACCATGTATTATTGTATCCACAATTAATTTGATCGCTCGGACCAAAAAGATAATGCCGATGACTCCAGCACTTGCAGTCCCAAAAAACATGAATCTGCCCCAGATTGTGTCCCACACGGAGTCGGCGAGATTTTGTAGACCATCCGCGCCCAGCATGTTTGAAAATGCTAATCCTTGTGTCTGAGTTGGCTGGCCAGTTACTCCACGTGCGATGGTGTTTAAGACCCGCTGGTTTCTCGACAGGGAACATGATATGATCCCGTAACTTGTCGAGGTCTTCTTTGGTGTATATTCCACTGCTAGCCAAGGATGCTGGACTTGTATATTTCCAGGTCAGCTTGGTCATCGGCTTGATGATAATAGGGGGTAAACTTTGTACCGGTCCTGGTAAAAGTTTATACCATGAGTCGGCAAGATGATACTTTGTCGGAAGTAGGGCGTCACATGTTATTTCAATTCCTACTTGCATAATAATGTGAGTTCTTGGAGACAGGAATAGACTCTGATTCCCTCTGGTTACTGGTAGTTGATGAAAACAATCATCTGTCCTTCTCACTCTGACATCGACTGGAATGCATTTGATGATGTGCACGACCTCACCCGCGACGACTGCCATGTATCCTGGTCCCTTCATGAGATGATACGCGAATTCATCAGGAGACTGTGTTGCGATGATGAGGGCATTCTTCAATACTTGCTGCTCCAGGTTGCACCGTTGCGTCAGTACATCGAGATACAATTGATTTATTTGTTTTCGGATATGTTTTTCAACAAAGATAAATTTAGAATTCATGTACGCGAATATGTCTAGATTGTGTACAGAGATTGGTTTGGGTTTTGTAAAAGTTTCTCCCTTCTTGGTTTCGAATATCAATAATTTCGGATGTTCTGTGCGTATTAACAAATAATCGCATAGCAATTTTTCAGATTTCTTCGTTAAAGCAAAAGTTATGTCATCAGTAGCAAGTGTATAGACTGTTTGGGGATAAGTATGTAAAGTATCTTTGATTTTTTTGCTACTCCTTCATACAATACATCGTAGCTATTGAAATTGCAATTATCTGCTGGTAATGATTCCCAAAAAGTCTGTTCACCTTCAAGATCTATACAACTTTGATTTGTTAATAGGCACGTCGTTCCTGATCTTAAATTAATTTTATTTGAATTTAAATTTATTGTCGCTTCGTATTCCATTAATGTTAATTTTACTGACCCTTGGACTACCACGTCATCCCAGCTTCCGTAAGGATCAGAATACTGCGACCCGTGGCAGGTGCCATCATTTTTTAAGGATCCAGCAAGAGTTATACTGCGAGTTGCGGTTTGATTTTTGCGAATATCAGTAATGAGAGCGTTCCCAATTCTAAAAATTCCAGTTGTATGAAGTTCTTGGCAAGCATATCGAGATAAATCTAATAAATATGCTAACTGTCCGTGGGCTACGATTGACACGTGTGAGCTCATCCCACAATGATAAATGATTCTATGAAGTTCCACTTTGCACTGAATGACTCGACCGTGTGTAAATTCATTGAGTTGTAGTAACTGAATGTAAACCGGATCTACAATAACTTCCGGATTCGGGATATCACATTGGCCTACATCGATCAGTGATAATGTCGGAATATTTAAATTTGACGATCCGCAATCGTAGCCTACGATTGCTGTTGTACGAGCTATGGTCCATAATAATAAAATAAGGGTTAACATACCCTTCGTCATTATATCAATATAAAATTATTATAAAAATATATTTATATATATATATATTGTGACGTCGCGGATGTTTTATTTAATTTAGTTTACTTGACGAGCAGCAGACTCTGCTACGGAACGCGGTTTTAGGAGGGAAAGACTCGGTTGACACTGAATTGATACTGGTAACAAACGTTTATTATTCTAACACAAAAAGAACAGGGCAACGTTCTTACAGAGGTTCGGAGACTTACTGACTAACGAAATAACGGGGGGGGGGGGGGGAGGAATTTTGGAAAGAAGTCTGGAAAATTCTAATGAGGGTTAGGACACACGTGTGACTGAATTCTAGGAAATACAGGTGGCGGGCGGAATGGGTCTCAATGAGGTATCTGTGGGAAAGAGGCAATAAAACGCGCTTTCAGGGAAAGATTTCGGGGAGGAGTCACGTATGGGATGCGGGAGAGGAGATTAGAATGCAGGGGCTGTAGCGCGGTGTAAAAGTTAGGTATAGCGCAGAGGGCAGTAGGCCGAAGAAAAACGTAGGGTGGACAGTCTCGTTACACCTCCCCCCTTATTTTAGAAAATTCATAACGTGATAAATGAATTTTCTACGCTTTATGATACGGAAGATTACGTCTTGTTGTATGTCTTACGGAAGAACGAGTGTCGAGAGGGCGATTAAGATTAGCTAAGGCTATGAGTTCTTCGTTTGGATAGCGAGTCTCATAATTGACATTTTCGGTAGAGTTGGTATGAAAACAATTATTGTAAACATTTATACATGGTGAAAAGGTACAGGCGAAGAACTTAGTTATTAAATTACCTAGACAAGTACAAAGACCTATCTTACAGGCTAACGTCAAAACTACAATACTGATGCACGCATACCCTAAGTATTTCAGTCCGTCATAGGCAGTTTCATACAGTGTTTTGTTTCTTCTATGTGGTCCAATTTTTCCAGCTTCCTCTGATATTTCGTCCAGGGTTTGTCCAAGAGACTTAAGTTCTGTCACGTCGAGGTGTGTAGGTCGTCCAAGTGTGGTTAGTTTCAAATCTTCTAAGGACACCGAGTGATTACTAAGAATTTCGTCTAGCTTAGGCGTAATAAAAGATTTGTTTACAACTATGTCCGTCGTCTGCACAAAATTTTCTTCCTGTCGGGGTCGTATTACTATATGGTCAGTTTGAGCAATGTAATTTCCGGAAATGGTTACTTTATTAGTGCCAGATAATGTAGTCTGTAGGGGTTTGTGATCATCGCATATTGTGTGAAGCGTTTCTGGCACAGGAGATGTTACAATCCATGATTTTTCGTTTTTTAATTGAATCCATAATAACTTAACTAAATTGATAAACAAGATTTGGCATTGAGAATCGGAGATGTCAGTCGGTCTTTGCAAAATAATGGCTTCGCAACTATTAGGATTATTTATGGTGTAGTCTGGGTTTTGTCGTTTACATAGAAATTTGGAACTTAGTTTCTTACAATCTGAAAGGTCTTTTTCATTGCTTGGCGTGAATAAAGTTTTTACATTATTTACAATAACCACAGGGTCTGGGGGATTTAGATAATAGAATTTAATCGCGCCTGATTTTCGTTGAAGTACGGGGATTAACCTATAAGCATGCAAAACACTGTTTTCTACTACTGGAACTTTTATAACGTATGCGAATCGGTTGTTAATAATCATAACGCTGATGTCACTTATTTCTATGATAGCAGCGAAAGCGGACTCTTCCAAAGGTATCGGGGCGTATCGCTAGTGTGACGTCCGGAGACGTTGAGAAAATGCGAGATTACACCGAGCGGTTACTGTATCTCTAGTTCTACGATTAAAAATAGTAGAGTGTCGTGGGTAACGCTGAGGACCTCGAGAAGTCCTGTTCTCTTAACCAGAGTACTAGAAATTGTTTAGTTTCAACAGAGTTTATTAGCATTCAATACAAGTACACAAGTTTCTTAATATTAAATACCTTGACAATGGGAGAGACGTTGATGCTCTCGTACGATTCGGAGGTTCGTCGCCGCAGCGGGAAAATAATAAAGACGTCGCGTTGTCGCGGAAATACAGTTTCAATAACGTCGCGTTTTTAGCGAAATATACAATTTTAAGTAACGTCGCGTTTTAGCGGAATACACAATTTTAATAAACGTTGCGTTTTAGCAGAATTTACAATTTAAATAATCGTCGCGTTTTTAGCGGAATATACAATCTACGGATTGATTCTAAACACTTTTATAATGATTTTTACTTTCAGAAACAAATAAGATAATTCTACTCGCACTCAGCTAACGGAGAAGCCGCGCGTCGCGATCTGTAGAATTAAACGGAGACTTAGCAAGAGACTGTGCGACCGAATGACTACTACGGTAGTAGCTACTCGCTCCCTTCTGACGAAGGCCTGGAGCATCGTGTCTACACCCGACGTAAGACTAAACGAAAACTAAACTAAACTAAGCTCGACTTGCCTTGTGGGCAAGGCTTTTTATACAGGAAAGAGAACGTGGTGGGAGGCTGAGTTTACAATTTTGGTCATCGGATGAGTAGAACGGGTTACATTGGTCGCTGGAATTCGGGGCTATAATACTACGCATAAAAAGATAGATATTCTAGTAGGTTCCAAGTCTAACGCTCCTTAGTAAGCAGGAGGGCGCAGTTCTTTTATCTAGCGCGGCTGATGGTAATAATTTATACAGTTTATGATGCCTCTTCAGTGGCGGTGACAACCTGCGTTTACGCGGATGCTGAGGATCCGGGAGGTCGATGCGTGAAAGAGTTTTAAAAGCTTCTCGGAAGGAGATCTTGCTCTAGTTTTGGTGTCTATTATTGCTTCCACATGCGGAATCAATGTCCCTGTTTATAAATGCCGATGCGGACTTTTTGGATAGAAGTCGGTTTAGTATCGTTTGTGGAGTGAGAGAGGTAACACGTAGCATATTGTGGTAAATAAAAGAATCCGGAGAAAAAGTGTTGTTCGAGTGAGTCTTAGTTATCTGGGCTAAATAAGTGTTAGTGATGTGACGTCCGGAGACGTTGAGAAAATGCGAGATTACACGGAGCGGTTAGTGTATCTCTAGTTCTACGATTAAAAATAGTAGAGTGTCGTGGGTAACGCTGAGGACCTCGAGAAGTCCTGTTCTCTTAACCAGAGTACTAGAAATTGTTTAGTTTCAACAGAGTTTATTAGCATTCAATACAAGTACACAAGTTTCTTAATAATAAATACCTTGACAATGGGAGAGACGTTGATGCTCTCGTACGATTCGGAGGTTCGTCGCCGCAGCGGGAAAATAATAAAGACGTCGCGTTGTTGCGGAAATACACAGTTTCACTACCGTCGCGTTTTAGCGAAATACACAATTTTAATAAACGTCGCGTTTTAGCGGAATACACAATTTTAAGTAACGTCGCGTTTTAGCGGAATACACAATTTAAATAATCGTCGCGTTTTTAGCGGAATATACAATCTACCGATTGATTCTAAACACTTTTGTAATGATTTTTACTTTGAGAAACAAATAGGATAATTCTACTCGCACTCAGCTAACGGAGAAGCCGCGCGTCGCGATCTGTAGAATTAAACGGAGACTTAGCAAGAGACTGTGCGACCGAATGACTACTACGGTAGTAGCTACTCGCTCCCTTCTGACGAAGGCCTGGAGCATCGTGTCTACACCCGACGTAAGACTAAACGAAAACTAAACTAAGCTCGACTTGCCTTGTGGGCAAGGGTTTTTATACAGGAAAGAGAACGTGGTGGGAGGTGAGTTTATAATTTTGGTCATCGGATGAGTAGAACGGGTTACATTGGTCGTTGGAATTCGGGGCTATAATACTACGCATAAAAAGATAGATATTCTAGTAGGTTCCAAGTCTAACGCTCCTTAGTAAGCAGGAGGGCACAGTTCTTTTATCTAGCGCGGCTGATGGTAATAATTTATACAGTTTATGATGCCTCTTCAGTGGCGGTGACAACCTGCGTTTACGCGGATGCTGAGGATCCGGGAGGTCGATGCGTGAAAGAGTTTTAAAAGCTTCTCGGAAGGAGATCTTGCTCTAGTTTTGGTGTTTATTATTGCTTCCACATGCGGAATCAATGTCCCTGTTTATAAATGCCGGTGCGGACTTTTTGGATAGAAGTCGGTTTAGTATCGTTTGTGCAGTGAGAGAGGTAACACGTGGCATATTGTGGTAAATAAAAGAATCCGGAGAAAAAGTGTTGTTCGAGTGAGTCTTAGTTATCTGGGCTAAATAAGTGTTAGTGAATCTTGATTTAGGAATTTTTAGTCGCACGTGACAGTGAATCTTGATTTAGGAATTTTTAGTCGCACGTGACACTAGAAATTGTTTTTTCCCTAATTGTACGGAGAGCTTTGACTAAATCTGCCGGACTTAATATTTGTGGGTGAACAATACCCTGTTTGCCATCATTAACCGCATTCAGAACGTTATTCAAATTTTCGCTGTATTCATCAATGAGAGTTTCCAGTAATGCTACTTGTGTACTGATTATTATATCGCGTGTGTTGTTTGTTACTTGAGCACCGATACCATACAAAGCATTGTGAACACGATCCGTGTTATTCTTTAATTCTTGTATCGCATCAGCAAAGTTAGAAATTACTGCTTTGACAATAGTCGTTTGGTTATGAATAAGCGCACTTAGTTTCGTATTATCGTTGTGGATTTCATCTATTTCGGAGTTATAATATTCTGCATCCGAGTTTCCGAGTGTGCCAAATAAAATCTTACTTATTTCGCCTATAAAATTGAAAACTCCTCTCTTAATACGCGGGGTGTAATTAATTATGTTCATTAAACGGACTCTATGGAGGTCGATTCTAAGTAATCTTCGATACACAGTTTCTATGGTTACCGATTCTATACAATTTGATTCAGTTTTCGTGCTGTTACATACGATTGACAGTTTGCGGGCGATGCTGAACAATTCGTCGCGGTGGACGTTGATTTCGGTGAGATCTACGTAGTTGACGACAGTTCATGTCTTGTGGTACATAACCACATCACCCAAGTGCTCCAAATAAACAGGTCCAGAGATTGGCTCCACTTGAATTATTTCCGTGGCTAAACAGCTTGACAGATATAACAGTAGAAACGCCCACATTTTGTCCTAAACATAAAAAGGAATTAATTTCTAAAATATGGCTTAAGTTTATTGACGTGAATTAATTTTTTCCTATTTCTAAGTAGTATTTCATAATTGACATCGGACGTCCGTTCAAGAATTATCGCGGGTCCTTCCCACTTCGGAGCAAGCGGGGATTTATCTCGTTCTTGCGCAACGCGGACTTCGTCACCCTTGTTGAAGATTGGAACAGGTCGATGAATGTTAGCGTCTTGATTGGCTTTGTAACGTTCTTTCGCTGCAACCAGGTGGTCACGACCCTTCTTCAAAATTCTTTCGTGGTCTGCACGGAGTCCCTCGAAGTATTCATCGATGGTGGCATTCGTTCGATGAATAGGGATGCTATTCGGGACGTTAGGCTTACGTCCGAACTGCATCTCGAAAGGTGTGAGACCGATGCCTTCTTGCTTCGCTGTGTTGTAAGCCATTGACACGAATTTTAGCTTCTTATCCCAGTCTTCGCGGTGGTGTTACGTCCGGGTGGCAAAGTCTCCAGAGTTTGCCGATAGGAAATCGTAACGGCGGTCTCTCTTTCGAGTCAAGGCTTAGGCCCTTTACGTAGGGGACGGAGACCTCGCCATTTATTACCGAAGATTATATGTAGAGATAGGATTTCTGGAGGCTCAAGGTACTGAGTCTAAGATCTGGATGACCAGCATGCATAAATAATGTTCGAAGACCAGGTATTAAATACTCACAGTTTATTCACTTTGAACCGATGATAAATACAAGTTGTTACTGGTATATATATATTGAATTACTTAGCCATGCAGGGCTATCGCAGCGAAATAGAGCTTTGCGCGCTCTGACGAAGTATATCGGCGTAACGTTCGAGTTGAAATAACTGACTTAACTAAAAAATCTTGCGCTTATATACTAATTCGGTAGCGGTGTCGGAATTTTGATAAAGGGAGCGAAGTCATAAATTTTTCTAAGGTGTCACTGGTAATGGGTAGTGTGATAATATTTGTCATACATATAGATGTTCTGGCCTAAACTGAGATGACAGTTAGGCGCGAGAGCACGTGCATCTAGCTACTAAAAAGGGGTAATTAACAATGTTTATGGTGCGCGTAGTTGACGCGTGCGACAAGTTTATGATATTTTTAAGTGTTCTGGACTGGACACGACCCTTCCGCAGGGGAACCGAGGAGATGGTCATGCGTAAGGGGCGATCTTCTCTCTTAGACCAAATGAAATTAATCATTAGTTTAATTCGGTTTTTTGTTGCTGGGTGAGATCGAAGATGATCACAGCCTAAATAAATTTTCGTTGTCTCATTTACTTTTATTAAGGTAGATGCAATGCGATTAAACCAATCTATTTCGTCTTCAGAGAAATCGATGTAAAGGCAATCCGTGGCGTTGTTCGGTGCGTCCATTATTTTTAAAGCGGGAACATCGTTGGGTGGAATGTTTTCGCTGATTTCGGGAACTAGTGGGATACTTTCGCTCAGCTCAAATTCCATGTACAGCGGCGAATCTTCTTCTAATGGTTCTTCCTGTTGATGATCTGTTGCGGCATTGTTTTTGTCGTTGCCGGTGCGTTGGGTTACCTGAGTTTCTTCTATTGTTTGCGAACGTTGTTGTCCTCGAGTAGTTACAGCATAAATCCGAGACAGAGCATCTGCGTTTGTATTGAGAGAGCCCTTTTTGTAGATAGGCTCATACTCATACTCTTCCACTTCCATCCGAAGTCTCATCAACCGACTATTAGTTGGAGGATCCGTAGCCTTCAGAATCCAAATAAGTGGTTTATGATCAGTGACAATTTTAAAATGTTTTCCATATAGGTACTGACGGAAGTGTTTCGTCGCCCATGTGATCGCAAGCATTTCCCTTTCAGTGGTGGAGTAGCGCTGCTCTGCCTTGTTAAGGGTACGAGAGGCGTAGGCGACCGGACGATCTTTTCCGATCGGTTCCTGTGATAATACTGCACCGACCTCGTGGTTACTTGCGTCGGTGGTCAGGACGAATTCTTTTTCAAAGTCGGGATACTGTAGTACCGGAGCGGTTATTAATGCGGTACGCAGTGTTACGTCAAGTTTGCAAAAATTAAATAATTTCGACAATCTTACACGTTTTGCACGTTAACGAAAGAATTTACCGTGCGCTAGTTAAGGAATATAAAATATTCCCTTGACTACAACTGACGATAGTATCGTTAACGCAAGCCTGTTTTCGGGTCTAATCTTTCGAAAAATAACCCAGGATTAGGCTAAAGATTCTACTTTTGTAGAGGTGAAAACGAGGATAATTTGTGTATTTACGATGATGTTGATATATATTTTCCTTACTTACGTTGTTATACTTTGAACTTACGTGATATTTACCGTGTAATTGATCTTGTTGTACGACGTGGAGATGGCTTCTTCTTCTGGTCAGTTATTCGAATGATAATTCCGTAGAAGTCTTGGGTATTGGAAAATCGCGGGATGACGGAATCAAATACGAGAGCTATTTAATTTTGCAGCTTAATGGTTGTTTATTCCAACAAAAATATAGCGCAACGTAAATCAATATTTTACCGATATCCACCGAAAAAAAAAGTCGGGGGCGTACTTAAAATGTTAAACAGTGGTTCGATAAATTGGCGTCGATTTCTAATACAATGATGTAGTAAAAACAATAGTTTGACTTCTAAATCCACTAGTCGTGTTACAATCGGAATATTCACGCAAGTTTTCTCAAAAGAATTGTTCAAAGCATGAGGTTGCTTGTATGACAATGGGTCAAAGAGTGACAATACCTCTGACCGTAATAAAGATCGAATGGTGCGTGGAAGATGAGGCCGAGACCCCATTGTCCGGTGCTTTTATACGACTGAGTACCCCTTCTCCTACCTTATTTCTAGAGTCTACTTTTAATTAGGCTACCAGACGTGTCCCCGCAAGTCGTTCGGAAGTTTGGGAGGGTGACATATGAGTCTTCGATATCGATATACCTTGAACGTGTTACAGCTAGCCTAGTAACCGCTTCACCCATACATGTCCCTTAGCAAGATGATACACGCTTCCCATTGTTCCTCGCGTCTTCGGGTCGGCTGAGATTAGGTCTCGTATCTGATAGGCGAATTTCGTATCGGACGTTCCAGTTCTATTTTGATTGCGGAATAAATTATGCCCGCTTGTCTTTCGCGAGGGCTATTATATTGTGAACTGGAAGATCGAATAACGCAAATAATTTTAGTAACTGTTTGCTACATATTTCATTAATTGTCATGCTTGTGGTTAAAATATATTTTGTTAATTAATATAATTTCTTTAATTATTTTTATAAATTCCAAGTTTAACGATTAAAACATTATTGCTTAATTTGTCAAGATTCCATCATTATTTATTTGGAGGGAGAGTATTTGTCATAGTCGACTCTTCTTTATTCTCGATCGATTACGTCGGAAAAATTATCAATGGAGAAAACTGAACAATAATTAATTTTAATAATATGATAAATGAGATCACCGACATTTTTGTGCCAAACAATCTTTTTGGAGAGTTTCAATCTCAAGCCGAAATTCTGAGAAATAAAGTTAAATCTTTATTTGATTATCAGTTTTTCGGGGGAGATATCAGTCGTTTTATTAGTCCCGTATGAGGGTTGTTAATAATAGTTCTTAGATGGTTGGAGGATTTTCCAACAGAACTCATTTCTTTCCGACGAAAAGGTCGGGTGAACCGGGCAGAAGCCTCGGGTTAGATTTTAGGCTCTCTAACTTTGTCATCGACAACGAGAGAACTCTTTGACTATTATATCTTTTTAATCCCCGGCCACTTGGCTAGTGATTGAACGGTCCAGTGCTGGCGTGTTACGGGGTAAACCGCAACAATAATAATTTTATTTTAACTGAAGATTTCTTTATTAAATAGATCTTTACAGTTTGAATTTTTAAATGAATAAGACGCTCCCGCTTGTCGAGCGCGAGTTTAAATAGACGATGTATAGCTAGGGGCTAGTAGTGGGGGAACCTTGAGGAGGAACCCGAAAGTAAGGCAGCGCTTTAAATGCTGCCGTGCGGCGAAATACAACTAAATAAAACTAGGGGTTTCTAGAGGAGAAACCCGAAAGTAAAATAACGCTTAAAGTGCTGCCAGACGGTGGCAAACGTCAACTAAATACAATATGTGACGAAGAATCAAGGATGGTAATAGCGATTTAGGATTTAGGTATTACACTCCCCCACTTAGATTCGCCTTGCACCTGGAAGGCGCATTTTTTCACTGGGAGTCATACTCTCATCTGAACGCGAGTTTCGTCTCCGAACTTCAGGCTCATGTCCAGCCCTTGGAATTTCTTCCCTCACATATTGTACAACAGGTTCTCTATTATGAATGGTAGTATGTTGACAAAATAAGTTTATGCAGATCGAGGGTACACATCGAGATAACAGCCTCAATATTCCGCACTTGTACATTATTCCTAGGATTACTACTACTGTACTTATATATCCTAGATATGACACTGATTGTGAAGCGATGTCTGTCCATGTTTTCGTGCGTCGATTTTGTCTCACTTTGTTTAGGGAATTTTCAATGTCATCAAGACTTAAGCTGAGGTCCTTTAATGTCTGAGGATAGATTTCATTTTGAAGAGGTATCATCTCGTTTTTTAATAAATGGAAGTCAGTAATATTAAAAGGAAAATCAATAGACTTGTTGTATGTAAAATCTTGGCGAAGTTCGCTGGAGCGATATAGTTTCATGACGGCTCCATTTGTATGAATAATGCAGTCACTTGTGGAAGTAAGTAGAGTTGGCTCGTATATGTCAAACTGAGAGGACTGTCCGTTACATAGTGTTTGTATTTCAGTAGTTTTACTAGGGATAATTATATATCCTTTTCTGTCAGTAAGTGGTATGTATGTTAGTGTCTTTATAAAGAATGGTGATATGCTACATTGTTTACTAGGATCTTCCTGACTTTTCAAAATAGATGATTCGCAATTCGTAGTTTCCGAAAGTAAATACGTTGGCTGCTCTCGTTTGCATATGTAGTGTGACGATATTTTTTTTACATTTGTTTATTTGTTCCCTTTCGATCGGAATATATGTAACAATAGGAGTACTCAATAAAAGATATTCATTTTGTGGTATTATGCCTTGAACGTTACCATTAATTTTGTAAGGTATAGGAATGAGTCTAGTAAGTTTCCAATCCTCTGGTTCTGGAAGAGGGATTCTAATTACATATACCAATCGCATGTTTTGTATTTGTATAGCTATTTCAGAGATATCGATTATGTGTCCGTAATTCGTCAAGATATTGTCAATTGGATAACGGGTGTGATAGGTCTTTTCAAACTCTGCTATGCTGTTTTTCAGGATTGTAGGAGTCAGAAGTTGGGAATGGACTATTCCATGTTTTCCATCGTTTACAGCATCGAGTATCATATTCATGTCAGTGTTCAGTTCGTCCATGATTAGGGTGCAAATAGTCAATTGGTTAGATAGGAAAATATCTTTTGTTTGATTATTTATAGTTTTAATAAGCAGATTATACTTTTCAAGATTTTTTTTACTTTGTTGCGTAAGTGCAGCGATTGCATGGCTCTCAGAATTTAAGAAAGTTTTGATGATCTTTGTTTGATTGGAGATGCTGTTTGCTAACATTTTATTATCTTCGTGTTGTTTATCTAATTCTTTGTTGATGTAGTCCATGTCGCTTTGATCTAAAGTTCCAAAAAGTGCTTTGGATACACTTCCAATCGCGTTGATAAGCCCTCTTTTTATACGAGACGTAGTTTCACATAATACGCTTCCGACGATGTTCCGTAAGGTGTCGAGTCGACGTAGTCGTCCCTCAAGGACCTTCATTTCAATTTCCTCGATACAATGATTACAGGTGATAACTGTGTCGGTGAATATTTCATTGAGTTTAACATATCGTTCGTGAAGCTGACTCATGTCGATTCCTACGACAAGCTTCCATTCTTCGTGGTAGATTTGTGCTGTTCCAATGTTTTCCGAGTAGATCGTTGTCCCCTTCAGTGAACTGGTTGTTAATTCAGTAGTAACGGATGTAGTGAGAGCGAGGAAGATTAATATCCGTAACGTCCTCATCCTGTAACGACGAGATGGCGTTTAAAGTACGGTTTTAGTCGATTAACGTGTACGTTTACTTCTTTGTCTTTAGTTAATATTTTATAATTATTGTTTGATAGTTCTGATGTTACTTCAAAGGGTCCATTCCATTCGGGAGAGAGCTTGTTTTGTTTATGGTCATTATGGACCATAACCATGTCACCTGGTTGGAAGACCGGCATAACTTTGGCAATCTTAGAATCGTGTAATTCTTTATGTTTAACTTTTGCTTGTAGCAGTCGATTTCTTGCTCGTTCCAAATAGTGGTTGTGTCGTTTCTTCCAAGCGTTAACGAGTTCGTGGTGCGTGAGGAGAGTAGTTGTGCCCAAGATAGAAGGTAGATTGGCTTGTCGTCCAAAGGTGAGCTCGAACGGCGTCTGATCGAGACTTTCATGTTTTGACGTATTATAGGCCAATGTTATAAATTTCAGATTTTCATCCCAATCAGTAGCGTTCTTGTCCATCGTTGTTTTGATGAGATCTTTTACTACTGCATGTGCTCTTTCAAGGGATCCGTTTCCTTCTGGGTGGAATGCTGTTGTTTTTACGTGATTTATTTGAAATAGATTTTCAAAGTCTTGCATAAGGTTTGATATGAAATTCGCACCTTGGTCAGTAAGAATACTTTTCGGTGAGCCGAATATGTAAATAAAGTGATCGAATAATTGCTCGATGATAGTTTCGCTGTCTGTTCTGGGCAGAGGTAGTAGCGCTAGATATTTTGTTAGAGTGTCCTGGATACTCAAGATGTACTTGTTACCTTTGCTGGAGAGTGGTAGTGGACCAAAAATATCCATAGCTATCTTGTCATTCGGTTCCAGCGCCGTGTCAGGGATAACTGCTTCTGAGCGTGGGCGTATACGCGTGAGCTTCTGCCGTTGGCAAATATCACAACTTTTAATAAATTGTATTATATCTTCTTCAATCCCTTTCCACTGTGCGATCTTCTTAATCCTGTCGAGTGTTTTATTTTCACCAAAGTGTTGGCTAGCTGGAGAACCATGTGCTTCTTTAATTATTTGGCTCTTTTCTTCTGCTGTCAATTCGGTTTTGTCTGTGTCACAAATCATTAATTTGTAGTCCGGTGTTACTTCTCGTGATATGTAATCACAGATTTGTCGTAACCGTAATTTCTCGGTCTTTGTGAACTGCGGGTCGCAGAAGTGAAAACGAATTATCGTAATTTTCTGAGAAATAGTATTCATCGCGAGATTAGTTAAAATTCTTAACCATTGTTGTTCATCGTAGTCCGGTAGTAGAGTTTCGTTGTTCATTAGTCTCTCTGGTGTTTTAATTATTTTTTTCCAAAGTTTTCCAACAGCATTCGGCTTGACTATATACTTAGCAGGTGATTGATTATTGGAAATCCATTGCATGTAATGTCCAATTAGAGCGGTGGATTGATCTTTCTCCGGTTCCTCTGTGTCGGTTGAAAAAACTCGAGATAGGGCGTCTGCAGCCTGATTTTCAGAGCCTTTTTTATATTCGATTTTGTAGTCGTATTCTTCTAACCGTAGTCTCCATCGCAGTAATCGCGACGATTGATCTTTTACATTGACGAGCCATTGCAGAGCCTTGTGGTCCGTCTGAATTGTAATTTTCCGTCCTAATAAATATTGTCGAAGTCTTTTACATGCCCAAACCACTGCGAGTAATTCTTTTTCGGACGTATTGTAATTAATCTCGGGCTTATTAAGTGTTCTGGATATGTAACAACACGGGTGTCCGTCTTGCGAGAGCACAGCGCCGAGACCCACATTCGATGCGTCAGTAGTGAGCGTGAATTCTTTTTTGTAGTCTGGGTATCTCAGTACTGGTGCTGAACACAGCATTTCTTTCAAAGTGTCGAAGGATTTTTGACAATTTAAAGTCCAGTCAAAAATTCGATCTTTTTTTGTTAGATCAGTGAGGGGTTTTGCGATTGTCGAGAAATTTTTCATAAATTTTCGATAGTATCCGGCGAGACCCAAGAACGATTTTACTTCGGTTGGTGTTGATGGAACTTTAAAGTTTTTTACAGCATCCAGTTTGCTTGTGTTTGGTTTTACCCCTTCATCGGTGATTACATGACCGAGGTATTCGAGTTCGGGTTTGAGAAACTCACATTTGTCTGGCTGGAGTTTTAATCCGGTTTCTTTGAGTCGTTCGAATAATATTACTAAATTTTCGTTGTGTTCCTGCAGTGATGATCCGAAGACGATTATATCGTCGAGATAAACGAAGCATATTTTTCCCACCAGGCCTCTGAGGGCGGTGTCCATCATTCGTTGGAAGGTAGCTGGTGCATTTTTTAATCCAAAAGGCATTCGCTCGTACTCAAAGTGTCCTTCTGGCGTGGAAAATGCTGTGTATTTTTTTGACGATTCTTCCATCGGAATTTGGTGAAATCCAGAGCTCAGATCTAACGCTGAAAAGAACTTAGCGTTTCCTAAGTGGTCCAAGATATCATCGATCACGGGTAAAGGGTAAGCGTCGTGATCTGTTTTTTCGTTTAATTTTCGAAAATCGACAACAATTCTCCATTTCTTTTTCCAGACGCGTCATCTTTCTTTGGTACTACCCATATTGGAGAATTATATGGTGACTTGGAGTACTTGATCACTCGTTTGTTAAGCATCTCTGTAATTTGACGTGAAATTTCGGCTTTATGGCATTCTGGTGGTCGGTAGGAGATGTTGTTTATAATTTTATTATCAGTCACAATCAGTTCGTGGTGTGCAAGACTCGTGCACGGGAGAGGGTCTCCTTCGAACGTGAAGATTTCATGGTACGCGTGAATAATTTTTGAGATTGCTTCTCGATGTTCGCGTTCCATATGCTCCAATCTTGTGTGTTCTCTCAGGAGTTGTAATCGTTTATTCAGCTCGATAGATGTGATCGTGAATATTTTTTCCTGCGGTAAACAAATACGTGTTCCTTGCACTGGACCTATGGTTATTTTTATCGGATTATTCTTCTCGTTGTGGATCGGAATTTTTATTTCTCCTTCTCGTACATGGTAGACAGCATCAGGTATTCCTTGAACATTTTCAATGAAAATGTCTCCCGATTGTTGCGCTACAGGTACCGAAATTCTAGCAACACTATTAGCTGGTACATAAATTTCATTTGTTTGAAGAGGGTATTTTTTTTCCTCGAGTTGCAATGCGTTTTTGGTCAGTGCATAATCGTCATACGCATGAAAAAATGGTAGACCTATCAATCCATCTTCGGGCATTGGGAAGTTGTCTGGAACTATGTGGAATGAGTGTCGCTTTCCTTGAAAGTACAGATTTGTCATTTCCTCGGTCTCGTGCTTATCTCTTCCCATGGTGAAAGATCCTGATTCCTTTCGTATTCGATGTTCTGAAGAGATTAGTCCTTTTTTTATCAAATTAATCGAAGATCCACTGTCTGTTAATAATCTTCCTTTTCTACTTGTTCCCCACAATCGGATTGATACTGATTGCAATCTTCCGGACACGGTTGATATTCTGTTTCTTCTTGGTCGATCCGTTGATTTTCCTCCTGTAAGCTGGAATTTTCTTCGTTCAGATCGGTGGTTGTCATTCGCACCTGGTTGTTCTGTGGTGGTCTTTTGTAGTTGTTGCCTTGACGAAAATTTTGATTTTGCTTGTTTTTTGCGAAACAATTCTCTTCTGAATGGCCATTTCGTTTACAACTATTGCAAAATAATTTCATTCGATCAGCTAAGGGCATGGAATGATTAATTGTGCGTGGAGCAGAAGTAGCGATGTTGGTGGTCAGGCTACGCCCTTGCGGTCGGTGCTGGTCTGTGCGTTGCGCAGCGCGCCCTTTGCTCTGCTTCTCCCTGGTCCAGCACTCAGCCTCTAGTGCTTCTTGATAGGCAGCGTTGACATCGCTTGGTCGTTGCGTGCGTACTTGTGAACCGAGTTCGTCACGTAAATTCATGACGTATCTTTTTGTCGCTGACTTTTCCTCGATTTGCATTGCAATTGCACGGTGTCGCGAATTTGTTTGTTCGCTTTGAATTGCATATTTTAGTTCGTTAAGCTGTTGGCGAAAGCGCAGCGTATAGTTTTGTACTGTCTCGTTCGGTTGTTGACGGATGCTGTCGAGTCGTGAACGAGAAGTCTCGACAGAAGTCGTTACTGCTACATTCGTATTTAAAGCGTCAAAAAGTTCTTCATAGGACCGTATACGAATATATCTTATAGCTCGTTTGGCGTTGTCTTGAATTTTTTCGGCCAGTACGAAGTCGAGTAATAATTCGGGTTGAGAACAGCGATCCTGCGCTCGCTTCACGCTACGAATAAAATCTTTCGTTCCCACGTCGTCTTTTCCTCGAAGTACTTCGATGGTGCGTATGAGTTCCGTCGCTTGGAACTTGAGATTGTTTACTCTAGCTGGGTGTTGAATGTCTAGCCCTTGTCCCGTCTCTACGGTGTTTAGATTTTCGTTAAGAGGGTGCTCCGATTCCAAGGAGTCAGCGGTACTTGAACGCGAGCGTGGTCGCAAGTCGCTTACGCGCTGAGTTCTTGAGATAACAGCTTGAGCTGCTTGAGATGCACGTGAAATTTCTGGGTGGGCTTCGTTCTCGCTTTCTTCTTCATCCTCGGTGGCGAGAACTTTTAAATGTTTAGCGAGTGTTTTAATATCTTGTAAGCGTTTCCGATTTTCTTCATTTGCGACTTCGAGACGTTTTTCAGTTATTGTCATTTTTTCTGATATTTGTTGATATCTCTCTTCGGCAAGAGATTGTTGGGCTTTGATACTGCTTAAATCCGACAGTATTTTCTCTAGAGTGGAATTTTCCACGACGATGGAATGATTACTAGGAGACGCTGCTCTTGATTTCGGCATTTTACAAAAGGTATTAAAGGAATTCTGTATAACGTCAGTAACGTCTTGGTCAGTATTATCGTCGCTTTCGTCCGTAGAAAAATGTCGTTTACACGTTCTATACTGGTTGAATGCCAGTTTATCGCTGATTTAAAAATTATTTCGTGTACTTATACTATCGTACGGGTGTAACGGGTGTGGAAACGCGACGCGGTTGACCGTAGGAATTATTATGATGGACCGTGGTTGGTGATAGCCTTGCCTCCGGTCTTTATTTGGTTTAGCTCTGTTATTGAAAGGTAAGTTGCTACAAACTTGCCCAATAATTCAGAGTTTCGTTTCGATTTTAATTAACGGAGGATATGGATTCGCGGATCCAGTCCTACGGGTCGAATTCTTACGTGATAAAATGATGCGTCGAAGCCGGGCGATGTCCTGGCGTACCGTGGTACTGCGGAGTCGTCTCGGGGCTGCTGGGCTGCTGCAGATGATAGTGGTCCGTAGACGTGATGTCAGCGTTGCAAGCTCTGCTTGGTGACGTCTTCTTCTTTATTTAGGTTTTTAAATTATTATTTATCCTTTCGTAATAACGGTTACTAAATTCACCGTATAGGATTTAATAATTATTTAATTAATGGTCGTTGCCGTGTGATAACTGGAGTCCGTGGAGTTCCTTGGTTCGTCACAAAGATAGTATTCTTTTGATCGTAATCGTTGAATAACTATCCTGGCAAGATCGCCAAAATCTGTTACGGGGTAAACCGCAACAATAATAATTTTATTTTAACTGAAGATTTCTTTATTAAATAGATCTTTACAGTTTGAATTTTTAAATGAATAAGACGCTCCCGCTTGTCGAGCGCGAGTTTAAATAGACGATGTATAGCTAGGGGCTAGTAGTGGGGGAACCTTGAGGAGGAACCCGAAAGTAAGGCAGCGCTTTAAATGCTGCCGTGCGGCGAAATACAACTAAATAAAACTAGGGGTTTCTAGAGGAGAAACCCGAAAGTAAAATAACGCTTAAAGTGCTGCCAGACGGTGGCAAACGTCAACTAAATACAATATGTGACGAAGAATCAAGGATGGTAATAGCGATTTAGGATTTAGGTATTACAGGCGCAGCGATTCTCATTTGAATTCTTTCTTGAATCTTTATGATAAAGTTTCCGAAGCAAATTTTCTAAGTATTTTCGAAATATTTTGCGAAGTTACGTCGTGACGTAACAGCAGTGTTTGAAAAGATTGCTCTTGTTTTTCGGTCCACGCCCACGTGATGTCCTTTTTTAACAATTCGGTCAACGGTTTTGCAATTTTACTGAAGTCTTTAATGAACTTTCGATAATATCCTGCAAGACCGAGAAATTGTTTAATGTGTTTAGGTTCTTTTGGCGTCGGAAAATTTGCAACTGCTTCGATTTTCTTCGGATTTGGTTTGACTCCTTCTTCCGAGATAACGTGACCCAGAAATTCCAATTCTGGTCGAAGGAACTCACACTTATCCGGTTGCAGTTTTAGGTCCGCTTCACGCAAGCGCTTTAGTACGTCCAGTAGTTTTTTGTTGTGCTCCTCCAATGTGTTACCGTAGATGATTATGTCATCGAGGTAAACGAAGCACGTGTTGCCGATTAGTCCACGCAGTGCATTGTTCATCATCCGTTGGAACGTTGCAGGTGCGTTTTTGAGTCCAAAAGGCATCCGGTTGTAGTGGAAATGTCCTGATGGCGTCTAGAATGCTGTTTTTTGTTTGTCTCGTTCGTGCATTGGTATTTGATGGAATCCAGATGCAAGATCGAAGGCAGAGAAGTATTTGGCTCTTCCTAGTTGATCTAATATCTCGTCGAAGCATGGGGGAGGATAAGCGTCATGCGAAGTCTTCTCATTGAGCTTCCTGAGGTCGATGACGATCCTCCATTTCTTCTTCCCCGATGTGTCGGATTTCTTCGGTACAACCCAGAGTGGGGCGTTGTACGGTGAGTCGCTTGGCTCGATCAGCTTCTGTTCGAGCATGTCGTTGACTTGGCGGTCAATTTCCTCCTTGTGTACCGGGGGGTACCGGTACTGCTTGACGTTTATCGGAACGTCATCGCTGGTTATAATGCGGTGTTTGACCGCTTTCGTGCCTGGCAGTGGGTCGCCAGGTAGAGCGAACACGTTGGGGTAGGACGACACGATGTCCTACACCTGTTCCGCTAGTTCAGATGGCACGTGCTGCAGGCGCACGTTTTCCTTGAGCGCTCGGATCCTATCTGCCGAATTGTGCTCTCTAATGTTGTGGACCCTTGGTGCGTCCGTCGGTGCGTCTTGGCGCGCCTCCGCCGGTGAAAGGGCAGGTACCTCGAAAGGTAGCCCACGCAGTAGGTCAATTGTAAACCGCTTGGATTCTTCCGAGTCGTTTATTAATGGCACTCGGACTTTATAGTCCTTGGCATTGAATATGCAGGGTACTATCGGATCTGAGTTTTCCTCACTTGTGAAGGCTGGTCCATTTGCGATGTTTGTCGGGACAGTGATGAAATGAATTGATCTGGCTGGAACGGTGATGGTTAATGGTTCGAACTTTAGTCTTTTCCTATTAAATTGTAAGAAATTGTCCTTTCCAATGCCAATGTAAGTTTGGTATTGCTCCATGAAGGGAACGCCAATTATTCCATCTTCTTCCAGAGGAAAGTCGTCGGGAACAACATGAAAAATTTGTTTTCGTCCCTCGTATTCTTGCTGAGTGACGAACAATGATTTATGTAGATCATCGCCCATCTTAAATTCTGTGTTAACTTTCCGGTCAACCAGTGAAGTGCCTTTGAGGCTACCAAGTTTTATGAGGTTGATGGCAGCTCCAGTATCTAATAAAAATGTGGTGTTAACTCGAGGGATTGATTGGCTCCTTTGGAATCGGCTGTCTCTTCTGTAGGCAGGTGGTTGACTCGTGGAGGGAGACGAGGCGGAGGCTTGTCCTTTCGAAAACCCGACCACTGTGTAGAAGAGTTACCTTTGTTCGTTGAGTCCCGCATCTTGGTGTGACAATCCCGTTCTAGATGTCCAATGCGTTTACAGTAGTTGCACGATACCTGCGGTCGCTGTATTCCTGATGAGTTTATGGGTGGTCTTGGGGTCGAAGGTGTTTGGCGGCGTGGAGCGCTGTTAGAAGCTCTATCGGCAATGTTGAGGTTCCGTGTCATCATTTCTCGGGTATAGTCGTAGGCTTCCGCAGCTTGAGCCTTGGCGATGGCTACCCGAATGTTGTCCGGTCGTTGCGCCCGCACTTCCGTGGAAATTTCCTTTCGAAGGCCTAACAGGTATTGCTCGAGGCCCTGCTCTCTTTCGTATTCATTTATTAACCGTCGTTTATTTTCATTTGGAATAGAATTCGCGAGCACGGCTAACACTTGGTTTTGCACTTCCAGGAAACGATTTGTAAATTTTGAGACCGTTTCTGTCTTCCCTTGGAATGTACGTGATCGTTTATCTCGCCACACGCTGACTGGTTGTAAATTTCCAAATAGTATTCTGAGGGCTTCATACAGTTTATCGTATGTAGAGCTGTCATATTCTTGTAATTCGCGTGCTGCGTCACCAATAATTTTCTTTGCGATTATCAATCGACGGAAATAATCTTCTCGCGTTACTTGTTGGCGCACGTCTTCAATCGAACCAATGAATGCCTCTACGCCAATATTTTTTCCATTGAATTCCTTTATGAGCTCTATTGCTTCCTTTGGTGTGAGTTCTTCACCAATTAAATGTGATATTTCGCTTCTTGTGTCAGTTTCTTCATTGTCAACATTTTGTGTATTTCTTTCTAGTCGGTCTGTTACTGTATGAAGTGTGTTTTGACGCATTGCGTTTGTATGTGGTAGTGCCATTTCGCTGGTACTTGCGGAGTCAGTTACTAAATCGGTCGTAATATTCACTGATTTGCAGTATTGAGTAAATGGGTTTTTACTCACCGATATGTTTTGTTATTCCAGTGTTGCCATAAACGTCTTTTCCAGTATCTGCGTGTTGTCGATCGATCCTATGTTCCTGGCAATGTTGAGTCGGCTACCCCACACTTAGCACCAATTGTGACGTCGCGGATGTTTTATTTAATTAACTTTAGATAACGAGCAGCAGACTCTGCTACGGAACGCGGTTTTAGGAGGGAAAGACTCGGTTGACACTGAATTGATACTGGTAACAACGTCTATTATTCTGATGCAAAAAGAACAGAGTAACGTTCTTACAAAGGTTCGGAGACTTACTGACTCACGAAATAACGCGGGAGGTGTTTATAAAGAGTCAATCGTGGGAAAATGGTGATAGTGGGGAGGAATTTTGGGAAGAAGTCTGAAAGTTCCACGAGGGTTAAGATGCACGTGTGACTGAATTCCAAGAAATGCAGGTGGCGGGCTAGGTGGGTCCCAATGAAGTATCTGTGGGGAAGAGGCGATAAAACGCGCTCCTGGGGAAAGAATTCGGGGAAAAGTCACATATACGATGCGGAGGCGGAGATTAGGATGCAGGGGCTGTAGTGGACGGTGGGAAACTTAGTCACAGTGCAGCGAACGGTAGGTTGAAGAAAAAACATAGAACGAGCAGTCTCGTTACACTATATTCTTATGCTGGTACTGTTAACGTTAAAATACTTCATTTATACAATAACCAGACGCATTCTGAAGAGAGACGTGTTCGTTTCCCTGGCACTCTTCAGATTATTATTATTCTTGGCATTCGCCCGAGCCCTCGGGGAACCAGGGTAAAAACCCGAGAGAGAACAACGTAAAATTAATCATGTATAAACGTATGCGAAATTATGTACAAATAACTCAATAATTACAATGTTCTTATTATTACTTATTAATTAATCGACAATTAATCTTAAGGCCTGTGTCATTGAGTAACGGGTTGCTCATGGTGATTTGAATATAATTCTTACATTGCGTCATAGGCGACAGATGCGTGCCGAGCGTGCGCTCGTCACAGAGTCATGATGTTCGCGATCGAGGACTTGTGTATTTACTCCTGAGGTGTAGATAGGCCTGCTGAACGAGAGTTCAAGTTTATTCATGCGAAAAAAATATGGGTCAGTAGATCTTCATGGGTTCGAATCAAATGTGGGTTAACGCGGTGAAAAAGAATCAACTGCGACAGATATATATTTTTGGTTTTTTATTAAAAAAAATTTTATAGAAAAAACTTATATTACAATAGACGAACAGCGGGTTGGAGTACCCAATTTCTCAATAATTTCACATTTTCACCGACACAATTATTTTTTGAGTGATGGTGCGGATATACTGTAGAGGGTGTTCTTCCACGTAGCTGTTGCAGCGAGGGACAATTGAGATCTTCGAGGCTGACAATGCGCGCTGACTCGCCCATGAAACTTACCAACCACTGTTTCTTCTCCAAGCCTTTCACGTATATTGTGCGAGCGTGCAGGAGAATGTTGCGAATAATTTCTGTCGCTGCATCGTACGGTATATCTGTCCTGTTCCGCGTGACTCGGGATTTTTATTTCCCGAACTTACCTTTTTTTTCTGGGCGTCTCACTGTCGTCCCATACGGGCCCGATCCCTGATCTCTTAGAGAAATTGGTTATTGGGGATATTTTGTATAAATAATAATTAATAGATATGGAAAGAAAATCTCAATATATTAAAAACTGTGGAGTCCTCGAATTCAAAAAAACAATGCTAAAGATATAATGCTCCTAAAATTACGCAATATTTTATCGCGGCTATATACTACTGTTACGTCCGGGTGGCAAACTCTCCAGAGTTGCACGATAGGAAATCGTAACGGCGGTCTCTCTTTCGAGTCAAGGCGTTAGCCCTTTACATCACGGACGGAGACCTCGCCATGTACTACCGTAGACTTATGAATGCGACGGAGACTCAACGATAGACTGAGGCAAAGTTGACCAGCGTGCAGAGTAAATGATTTATTCGTGAAACGATACGTACTCAAAATGATTGAACTTTATTTCGATGCTGTTGGTTGCTGGAGTACAATTTCTTACAGACGTTTACGAAATCTTAGCCTCGCAGGGCTAAGGTACAGAGTTTCGTTGAAGAGCTTTGCGCGCTCTCGTAGCAACAAGACGGTCGTATGAAGAATAACTAACTTAACCGAAAAATCTCGCTCTTATATACTAGTTTGGTAGCGGTGTCGGTATTTTGATAAAGGGAGTGAAGTCATAAATTTTACTAAGGTGTCACTGGTAAAGGGGTAGTGTGAAAGTATTTGTGATACGTTTAGTCGTTCTGGCCTAGACGCGGGCTCTTCGCGGGGGAACTGAGATGACAGTAATGCGCGAGAGCGCGTGCATTTAGCTACTAAAAAGGGTAATTAACGATGTTTATGGTGCGCGTGGATGACGCGTGCGACAAGTGAGGATATTTATGATATGTTTGAGTGTTCTAGACTGGACACGGCCCTTCCGCACGGGAACCGAGGCGATGGTCATGCGTGGGAACGCGTGCATCTAGCTTCAAAGAAAAGGGGAATATAGAGATGTTTATGGTGCGCGCGGATGACGTGTATGTCAAGTGTGAAGCTATTTATGATACGCGCAGGAGACAGAGTGTCTCTAGGCTAGACGCGGGCCCTTCCACAGGGGGAACCAAGGCGTCGGTTGTTGGTGGCATACGTGCACTCTGTCGCGTAGGGGACGCGTGCGGCTAGTTGCAGGGCTTGGCTGCATCTTATGAGAGTAGTGGGAAGCGCGTGTGTAGCTTAAGAATTTAGTCTTAAATATGTAGAAGATTACGTGAGACGTAACACTACCTAAATTACACTCGATCAGACTCATACACGCTATCTCATACTCACAACGTTACAATATTGGAGCCAACTTGTCCTTCGGAATTACCCGAAAATTCCCCGACTGCACCGCAAGTACATGACAGCCAGAATTATAAAGGAGGCGAACAGCTCGGAAGGAAGTCACTGAGTTCCGTTCCGTTTTCAGGCACAGACCCACTTGTATTATTGTGGTAATAATTTGCAAAACTTTGAGTTCGATTGTCACAAAATCAACCCGCACCAGAACTCGCGACGGTCACTGTTCCGCCTACGCGAGAACAGATATTAAGACCCAATGTTGAGGAAGATTGATGAAGATTTTTATGACTTCAGGGAAAGAGTTGTTAGTTCTTTCGCTGATTAAACTCGACTAACTTCCCCATCATCCATTAAAGAGGAATTTCCTCCTCATTGGGCAGTGGGGAGAACTTAGCAACTAGGAATTTACGTGACAAAAAATGCCATTTGGCAGAACTTCGCTGCGTGACTTCCCTGGTAAACATCTCAAGTGACACGAGAGATGCTTCGCCTCTCGACTCACATTTCACGCTTGCCGCATTCATTATTATTTACCGGTGTGGCTTTGTTAACCATTCTGCAATTTAATTGCAGAATGATCAACAAGATCACAATATTTAAAGATCGAGGAAAAAAAGAAACAATTTAATTCTAAAATTCAAAATTATAGGAATGTAACATATCACCCGAGTCCCAGGGTATTCCATGGAAGCGTATAAGCCACGCATTCATACATCTGTATTTTGCAGGTGGGCTACGCTCGCGAACTTACCCAACCCTAATTAGTGGTTGGTTTTTAGTTGGTTTATGGTTGGAAGTCAATAAATGGTTGATTCAAGGTTGAATTTAGGTTGATATATTTCGATTCAACCCAAAACCAACCGTTGGTCGGTGCATTATTCCAACTGAAAAACCAACAGAAATTATTCGGTTGTTTTATGGTTGGTTTACAAAAAAACCAACCGCAAATCAACCTTTAATCTTCCTTTTACGACAGTTGGAAGGTGATCTTTCGATATTTATTCTATGACAGTTGGAAAATTATTGGTTTACGAAAAACCAACCGTAAATCAACCTTCCATATTTCTTCTAACACAGTTGGAACCGTAAATTGACCTTGAGGAGAAAATACCCCTGGATAAAATACCGGGGGTATTTTAAAGAACCTAAAGAACATAAAGAACCTAAAGAACCTAAAGGACCTAAAGAAACAAACGCCAACCTAACTAACGCCCTAAAGAACCTAATGTTACGGCACAGATCCGTTTTTCCCGAAAAATTCACTCTAGGCAAAGGAGAGTGAGGCTCTCCCTGTTACACTAGATTACAGGTGAATTGAAAGGGCGGATGGGTGTTATGGGCCTTGTTTAGAGCCTACCCTCTCGGACAAAAGCTCGGGAAAAGGCCTAAGGGTGTTTCTTCGACGTAGATAATGAATAAAAGAACTTGACTTACCGGTACTGCTGTAAAGCTGATGGGTTGATATAAAAACGGTGGGTTGGTAGCTGGAAACTTGGGTCCAACGACGATGGTGACCAGAAACTTCAGCGGGAACGGCAACAGGAGTCGGCTGTGGGGTGGTCGGTGGTTGTAACGGCGAATAACGTGACACAATACTGAATTAACTTCTTCCAAGTTGTTCAGATTTATTTAAAAATAAAGACACCGTTGTTTTGTTTTATACAAAAGGAAGATCACTATACTTTCAAATTCGAAGTTTTTAGCACACACTACGGCTGAAGGACGGCGGATTTGAACTTTAACTCCGACGCGGTATGAAAATTTCAAACTATGAGTGCCACAAAGGTTCGGGTAACCAATGTGACGATGAACAGTGAATTGAAGCTTAGGCACGAAAAAACTGAAGACCAGGACTAACTCGAAGCTCACTAACGCCTTGAAGAACCTAAAGAAGTCAGTATAAGTGGATGATTCACGTGATAATTTGTCATTGTGACTATTTCTTATTGTGATATTTTGTCGTTTTTACCAAGGGGTATTTTATCCGGGGGTATTTTTACCAAGGGGTATTTTATCTGTGGGTATTTTTACCAAGGGTTATTTTATCCGGGGGCATTTTGTCCAGGGGTATTTTTTCTGGGGGGTATTTTATCGGGAGTATTTTCTCCGGGAGTATTTTTTCCGACTACCTCTATGACAGTTGGAATAGCGTTGGTTTACGAAAATACAACCATAAATCAACCTTTCATATATGTTCTATGACAGTTAGAATAGGGTTGGTTTACGAAAAACCAACCATAAATCAACCTTTCATATATGTTCTATGACAGTTGGAATAGCGTTGGTTTACGAAAATCCAACCATAAATCAACCTTTCATATATGTTCTATGACAGTTGGAATAGCGTTAGTTTATGAAAAACCAACCATAAATCAACCTTTGATGTTCCTTCTAAAACAGTTGCAATTGGGTTGGTTTACGAAAAACCAACCATAAATGAACCTTCGATGTTCCTTCTAAAACAGTTGGAATAGGGTTGGTTTACGAAAAACCATCTGTATATCAACCATCATAGCGTTATGTATAATGGTTGTGTTACGGCACAGATCCGTTTTTCCCGAAAATTCACTCTAGGCAAAGGAGAGTGAGGCTCTCCCTGTTACGCTAGATTACAGGTGAATTAAAAGGGCGGATGGGTGTTATGGGCCTTGTTTAGAGCCTACCCTCTCGGGCAAAAGCTCGGGAAAAGGCCTAAGGGTGTTTCTTCGACTTTGATAATAAACGGAAAACTGACTTACCGGTACTGCTGTAAAGGCCGATGGGTGGATGTAAAAACGATGGTCGGGTAGCTGGAACCGATGGTGTGACGTCAAAGGTGACGGGAAGTTTCAGCGTGAACGGCAGCAGGAGTCGGTTGTAGGGTGATCGTTGAGTGCAGTAATTAATTAAAGGCACAACACTTGATATTTTTTTCTTTAAACACTGCGGTTTATTTTGAAACAAAAACTGAACGGAATACAAGAGCACACAGGTGATCACTGAATCTTACACTTCAAATTGGCTAAAATTCACTAATGACCGGGGAACGACGGACTTGAACTATTAACTCACGCGGCTATGACCAAAATTTCAAAGTTCGACTACCACAAAGGTTCGGGTAACCAGTGTGACTCTGAGCGGCGAATTAAAACTACTGCGCGAAAAAACTGTAGACCGGGACTGACGCGGCGCGTCAAGGGCTACATCTTATATAGACATCTGAAGATATACAAATGATAACCCCTGAGAGGGGGCACCCACTAGAGTTCATTCAGTCGTCCCCACCATGCCTTTTGTCTTAGAGCTAGCTTATTAACACTATGGTCTCAATATTAATAATTAACAATTATCGATTATGCATAAATTATTCGATCTATGGTAAATAATGCAAATCTCATTTGCATAAAACTCCTGAATTTTACAAAGGCAACGATTTGTTAACTGACAATTAATAATTATTGAAGACGATAAACAATAAATTATATATTTTCAAAGATAATGATTTCGATCTCGACAAACTTAAAAATGCGGATTTACTTTTGTAAATTAACAAACTTCATTTATTAATTTAGAGAAATCTCGATCTTTGAAATAATTGAAATAATTAATTAACAATATCCTGAAGCTAATGGAATAAACCTTAAATTTAACCAACAACTATAATATGAATGTTCATATAATTATGTGAAGATATATATATATGTATCTTAAACAATTATTATTTTAATCCTATTGTTCCTAAACCATAGGAGTCATCAAGGGAACGTCGGGGTGTCCACAGGCGGAGGGAGGAGAGTTCCTATAGCCCCATCGCCTTCCCTCTGCTGCTTGTAGGCCTATGATGCTGTCTTCCTTGCGCTCCCGCCTTTCGTAGCTTCCTTGTTCTTCATTTTCTTCTTACACACGCGCTATGGAGTGCCCTCGCTATAGCGTGGACCTTGGCTAGCTATGGCGCTCGCTCCTTTTCTTACGCACGCGATGAGGTGCCCTCGCGGTAGCGTTGTTCGTTATAGGCTGCAGCGCTCCATCCTTCTCTCGCACACGCACTGTGGAGTCGATTCGGTATAACGTTCTCGTTCTCCTTAGGCTGTCCCGTTCTGCTATGTCCATCTTCTCCTAGCCCACTGCAATCTTGATACACCTTCCTCCTTTTGCACTGCGTTGGTATGGTCATTCCCGAGAAGTTTGGCTCCGCCGAATGGTGATCTCACTGGTCGCGTCGGCATATACAATCGTCGCTGGTTTATTAATTTTTATCCGGCGACCGATGACATAGGTTTAGTTATAATCAACAGCGTTCGTTTGCAACACAACACTTTCTTCCTTGGATTGTTTACGGTAGAAGACGAACTGTGCGCACCGGAGTTGGCACCACCAAAAAAAAACAAGTCAACGGACGAGGTCTTTCGCGGGATTGACAATCCATCCTTTGTCTTTGATCTCATGTACCTATCTTATTTAAAACATCCGATGCCCACGTGTGACTCCCAACTCCGCACTGCAAAAGCTATGGCTCTCAGGTTTACCGACTCTTCAGCAAAGAAAAACGCAGACATCTAGGCGGCTTTAACTGCAGGGACCTCTTAGTGTTTAGGGTCTTTCTGTGAGCACCTCGGCGTTACAGCTCGAAGTCGCTCTGCCTTTTGCACGAGGCTAGGGTCAGATTACTCTGCGTCCGGTGATCCTAATTTAAATAAACAACAAGAGATATTCCTCGGTTGTTTAAACAATGATATAAGTCGATATTCTAGACGCGTGAGCTCCGACCCGCGTGACTGGAGAGCCCACCCGGCCACGTGTAAAGTGCTCATAGACACTCAACTACGCGAGGCGGGCATAATGGACCTCCAGGTTTTTCGAACGTTCGCCATGGATCCCTGTTTGCCTGCTCCAGAGTCTTTACGTGAATTTTTCCAAGGGTACAGGACCCGAAAGTTACGAGACGTAACAGTTGAAACATGGTTAGGAGTTGATATTCCAACTATAAATTCACCTAAAATTGTCGGGTTAGGGTTGACATAATGCACCAACCAACCGTTGGTTTTCGGTCCTATCCCAAGTACACGGTGGTTGGAAAATTAATGCCAATGGTTGTAGTGTTTTTTCATAAACAGGAATAACTGCAAATTCCTTCAAGATAAATTCATTGGCGGATCTCTTGAAGTTTTGAACATCGACTACCCAGTCCATATCAAACTTCTTTTTCTCGACACCTCCGATGTCTACTTAAAATGACACTGAGCTAGATTTTATTGTTCTTCGTGATTTGATACTGTTTGATGAAGGATCTGGTGTAGGTGGAAATATAAAATAGGCGGGAGGCAGAATTTATATAAAAAAAAAAATACAAAGTCGATTTATTGTCCCAAATATGCACAAGAATTAAATTCCCGACAATGAAAGATGCGATGAGACTTGACCCGGCGACGTCGAGCATACGCTCGACGGCGAGAGAGAGTGAGAAAAAGAACTGAAAAGCCGAAGCGTGCCCGAGAGCGTGTCGAATAATTAACCCGATAATTTGCACTACGAAGCCCGATATGATTGTCCGAATATCATTGAGAATGTCCAAATAAATTAAGCCGAATTGTCCACTGATCGATGTACCACTGTTTCAATCGAGAGTCCCGTAATTTTGATGAAACACCACAAAGTAATTTCAATCGCGAATACCCACGCTCGCACGCTACGGAAAACCGGATCAAGCATGGCGAATCGATGACTCGATCGAAGGGGTGTGAAGAAGGTGCGTTACGCGCGTGCGTCAAGTGTCGCTGTGAGTCGAGCCCGAGAGTATGCCCGTAAGGTGGTGACGCCCGCGGAGGAGATTGAACTAACGTTCATGCGCCCGAAATCTCTCGACTCCCGTGTCGCGTTGCCTGAGTTGCGTGACGTCATGCTACCGAGCGCGAACCCGAGTTTGCGTGCTCTCGCACTACGCTCATTCCCGAACAGATACCAATTTCTTCACCCCACCACTGATGGAGTTGTACTCGACTATGCGATCATCCAAAATCAAGCAATAGGCTGTTTGTAGTGGGAATGGATTGGTCGACTTAAATTCCAGATGTATGTCAACTGGGCCCGATTTCAAGAACTCGTTTTGTTTTGAACAGTCAATAACGAAAAGTGGTGCACGTTTAATAAAATCAGATTTGCTCAGGAATGGCTCTGCTTCCTTACCATAGCACGATACTTGGAAACTCGTGTACATTTCGTACAGTAGAGCATACTGATTGTTGGCAATATCGAGATTCAAATTTCCGTAGGGATATGTCTGAGTTCAAAAACAGTTTGATATCTCGAAGGTCACAGTGATCGAAATGACTCGCATTTCTATTTGCACTATTTTTTCGTGCAGTCTGAAAGAGCATAATAATGTATCGCGGTTTTTCGAGTTGAGTTGATGTTTTAACGACCCATACATGTTTCGTGGTCGCCGGTAGCAGTGGATACTCGTACAATTCCCACGTACGGAAACTCATGGTAATCGCTGGATCCTTGGCAATAAAGTTGAGCAACTGAATTTTTCGCTGATCCGAAACTTTGATGTACGGCACCATCCATTCGATTTTTCATAGTGAAATCTTGAAATGTTCTACAGCAGCATTATCTGCACTAGGGGTTTGTACAATGGCATTCATATCAGAATTCGTTGTTAGAATGTATGTTAGCGTCTTGGTTGGCCTTGTGACGCTCTTTCGCTGCGAAAGACCCTTCTTCAAAATTCTTTCATGATCTGCACGGAGTCCCTCGAAATATTCATCGATGGTGGCGTTCGTTCAATATATGAGGATGCTATTCGGGACGTTAGGTTTACGTCCGAACTGCATCTCGAAAGTTGTGAGACCGATGTCTTTTTGCTTCGCTGTGTTGTAAGCCATTGAGATGAATTTCAGCTTCTTATTCCAATCTTCGCGGTGATCGTGGATGAGAGCTTTAATTTGTTCTTTAATTGGTCCATGGGATCTCTCAAGTCTTCCCAAGTTCCGTTGCTTTGACGATGAAATGTTGTTGTCATATGTGAAATTTTGAAGAGTTTCTCCAGATGTTTGAAAGTTTGGCTGATGAAATTTCGATCTTCATCGGTGAGAATCTTCTTAGGTGCGCCGTGAATGTAGATGAAATGTTCAACCAATGCATTTAGGGTGGCTTTAGCATCTTGAGTTTTCAAAGGAACCAACGTTATATGTTTTGTCAGTTGATCCTGTACTGACATTATGTACTTTGTTACGTCAAACCATGCGGTTTTTTGATCAACCGATGATTTACACGCTTTGTGTGCGATTCAGCTTCAGGTCTCCCGTGCTCTGGTCAAGAAGAATAAATTCTCCATATTACCACACCTGCCGGTCAACACTGAATACGCAAGCTCCTTTTCGAGTCTAACCTTGCGGAAAATTACTCAGGACAGAGCTAAGAATGCGGTCCTAGCGCAAGAGAAGGAAAAATTAGGGGGAAAGGAGGGGTTTGATGGCTCTTTATAATTGAAAGAGGGACAAAAACGGATTTCATCAAAAGGGGAATTTCACTTAAGAAAAATAGTGGTTAAAGACTGATTTAAAATATTTTACGTGTATAAAGAAAAAGTATCGTACTTACTGCGTTTTAAATGTTTTCCGTACTTGAAATGTTCTTCCAAGTTTCAATCGAAACGATTAATATCCCATATGTAATAAATCGAAAATAAGATTCTTGATTGTCCGTAATATGAAGCTCCTCCGAATTCCAATCGGAAATAATGAAAATCCACAATGTTGTAGATAGAAGATTAGCTTCTGCGTGGAACTTGTTACAGAATAAGATTCCAGATGTAATAAATCGAAAATAAGATTCTCGATTGTCCGTAATATGAAGCTCGTCCGAATTCCAATCGGAAATAATGAAAATCCAAAATGTTGTAGATAGAAGATTAGCTTCTGCGTGGAACTTCTGGTGGAGGGTAAGATGGTGGTTAATACGTTGAAATAATTATCACACAAGTTCTCGTCGGAATACGGGTTCCAGATGTTTATTCAAAAATAAAGTTTAATCAACTGAAATCAGGTGATTCAAAACCGCGTAAACTTTCAATATAATTGCGTTCAATATCCCCTTACATGGAAAATTAAAAGTAATAATCGCAACGTTTAATTAAATGTAAATTCTGTTATTCTATAATAATTGTAGTTATCAGGTTTTAAAATTGTTCTTCAAATAAAATGTCAATATGTTGCAGAATAAGTTTTCTAATGTCGAACGAATTCTCAAATAAATTGTTAATTCCGAATTAAACTGTTCAGACAAAGGACTGACTCGAAGGCCACGCCCGTACCCTGAATTTAATTCGTTGAACAATGAAAGAGTTATTAACTCCACAAGGAACGCTGAATCACTATTCGGTTCGACAAAAATACGTTTATTTAAACTCGGAATTTAAATTTGTAAAATGGAAAGTCAATACGTTACGAAATAAGATTCCAGACGTCGGACGAATTCTCAAATAAATTGTTAATTCCGAATTAAACAATACACACTATATATTTGAATTTACGCGCCCGGTCTCGCGGAGGTGCTGCGCGTGCGGCGCGCTCGCGGATCACGTATCAGAATCCGTTACACTTCCCCCCTTAAACAAAAAGGCGCTTCCTATGAAGCGGCTTTTCGAGATGTACCCTGGGATGTTTGGTGAAGGTTTTCAAATCGTAAGAAGGCGTGTTTCAATTTATTAATATGAACGATTTTAACGCTGATTGGCCCGGTTTGTAGCTCGACATTTAAATCGTTTAGGATTTTATTTATTACGTATGGTCCGGTGTAATGATCTTCGAATTTATCGTTACGCGGTTCCTTCATGAGATAAACACTTTGACCTACCTCAAAATTTTGTTCGTTTAGTTTCCGATCGTAAAATTTCTTGCACCGGCGCTTTGCCGCTTCTAAACGGGCTACTACCATAGAATACTCTTTATTTTCTAAGCAGAGTCTCTTTTGTGGGGGGAGTACGTTAGGTTTGTCCGTTCGTCTGTTAGGAATTCTTATTCACATACCTGTCATTCGTGATTGTTCGTCGTCACTTAGTTCCTCACTATTGTCCGAATCGTGATCGTGGCAACTCGCCTTAGTTGCCTTTTTATTCTCAGCATTTTTACATTTTTTTCCTCTCGACCTTGTGACGAGCGGGATTGCACCGCTGCACAGTATGGCCCGTCGACTCAGGGCAAGGAGGGTTGCCCTCCCGCCCTTTATCGACCGCAGTTCTCACCTCTACCTTGGATCGTATGGGATTGCACCATCGACAAGGTTCGGCTACCAATACTCCCTCGACCTCTTCGTTTCTTACCTCTGCCTTGGATCGTATGGGATTGCACCATCGACAAGGTTCGGCTACCAATACTCCCTCGACCTCTTCATTTCTCACCTCTGCCTTGGATCGTATGGGATTGCACCATCGACAAAGTTCGGCTACCAATACTCCCTCGACCTCTTTATTTCTCACCTCTGCCTTGGATCGTATGGGATTGCACCATCGACAAGGTTCGGCTACCAATACTCCCTCGACCTCTTCATTTCTCACCTCTGCCTTGGATCGAATGGAATTGCACCATCGACAAGGTTCGGCTACCAATACTCCCTCGACCTCTCTTACAGTGGATTCGCCACTCTCTTTAAATGCTTCTTCGATTCTTCTGATCACGTTCGCCTGTTCGTTATCTGTCTCGTTATTTTCGTTAGCATCGTTGTCAATCTCGGTATTCTCTGTCTCGTAACCTGACTCCACATCATTGAATCTGCTTAGAAAAATTCTCTCGATGGGATATTCGTGGTAAGGGTCGTCCTCTTCCGTAGAATAACCGTCGTCCGGTAAATGAGTATGCACACTCAGAACCTGGCGGCCGTCATTTACGTCAGGGGCGGGTGTTAGCTCGTCTATGGGATTTCGAGAGAGAGAGCGTCTGCGTTAGCGTTTACTTTTCCCGGTTTGTACTGAGTCTCATGATCGTATTCTTGTAGCTTTATTTTCCATTGACTAAGTGTAATATTTATTGCTGCGCAATGTGAATTTATAACCCAAAATATGGTATTCAACGTGAGACTTGATTGTGTTACTAGGACGAGCCATTTTCGTATTAATTAGGTTTAATTTTGCCCCTATATTTACAGCAATTTTGCCCGAACAAAATTTATATATATATTTTTGTTACAAATTGATACGACTGGCGAATTTTCCTTGTCCCACGCTTTCATTTTAACGCGACTCTTTTCGACATGTTTGGACTTGCGCGAGACGTTCCTAGCACTCATCGTAGGAGTGGCCGGTTTTTGCAAAATTTACATTTTTTATTTGTGAACTATTTTTATTAGAAATTACTATTTTTATTGTCTAGATTTCCTGCAATCCTTGGCAAAGTGTCTTTCCATACCGAATTTAAACCGATTATCGAACGGCCCTATTGTCCCGTGGCAGTACAATCGCGAGCGTAGTGTCCATCCTGTTGGCAGGTGTAACACGTGACTGTCCGCACTCTCGCAGGGCGCAAGCAGCCGCGCTCGTGGTGGCTGTCTTCCCCACAGTTGTTGCGTACGCTAAGTGCATCGGCGGTGCGCTTACCCGATCCCGGTCCGGCCTGACCACCCTTGTAAAGATATACCCTTCCACGGTCTCGACCATGAATTGATATATTGTCGTGCATCGTGTTTCGCGGAGAGTTAAAATTTTGAAAGTTATTTGTATGATCCCTATCACTTTCTGTCCGGATTAAACTATTTTCGTGCTCTACTTCCCACTCGGCGGCGCGGGCAACAATCATAGCGTCTTGGAGCGTTTTTGGGTGTTCTACACGTACCCGCAATGCTACTTCCCGCTTTAACCCCATTACGAAGTTCTCGCGTGCCGTATCGCGAGCCGACACGACCATACCGTAGGCTACATCTGCGGGATTTCTTTCCTCGATCGCCTCAATGATCCTTTTTAAAATTTCGTTAACGCGAATTCCGTAGTCTAACGCGGACTCCGTATTACGCTGGGCAACCATTGCGAGCATAGCATTTAGATGGCTTATATTTCGGTGTTCGGTATAGGTCTTTTTCAAGTGTTTTAACAACGCTTCCAGCGTCGTAATATCCCGGTCCTGTAGCGAATCTTCCGCGCTTCCAACTACCCTAGTCCTAACCATCCAGAAGAGATGGTTTCTTTCACGAGGGTCAATCGAATCGTGGGCGAACAAACAATCGCGGATAAATTTCGAAACCGGCATGTTGTAGCCATCGAATGATTTTGGGACGAATTCGAGAGCGGCCTTAAAAGGGATGTGCCTCGAACTCTCATTTTCGGAGTCGCGAGGTGCGAGCGTTGCCCCGCTCCGAAGTCCACTCATCGTTCCTTCGGTGATGCACGAACGCGTTACTAACGTTTCTGACCTAGTTCCCGAGGTCCGCGCGTAATTGTGCAGCAAGTCAGAGTCTCTGATACTACTATCTGTCCTAACATCGATTCCCGATGTATCCGATTCGCGAGTTTCTCCGATTTCGCGATTTCCCGATATGATTTTTTCTTGGTCAGTTAAAACGGATGTTTCGAGTGCGGCATTAAAATTATCCATTTTTAACGGAGACTCGAATCAAAACTATTATTAATTGTACTTTTACGCGTTATTTCGCGACGAGCAGAGAGACCAATTTACAAATTTTAATAGGGCGACTGACTTACCAATTCGAAGTTCTCAGATGAATGGCTATTGAACTATTAAAGTCACTGTAAATTCACAGTCTATAATTTCCGAACACAGTTATACACAATTAAACACAGTTAAACACAATTTAGCCTCTTCGGTATTGCCGTCCTTCGTTGGTCCTCTGCCTCCGGTTGTCTGAGTCTTCTGTCTGGTTGACGTCCGGTTGGCGGCCGTTCTCACTCGTCTCCTCTGGGTTCACGTCCTCCGTTGCGCCTACGGTGAGCAAGGGGAGCCTCTCCTTCTTTATTTCCCGTGGCCCTCGCACCGTCTTAGCCCCGGTAGTTTTTTGCCTCCTACCCTCGGTCCTCTTGGGTAAACCACGGGGGAAATCCCGCGCGGAAAGGCTATGGCGTTGTCGTCTTGGTCCTGTTACGAGCCAATACCACTCGTTTTTAGTATGAGTTGAACAGACTCTGGTTGGTCCGTTTACTTTTGCTGCCTGGCGAATAGAAATTCGTGTCTGAGTGGTTACTTAATTCTTTATTGTGGAACTTAATTTATGTGGAACACTTAATTCTTTAATAAAATGGAACACGATGTTTTATATTTTAAACACTTGTACTTTTAATCAACACCTTTTCAATATTGTACAATTCACTTTAACATTAAGTCCGATGTCTTTAAAAACTTAGAAATTTAACATACACAGTTTTGAATTAATATTTACGAACAACACTTTAAGAAAAAAAAACTAAACTCGTACTTCTATCCGCGACGGAGAAGGTACCGATTCCGGAACGATGTATAAAACGCGAAGGTTGTCATGAGACTGCTTGCTTGACGCCGTGACTCTTTGGAGTTTCATTTTCTCCCTTTAAGATGAAATGTTTTTGCGATTGGTCAAAAGTCAAGAAGTAGGGGTTGGTAGCGGGGGTAGAAAGGATGCGGCGGCCCAAGCGACTGAGGGTTGCATGGGTCCAGCGTGGGAAGACCGAAGGGCCTGAGATAGCCGGCGTCGTGTGTGACACAAAACAGAAGGGCTTTCGCGACTCGCTACGGGCCTCCGGTGGTTGTAAAACATTTGGCGACCAGCTTCAATCAGCGTGTGGTCGTTCAAGTACCGAGTTCTGCAACTACAAGACTTCTTTAAGAAAAACGCGAAGGGATTTATTGCTGTTCTGGCTAATGTACAATTTCAGTGAAAGTTGTGTTTGAGAAAAACACGATTCTTAATCCTGCTTTTAGTTCTTGAGTCACGTCGTTTTGCAAACACTCACATTTTCCATTTTACAATGACTACACGTGTGCAACAGAAACACTCTAAATCCATATGCTAGTACTGTTAACATAAAAATTCTTTACTTATACGCCTTCTGAAGAGAGACTGTTCTTTTCCCTGGCACTCTTCAGATTATTATTGTTCTTGGCATTCGCCCGAGCCCTCGGGGAAACCAGGGTAAAAACCCGAGAGAGAACAACGCAAAATTAATCATGTATAAACATATACGAAATTATGTACAAATAACTCAATAATTACAATGGTCTTATTATTACTTATTAATTAATTAATCTACAATTACTCTTAAGGCCTGTGTCATTGAGTAACGGGTTGCTCATGGTGATTTGAATATAGCTCTTATATTGCGTCGTAGGGGGCAGACGCGTGCCGAGCATGCGCTCGTCACAGTCCTCGTTCTCCTCGTTGGAACGCACGAGTTTCCTTATCAGCTTCACGACCACCGTATCGAGCTACTCGGTCCACCCGAACAGAAGGTGATGAGAGCTTCAAAGTACAGCAACACGCGTTCTATTTTTCTTTTTATTTTTCTTATTCAGTGAACGATCTCATAAAAATTGAAAAAGTTCGAATGCACTTTACTGTTCACTTTAAATCACTATTTACGCGTGTAACTTCCAATGCCTAAAAGTTTACGATTAAAAGCGAAAAATAATTATTTTTAATTTTAACACAAGTTTCACACTTTCACAAGATTCACAATTTTCACCCGCGACGAGTTAGTGGAATCCCACCGCTGTCACCAAAAATTTTATGTAACGCTTTCGGTCTATTTTGGGCGCGAGAATTCGAACATCCGAATTCTGACCAGCATGAGAGTGGTTACCACCGATGTCCAATCCACGTCGAAGAGCGAAGCTTACCTCGTCCGGAATGACCTGTATTCGAAATTAGTTGGGGAAAAAACACAATTGTAACTTGGAATTAAACACGAACTCGAACACTCTATTTATTCAAGGAATTTATGAACTTTAATTTATCTTAGTGCAAAATAATAACAACCGTTTTCTCGAAGACAGTTCCGTCGCGCTCAACTAGTCTCAAGAATCTGACTTCTCTCCGTGTTAACTCTAGGCTCGCGGGCTGCTGGTGGGCCAGGAGTTACGCCCCACGGGCCCACCCTTAGCCAATCAACCCTCAGTTCGACGCGAACGCTTACTCCCACGCGCGAGCGTGCGAGACGCTTGCGTCAAGCGTCCGCGTCACCCCTGAGCTAGAAAGTGGCTATTGTTCCTTGGCTGCAATTTGGACACCACATGGCCCACCGTCGAAGTACGGTTGGCCCTTTGGAGTGTCTGGCGACGGAGCTCGCCTTGTACGTTAGAACTAGGGATGTCTCGACTTCCTACAATTTACATTTTACTATCTGTGCGTCTAGCAAAGACGCTCTTTTAAGGGATTCACATTCTGGGCCCATATGAAGGACACTTGAATCGTCACGACTCGACTTAGGAAAGCAGACTCTAATGCGTTTCTTTATTGTTGTACAAGGAGCGTAGGCAGATTCTTTTATGTCTAGCACGTTTCTTCGCAGCGCGGCATTTCCGCTTGGCGTACGTGGGAAAATACTGGTATATTCGTACATCTAATAATATTTATATATTACAAATAATGTTCATAATGCCGCATTTACAATTAATCATGTTTTATACTTTATCAGTAGTCAGCTCGCCCAAGCCACTATATTTGTCTCTCGCTCTCTCTGCTTTTTCGATTTGAATTTACGCGCCCGGTCTCGCAGAGGTGCTGCGCGTGCGGCGCGCTCGTGGATCGCGTATCAGAATCCGTTACACCGTTCTCCTTTTGTCGCCCTCTTGCGTCTTCAGTCACGTAGGCGCAGTGTTCCCTTTCTTCAACTATTTCTCATATTGGGAGAAGAAAAAATGGCGTAGTCAGGCGAGCGCCTCTATGACGATGCGGGCCCACCGCACCCCGCGGGACCTCCCGAACGCCCGTCTTCTCCGATCGTGGCCGAGTGCTTGCGGCAGACAACCAACGCTCGGCGCAAAGCGAGGCGCGCGCGGCCGCGGGACCGCATCCCAGCTACAGATATCCCTCGCATATGAGAACTTTAGGTCATGCAGCAAAATTTCGCTCCGTTCATATCAACTATTCGTACCGAATATTATTAGCCGCGAGAATTTATTCTATTCTCGACCGATATTGTAAAAATTGATCTTGCATTTATTTATTTTAATTATTAGAGAGAGAAATAAAATGAAGTTGCGTCAGGACGTAACAACTTGTATCCATCGGTTGATTCGGGCATAGGTCCAACGAGGTCCAATGCAATTTTATCATTGGGTCGATCTGGCGTGTCGGTAATTACGGCTTCTGCTTGTGGACGTATACGGACGAGCTTGATTTTCTGGTAAGTGTCGCATCTTCGGATGTAGTCTTCGACATTTTTCTGCATGTTCGGCCAGGCAGCAACTGATTTTTGGAATATATTTACTCTTCAAAAATTTAATAGTAAAAGCTGTTTTCTTTAATTGCCAAAGGTCTGAATTAGGGATAATATTGTTTGCTTCTAGATGCTCAATGGTAAAACAAGCTTGGACTTGTTGTTTTTTAATGGGCTGAGGAATACCTTGGTGTTGAGCTACGATTTTTCTAAGTTGGTATTTTCTACCACCGCGACGTTGTTTTCCCATCAGAAAAATATAGATAATAATATGATTAAAAAGAAATGAGAGACTTAGAATCATTTCTGAGTCTTGAATTTAGAATTTGCTATGACTCCGCTCTTGAGCATACAGGCAGTTGTTATTAAAGTTAAACGTTTGGTACAAAACCGCATTCGTTAACTGCTTTAAACTGGATCTGTCTGCGAGAAAACGCGTCAGTCTAGGAGAGAAACGTTTGCAACCAAACTGCATTCGTTCCGACGAAGGTGTAGACGAAGAAAACTTACGGTGGTTGACTTCTTAAACTGCACTTACATTGACTTTGGTTGGAGATGTTGTCTTGAAGATTTAAAAAATTAAACTGACTAAAATACCAAAATTGCGCCCTTAAATACTACTACAATCGGCTTCTTGCGTTATGCAGGATTAGGAGAGGGCAGTTTCTTTAAAACCTAATTGGCCGGAAAAACTCCCGTCTTCCACCCTTTAAACAAATTTCTTTATTTTAAAACTAGTGGATAGATTTCAGAGCAAGAAAGGGCAAGTTTCTCGCCTCTAATTGGCTGAAAGTTGCCATCTCCTACTTTCTTAAAGCTGCGTGGAGCTTCTCCTAGACCACGAACTTGCGGAGGGCCTCACACCCCTACTATGCTAAGATTTTTCTCTGAATTTTCCTACTTATCGACCACCGACTACAGGGCCTTTTTTTGGGCATGCAGCGGTGCTCGGAGGGTTGCATCTCGTAGGCGTGTATTTTACATGGGGATGTAACAGAGCCTTTTTTGTAAATGGGCTCGTACTGGAATTCTTCCACCTTCATTCGTAGTCGCATCAGTCGACTATTGGTTGGAGGATCAGTGGCCTTCAGAATCCAAATAAGCGGCTTGTCCGTGACAATCTTGAAAGTTATGATAAAACTTCATGCAATAATTACTTATAGAGAATAATGTACTTACGTAATTGTTATATCTGATGTCTGCGGGTGATTCTGCAGGTCGCAGGGTGGAATTGGTCGTCGTAAATAATAACTTGGATTTGCGCACTTATTTTTGAAGATAAATGTTGGATTTATTTTATAATTAATAAAAACTTCAGGAAAATGTTACAAAGAGTTCAAACTGTGACGTCCGGAGACGTCGTGCAGAAAAGAGAATCGCGCCGAGCGGTTAACGCGACTCTAATTTTTACACCAATTTACAGGATAGACTATTGTAAAGGAAGTGGGAGTACGCCGGAGATCTCGAGAGATCTTGTCTTTATAATCAGCAAAAGATAAAACGTTAGTTGATCCGTGATGCAACTACAATTTATTTGAACAACATGCAAGTTCATACAGTTCGTAGAATAACAATAAATACCTTTAACAAGACGATGCTTAACAGTCGGTTCCTTACTCTTTCAATGTTTCGTGGTGATACTCGTGTCACTCGCACAGGTTTCGATTAGTCGCAGAGACCACATACACAATATTTCACACGTTTACAATATTTCTTAAGTTGATCAGAACACAATAACGATTTGAGCAAAATAGGATGTAACTACTCGCACTCAGCTAACGGAGAAGCCGCGCGTCGCGATATGTAGCACAAACGAAGATCGGTCTCCCGATGTGCAGACTCGTAGGTTCTACAGAAGACTGACTTGTCTTTGATTAGAAGTCGTGGTTTAAATACTATTCTATGGGAATGGGGTTTACAAATAAGGGCATCGGATGAGTGAAACGGGTTACATTGGTTGCTGGAATTCGGGCTACAATACTGTGTTCTATATAAAAAAAATATATATTCTAGTAGGTTCCAAGTGTAACGCTTCTTAGTAGGCAAGAGAGCTCAGATCTTTTATGTAGCGCGGCTGACAGCAATAATTTGTGCAGTTTATGATGCCTCTTCAGTTGAGGTGACAACACCTAATGTTAGGCGACGCATCTTCTCATAAGTGGTTGAACGCCTCCCACCGTTCGGAGAATCCGGGAGGTCGGTACCTTGCATGTGCATAATTCTTTTTGGATCATGCCTCTCTGATTTTCGCTTATCTACAACGGAATTTTCCGCTTACGATTTTAAGGAAATAATTGTCAGAAGAAAAACTCAATTTTATCCACAGTAGGGATTTTATCAAAGATAGATCTATTTTCTTAATATTGAGCCTAAATTTCTTCTTGATCAATTGTTGAGGTATTAGTACGGTATCAGGGCTTATCCAAAGCACTATGTATGTACCTTCTCTCCTTTTTTATAATGAGGTGTTTTAGTAGTTTCTTCATTGGGAGAACTTAGCTCTAAATAATTATTTTATATTTCATATATGTATTGTTGAAGTCACACGAAGTCGATACGTTCTTTTTTTTTCCTTCTAATTAGATATATTTTGTTTTCGCCCTATATTTTATTTTATTTTATATGTATATGCATATATATATATATATTTCTTCTTTTCTTTTCTTTTTATTATTATTATTATTATTTTTTTTGTTAGGGTAGGATTTGAGTGAAGCATTAGTTATTTGTTAGCTGCGTTTTATTGTGTTGTTTTATACTACATAAAGTTATATAAAAGAAAAATTTAATTTTCGCACACCTTAACTCTAACGCTCTTAATTCTATTTATATTCTAACGTCTTCATATGTTTTCTTAAAATCTATATTAATTTTGGCACACGGATTATATTTTTGTATTTATTATTTCTATATACTTTGGCACTGACGCTACGGTGGCTACTCGGAGATGATTTGCCTCGGGTTATTCTTCAGTTTCTTCTTCGGCGTCTTTGGTCTCGTTCCCGGAGAGGTCGGACTCCTGGTAATTCTCCAGATGGTCCATCAGAGCGGTCAGGTTGGCCATGACCCCTGCCGTTGGCCATCGTTGATCCGGTCCTTGCTGCAGGTAGGCCTCTAGTATCTGGTTTAGATACAAGAGTACAGCGTGATGATGTTCCACTATCTACCAGAACGTAAATTTTTGTTGATCTGGCTGCATCTTATCTCCAGCGGTTGGTCACTTGAATAATGCCCCCGTTGTTGAGTTGTACTGGGGTGTTAAGGTATTGCTCAATACACCCTTTGCACTGGACAGCTGACCTGATGAGCAGGTATCGGTTGGAGGAGCCAGTACAACGGAAGTTGAATCCCTGGTTTTCCACGCACGAGTGCTCGTCCACGCGCTCGTAATTCTGCGGACGTCCCTTGTTCTCGTAGCAGGCTGGACACAGGATTCCTGAGGTGTGTACGTATGAAGTATCGATGATACAAATGGCTCGAAACAATGGTGTCCAATGGTCGCTGCCCGGCAGGTATCCGTAGATGGGCCTGATTTCCTCCTCAGGAATTTCCGCTGGTGGTTTCATCGGATTCTGGTAACTCGAGATGTTGTCTTGGAGAATGAAGATTTTTTAATGATTCTGTGTTTTATTCGTTCCGTTTATATATTGTGGTCGGTACTTCTTTTCCAGGGGTTTTTTTTCGTCCTTTCGGGTGATCAGAAGGCCCTTGAGTATGTCCACTTGAAGCTTTGGCGATAAGTTGACTGTTTGAAAACAGATGTTTATGATAGGCAGTCTAGGCTGTTTGTGTTGCTGAAGAGGTCCCGGCGGTGGGTTGCAGTTTGGCCTTAGATATATCGTAAATTACTTCTTTAAACCGAATATCCATATGTGGTGGTTCGTTTTGTTTGTAACTGTTCGTTGTGTGATTTTCTTCGTTTGGTTCCACAGGACGGAGACAAGATAGAAGAAGTAGTCTGATTCAAAGTATTGCATTTTTCAGCGTATAGAGAATTAGTACTATTGATATACTGATTTCTCCGATTTTAACGGCTTTTGTGTAGGAATCATGTTCCTGTTCCTCGCATTTGTGCGTTGCTATTTCCATCAAATGCTTTTCAATTTCATTGAAACTGACATCGTATGATCGTGATCCCATAGTGCTTACTATCGGTGGTGGTGAGAAGTCAGGGTCGATGGTCTGTAGTGGGCCGTATGCTGAGATGTTTGGCGGAAGCTGAGGGATTTAGTGACGCATTCGGTTGATATGTTGTCTCTAGAGTTTCCTCTAGAGTTTGGAATCCGACGAGGGTGGCGGTGTGAAATCCGGAGGTGAAATCCGGCGATACGCGGTGCGTGCCACACAGCCTGGGCGAATTCGCAAAATTCCCATGCCTCTTAGTCCTATTGTATGAATCTCGTCGTTGCAAATGATGCGAAGTCCTTCCAGTTATGGTAGAGAGAATAGCCATCCTTTCAATGAGTCGAGTTGCTTCCAGAATGCTGTTTGTTTTTTAACTATTTTTATATTACAGTTATTGAAAGCTTCTGCGCTTTTTCCAATCATAAGAAGTATCTCGCAGGTAGGATATGACGTTACTTCGTAGATTGGAAAGGCAGGCGTACAGATTTGATAATTTTTCTATGTTTTGCATTGATTCAGTTTTTTTTCGGATATCAGCGTATACTTATCTCGTTCCTGGGATATTATAAGATATTGTGCCCTTGGATTGATGTATGCGGCTCCGTCGGTGTTGTTGCCGATTTTCTATGTTGTGGTCCATGGATGTAACTTAAACAGTGTATATACCGTTTGGTCCACCAGTGGAATATGCATGGTGATAATTATTTTTTTTTGTCGTGGTATATAGCCGTGAGTTGCGCAATTCGGGATAGAGCTCCCAAATGTATTTCTTCGAGTGGTACAAAAAAGATGAATTTGTAGTTATGTTCCATGAATCCTTTGACGATCTTCTCCAAGTATGTGGGGTTGATGAGCTCTGGATGCAAAAGTCCCAATTTTGCAAAATATAGTGCGTCGATTATGGTTCGTAAATTTGCGAGGTATTTCCATTCAACGAGGCGGACAGCGTATAATTCCACAAACCGTAGACTATGTTCTTTAAAAATAGTGACGGCCAGTTTCCATGTTTTATTGTAAATTGCTTCTACTTCATCGAGTCGTTGGTGTAACGCATGGAGTTCTGATTTCACTAGATGTGTTTGATTTTGTACCAAAGTTGCCATGCCCTTTTGGTCATGGTATTACTTGTCAATTTGGTCGTTGTAATATCTCGCGTCTTCTTCTGCCAAGGTTCCAAAAAAAGACTTGCTTACGGTTCCAATTATTCCAAGTGGGGCACTTCTGGTAGTGGTGAGGCTTTCATCGTTTAGCTTGTGTATAAACGAGAGATATTTTTCGATTAGAGTGGTCTTGTACCGGATATCTTCTTTTCCGATGAGTGTTTTGCAGCGGTAACGTAGGATGGGACGGCATTCTTCCTCCATGGTATCCAGTGGAATTTGTGAAAAGCTGGGGCGGCGAGTCTCAAATGGTCGTAAATCAATGAAGGTGGTCAGGTGCCATTCCGACCGTGAGAGGCGTACTTCATTCATGTGCTCGTAATATAGTCCGGCCTTGCTCCTTATGTAATCTTCACTGTAGGGTGACGAACCAAAAACTCGTCCAGGTAAGAAAAGGAGTAAGAGGACGTATACATCGTACCGTAGTTCCTTTAATCATAGAAATCAGGTTTACGTTTATTGATTGTTATTGCTAGTATTATATTCATTATTGTAGAAAAATAATGAGTCCACAAGCATTGCATCAGCCGGGTATCCAACTTGGGCATACCCTTTTTCAATCATTAGTTTTCGAATATCGACAACCCCTTTAGGCGTGGTAAAATCTACTGCAAGCGAGTTTAGTGGTAATGCACTGCGACTGTGGCCAACTGTCATTTCCATTGGTGCACATGTTAGGAGTCCTTCTAGGAATATTGCAGATTCAGCGGTCCAAGGGTCTTCTGTTCGGGGTGCGAGATTAATCAGTGATTTCAACGTCTCAGTTTGTTCTTTCATTCTCAATCCAACCTACTCTTGCATCGGCGTGTGTCGCTAGGCGTGGCCGCTCATACCACGCGTCATATAGGGGTACTATGAATATGAATTTAAATAGAGAGCTCGACTGAGTCGGTTTTGTTCAACATTGCATACTTTTGTTGTTCCTTTTTTTCAATTGAGGGTTTTTAGTTATTTAACCGGTTTGATATCTTAATTATTTTCCTAAATTGTCCTCAGAAACAAGAGAGGTCGAAATATCCTGATCATCGATTAAACGGTTTTTGTTGTAAAATGTAATTCCCATAAAACTATTCATTATTGGGGTTCATGATGTATAAGTTCAATAGATTTATTACATATTGGGAATCAATAGAATAGGAAGTAGCAGTCAGTATCAGGCTCACATAGTAGGTAGCTGGTTTAATGATATGCTTTCTGGCCCATAGTTGGCGCGCAGAAGTTCCCTTCTTACAAGGCCCCAAACTTTACCAGACGGGTAACCGTTCAAGCGGGGCATCGCCCCTACTGACTTTTTCGGCCCCATTATGTCGGTGTAATAGCGTTCTATAGTGGGTTGCCTTTTTGGTCGTTTTATCGACCTGATTATCGTTCTATCAATCACTGGATTTACAGATGTCTTCAAATTTCTCCTAATTTTCTGTGGACAATACTTTCTTGAGACTTCTTTTATCTTTCCAAAATTTTCTCCTCAATATTTTATAGGAGTATTTCTTTTGTATGAAAAAGTTACGTGGTGACGTAAGAATTGTAAGAAATTGTTCTTTCCAATTCCGATGTAAGTTTGGTATTGCTCCATGAAGGGAACGCCAATTATTCCATCTTCTTCTAGAGGAAAGTCGTCGGGGACAACATGAAAAATGTGTTTTTGTCCCTCGTATTCTTGTTGAGTAACGAACATTATGTAAGTCGTTGCCCATCTTAAATTCGGTGTTAACTTTTTTGTCAACCAGTGAAGTTCCTTTGAGGCTACCAAGTTTAATTAGGTTGATGGCGGCTCCAGTATCTAATAGAAATCTTCCTGGTCCTTGTATATCTCGCATGGAGAATTTGATGACTCGTTTTGTAGAACCAATGGTGTTAACTCGAGGAATTGACTTACTCTTTCGGAATCGGCTGCCTGCAGACAGGTGGTTGGCTCGTGACGGGGGGCCAGGTGGAGGCATGGTCTTTCGAAAACCCGACCATCGCGTGGAAGAGTTACCTCGATTTGATGAATCTCGTATTTTAATGTGGCAATCCCGTTCAAGATGTCCGATGCGCTTGCAATAATTACAGAATACCTGTGGTTGCTGTGTTCCGGATGAATTTATGGGTGGTCTTGGAGTCGAAGGTGTATGGCGGCGTGGAGCGTTGTTGGATATTTTATTAGCAATGTTGAGGATTCGCGTCATCATTTCACGAGTGTAATCGTAGGCTTCAGCGGCTTGAGCTTTAGCAATGGCTACACGAATATTGTCCGGTCGCACCCGCACTTCCGTGGAAATTTCTTTTCGAAGGCCCAACAAGTATTGCTCTAACCCTTGTTCACGTTCGTAGTCGAAGATGAATCGTCTTTTTACTTCATTCGTGATGGAATTTGACAAGAGGGCTAGTACTTGATTTTGCATCTCAAGGAACCGGTTTGTAAATTTTGAGACCGTTTCTGTCTTCCCTGGGAATGTACGTGATCGTTTATCTCGCCATACGCTGACTGGGTGTGAATTTCCAAATAGTAATCTGAGGACGTCGTACAATTTATCGTATGTAGAGTCGTCATATTCTTGTAATTCGCGTGCCGCGTCACCAATAATTTTCTTTGCGATTATCAATCGACGGAAATAATCTTCTCGTGTTACGTGTTGTCGTACGTCTTCAATCGACTCAATGAATGCCTCTACACCAATATTTTTTCCGTTGAATTCTTTTATAAGCTCTATTGCTTCCTTTGGTGTGAGTTCTTCACCAATTAAATTTGGTATTTCGCTTCTTGTGTGAATTTCTTCATTGTCAGCGTTTTGTGTATTTCTTTCTGGTCGGTCTGTTGCTGTATGAAGAGTGTCTTGACGCGTTGCGTTTGTATGTGATAGTGCCATTTCGCTGGTACTTGCGGAGTCAGTTATGGAATCGGTTGCAATATTCACTGATTTACAGTATTGAGTAAATGGTTTTTTTTTACTCACCGATTTGCTTTGTTAGTCCAGTGTTGTAATGAACGTCTCTTGCTGTATCTTCGTGTCTTCTGATGTTCCTATGTTCCTTGCACTTTAGAGTTGACTACCCCACACTTATCACCAATTGTGATGTCGGGATTGTTGATTTTTAATAATTATAAGAATTGAAGTAGCTAACTCGGCTACGGAACGCGGTGGTAGGAAGGGAAGACTCGGTTAACACTTTATCGAACTGCTCGAAAAACGTTTATTCACTAAAGATCGCGGTTACATAACGACGGGCAGAGGTTCGTTGGCTTACTGACTAGCGAAATAACGCGGATAAAGCATCGATCGTGGGAAAATGGTGATGGTGGGGAGGAATTTTGGGAAAGAGTCTGGAAACTTCCAATGAGGATTATAACACACGGTAACTGAACTCTTGGAAATGCAGTTAGCGGCTAGGTAGATTTCAATGAGATATCTGTGGAAAAGAGCCAATGAAAAGGCTTCTTAGGGAAAGAATTTGGGAGAACGCATACAACGCGGGAGATAAGATTGGAATGCGGGGTCGTAGCGTAAAGCCTAGGTGTAGCGCAGAGGGCAATGAACCGAGAAAAAATGTAGGATAGACAGAGTCTCGTTACAATATATTCTTAAAAAAAAATATAGACGATGATATGTGCACCTCGCTCATACGAGCAATTGACGTTTACGAATTATTGAGCTCTTTTATATGGTGGCTGACTTGTAATGTTCGCATTATTGATAAGCGGTAGTAGAGTATCAAATAAAAATGCTGGAGCGAAGAATACTGTCATTGTGTCGTACTCGTTTCTTGTGTATTTAGAAAGCTATATGATTAACATATGAAATTCCGCTCCAGCACACCAATCTTATTGATTTTTTATGATTCAGAGGTCCCGATATCATTATTTATAAAAGTGGAGTACCGAAACGACCATTAATGCATATCTCTCTGTATTATAAAAAGATCTAATATTCAAATTTAAAATGCATTAAAAACAAGGTAAACACGAGCAGGTCCGTTTACCCCCTTAAGATCAGTAATGAATATTTAAAGCGTCAATTGTGAATTTTGACAGAAAATATACATTTCGGATTTATAAATGCGGATGAATTGCGAGAATAGAGAATCTATGCAAGAAATAAAGTATTCTTGCGTAATAGGTAGATTTATCTCGATTTACCCTCGTTCGCTTTTAACAACCGATGATTGAGGAGGAAGACTATGAACATCGATGTGATGTTGCTGGCGAATCCTCGGTTTACCCTTGGAAAACCCTCGGAAAGGTGTCCGAAACCGATGCTACTTTCCTACTCTCGGTAGTTTCTGATAGGGATAGGTAAGTATTTTAAATAGGGTGAAAAAAAGAAAAATCGGGGGTGGTTTAACCCCACAAGAGAGAATTTTTTTTAAATGTTAAGCTGGACTTTTCATTACTCGTGATGACAAACATTTTAGTTTTTTTTTCATTGAAATCGGTCGAACCCTTCTAGGTGAAACTGTATTATCACCTCTCTACATGCTGAACTTTGGGGGTTGATTTCACCCCCTAAAACCGTTTTTCCGCCGATAAAAAGTTAGTTTTTCAAGAGCTATAACATTGTTGAGTTTCATTGAAATCGGAGGGGGACACATAACTGACGTTTCAGTACAACTGAGATTCGTCCAGGTATCTCACTTACGGTGGCTGCTCCCAGTGTGAATTACAATTGGGATCTCATCTATCAGGTTTCCTCTCTGACTAAACTGTTCAGAATCACAGCTATTTGTTACAGTGTTACGTAAACTGCGGAGAAACCTTGATTCACCAGTCACCACCATATCGAGAAGGCAAAGCAGTTTTGGATCCAGTCTACGCAAGCTGTTTACTTCTCAGCAGAACTCAAGATGTTCAAGTCAAACTCGCAATTTCCAAGTAATCATCCGTTTTCTCGGCTGACAGCCTTTGTCGACGGGCAAGGCATCATCCAAGCAGGAGGACGTTTCACCCAGTCTACTCTCAGCGAGGAAGGACGAAAGCATCCAGCTATCCTCCCAAGGCACTCTCGGCTATCTCTCATGCTCATAGATCATGCTCATCGGCGAACTCTTCATGGCGGTACTCAGCTCACATTGGCTTTCATTCACTAAGCCTACTGGATTCTCGGAGGAAGCCGACTGTAGAGCAGAGCACCGAAGACACGCGGAAATACGTGAAAAGTAAGATCGATATTGTGAAGGCAGGGATAAGCGTGGATAGAATAGTTTCGAGTAAAAATGAGCCTACTGGATTCTCGGAGGAAGATCGCCCGTGAGATCTCATATTCTGCGATGTGCTGTGTGTGCTCGGCAAAGGGGAATCCGTGCCCATCAACTGATGGGCCAACTACCTCTTTCTAGAGTTACACGTTCACGTCCATTTCTTCACACCGAAGCAGACTACGCGGGACCGCTCACACTCAAATCTTGGAGAGGTCGAGGCGCCAAGACCTACAAGGGTTGGATTTGCGTCTTTGTGTGCTTTTCAACATTGGCAGTTCATTGGGAGGCAGTCAGCGACTATTCAACCGAAGAGTTCATTGGAGCCTATCGTCGCGAAGCTCTCAATACCACCGACTCAACCGGATCAACAGGGATAATCTCATCAGCAAATACTTTGTTGATGGGACGAGGAAATGTTGACAAGACTGCTGGCTAGTTACGGCGTCGGTCACTCGACCACAGGCTGGCCGGCAGCACGTCCCGGACGCTCGTACGATCATCTAATATACCGGCTTACGCATGTGCTCTAATGCCTCGCGACCACGAGACGCCGGGTTTGCGCTCTTTTCTCTTCCACTTTTGTTAACGGCCGCGCTCGGAAGAGTAATTTTTTCTCGGACAGCACGTGTTACCGCTCAATGATCGACGTTTCATCAGTAACTTCTCATCATAGACCTCTCAATATTAACGACAGCTCAGTTTGGGGAGCCTCGTACGGTTCGTAGTGTCGATGCAAGATCTTCGACCGGCGATCTCTCGCAGCAACAAGTGATACAGCCCGTGTTGCTGGTACTCTATCGGAAGGGGTGCTCGCGAAGTGCGGATTAATATAATTAGACTTCGTCGGTCTTTCACTCGAATCAGACTTCTCAATTATTATTTTTCTCATCAATTTTCTCACATTTTGTACTGTTTAAGTGTTATGCTTTTAAATATATATCATCGTTAGCAACAATTTTTCGCCTTCGCTATTTTATTTCAAAGACCTTATTTCACCATTACCATCCCAACAACGGCATTATTATAGACAGACATTAAAATATTTTCTTTTTTTTTCTCAAATAGGCATTCGTATTGGAGAACTTCATTTACAGATCTCATTCAACTTTCGTCACCGAGTCTGCGATTTAATAACGATTTCAGAGCCGTAGTGGGCTAGAGACTTAGCGTAGTGAGAGTTTCGTCGTAAGAGAAGAGTGCTTTTCGGACATCTGTATGTTACCCGAAAAATGACAAATATAGGAGTTTCAATGTGACGCATGCGTCACTTCACCATTGCCTTGACGCGGTTTATTCAAATAACTCATATTCGACTAGGGATTTTCAATCGGATGAGGACAATGGGAAAACACGATAATTCTGTGATAGTATTACAGAAATATTTACTTTTCGCAATATTTATACGATATATATTACAGACTTGTGCATGACAAAGACCGTAATGGTAGTTAATATGATAATCGGGAGACACGAGAAGTTGTTAAGAAAAAATAAAACGCATTGTTGTACTATCTGTCCAAGTCTCGTCCAAGAGTTCAAGGCTCGTGGTCCACTTTTCTGCACACAAAATAATTTGTTTTTATTTCTCGATTTTTTTTTGGATATCATTAGATGTCCGTTTTCAGTTTTTCGTCTTCTGCGTGTGAGATTTAGCACCTGCGTCCGGTGAAGTGGAGCGTTTCCCGACGAACGAAACTGCGCGTTTAATGAATTTGATGGGCCCGATGATATTTGAGGAATGTAGAGCTTATGAAACTCTTACTTCTCTTTTTATAGGGTGTTTTCTATTTTCTAGGAAAATCGAGAGTAATCAAGAGAAACGATAGCTGATTTGACTAGCGTGAAAAACCTCAACCTCCTTAAAGCTGAAACTCGCACCCCAGGGCGTACCTTTTTTTTGGCATTTGTTAACCAAACGAGGGACATTATTACATTGACCAGAAGTCATACCCCGTGGTATAACTTCAATTAGGATTGTTTGCCAATAAAGAGTTAGACTCAAGTAAATGACGTAAAGTTAAGAAGATTTATTTTAACAAATAACAATTGAGTTCAACAAATACAATATTGAGCTCGTCTCGATTCTGTCACTTATGGGCGAGTCTGACCCGGGACCGTCTGGTCACTTTGATGTTCGATTGAAGACTAATTTTGGTATTGCAGTTGCTAAGTGCAATAGCCAAAAATTGCTGAATTAGCAATTTGTTTCGGTGAGCTGCAGTCGATACCTGGCCGTTCACCTCATGCTGAATGGACACATCTTCTTATACGGGTCGGGTGAGCGGCCTCGCGATAATTCTATTTCTCAATTGTGAGAAGTAGAATTATTTTCAAATTCTCATGGAAATAATTCTGGTAAAACAAAGTCTAATTCGTACCGATTCGGAAAAAAATAGTTTGGCTATCTTGACGGTAAATTGATTTTGTAAATGATTATAACTTAACTATTCACTCCCAAACATTGTAATTAGGTCAATATTCACCAACAACAAACGACCACCAAACGATTTATCATAATAACAAAGTTTGGTAGTTAATGGTTAGCCCAGTGTTGTCAGATGCTCGACGCAAAAAATCGTATCCGACTGAGCAAAATTATCCTACAATTATCGTATGATGGTAACAAACTTTAGCGTATCAATTATCGTACATTTAAGGCGAATATCGTACAGAATTATCGTACACATTCGTAATGCAGAATAAATGCAATAACCAAAGCTTTGTTTTTAGCATTATTATTATTATTATGAGGCTATAGAATTTCATACATGCATTCTGACAACTTAAAGAGAGTATCGAAGTCGGTCATTACAAAAAAACTGTAACGCATTTTTCTAAATCCGTCGTACTTTCCTGAACAAAAGAAAAGTTTCACATCATTCGCCTTGTAATTTTGCATGATGGAGTGATGCCCACTTGCCCACAAATATGATTGGACACATGAGGATTGGACACACCAATTATTGGGCACATCGTGATTGGACACAAGACTGACACACGAAGATTGGACACAAATTATTGGAGACATCAAGATTGGACACATAATTTATAGGACACATCGAGATTGCGCTGCGCGGAACGAAGTTCCCGGTTTTCGGCTCCGTCGATGAGAAAAATCGTATACACTCCTCGGGCAGTAAATAAGAAAGCCTCAGATCACATGTTTGTCGACCTCGGCTTCGCCTTGGCCGACAATTACATGTGATCTGAGACATTTCTTATTTTACTGCCCTAGGTGTGTAATATACTATTGACTGGGAAAACTATAGAAAAAAGCGAAACGAAATAGCGAACTCTTTGCGTATAGCGAAAGTAGAATATTTTAACCGAAAAATCGACAGCAATAAAGATGATACTGCGGAGATGTGAAAGACGTTAAAAAAACTGATTAAGGGAAAACATCGAACTGTAAACTGTGAAGGCGGGGTGGTTTTTAATGATAGGACTGTATATGGCGAAGAGAACATAGCAAATGACTTTAATAAATATTACATTGACAGCATAGAAGAAATAGTGACAAGCATAGAAACCATAGTAGATGACCACGGGGACAATGCAAATTTTACAGAAGCGACATATAATACATTTAGTGAAATTAGTAGTACAGACATAGGGAAAATCATTGATAAAATGCCGAAAAAAGTAGTACACAAGAAGGAATAAATAACAGCATTCTCAAATACATGTTTGAAGCTATGAGGGAAGATCTGACATTAATAATTCATGACAGTCTCAAGTATGGTATCTTTCCAGAAGGATGGAAGAAATCTGAAATAAGACGCATACCTAAGGTAGCCAAGACTAAACGTGCAGATGAATTTCGCCCCATAAATATGCTCCCGCAACATGAAAAATTAATCGAGATTATTATTAAGGACCAAATAGTTGACTACTTAGAGAAAAACAATATATTTACAGACTGTCAGTACGGGTTTAGGAAAGGAAGATCTTGCGAAAGTGCGATACAGGCAACGCTTACAATATGGAAAAAATTCCCTCAGTGAGGGAAAATGGAGCAGTATTCGTAGATTTAAAAAGGGCATTCGAAACGATCGATGGAGACCTGTTAGTAGCGAAGCTAACAAGATATGGAATAGGTGGTAATGTGCGTAAATTGTTAAAATCGTACCTGGAAAACCGTTCACAGATGGTCATTATCGGGAATGAAACATCTCAGCAATTACCGACGAAGTACGCCGTACCGCAAGGGTCCGTTTTAGGACCGTTGTTATTTATACTCTACATAAATGACATAGTAGATGTTTTTAAAGATGACTCTAGCATTGTGTTATTTGCCGATGATATGATCATTTACATAGTAGGTAACAGTTCGGATGAGTTAAATAGGAAACTAAATAGCAAATTAAACGAAACAGAAATATGGTTATGCAAAAATAAACTGAAACTGAATTCGAAAAAAACCAAATGCATGGTTATCAAGAACTGGAGACAAATTATAGGTGATCATATACGACAAGTAAGTAACGATGGCGGAACTCTGGAAAAAGTCATAGAAATGAAGTACTTAGGCATAATAAATTATAAAAATCTAAGTTTTACGGCATATAGGGAATTTATTGTAACTAAAGTAGGAAAGAAAATCAGCTTTTGAAACAGATTGGGAAAATTTCTGTCACCAATGACACAATGTACAGTCTATAAAACAATTGTTGCACCGCACTTGGAATATTGTAGCACTGTAATGATAAACATGAACAAAACGGACTTCGAAATATTGGAGAAATTACAAAATCGAGCTATGCGTGTAATACTACAGTGCAATAAAAAAACGAGAATAAATGACATGCTAGAAGCACTAAAATTTATGAATATATCTGGAAGACTTGAATATAATGTGATACTATCTATACATAAACTCATCGAAGCAGTCAAGTTGAAAGATGAGAGTAATAGGAGAATAAGGATGGTAGGAGATAGGAGCGGAATGAGAACGCGGCCGGCCGACCACATAAGAATAGACTTCAGGAAAACGACGTAGGACATAGAGATCTGTATTACGATGGATTGAAATTATATAACAAAGTGCCAACAGATATAAAAAATATAAGATTAATACCAGAATTGAAACACCCCTGGCAAAATATGTAAAAGAATCGAGGAAAGGAGGTGGGTAGGAAATATAAGAGAATGTAATGTAGAAATAAGGTGTGAAGGAGAGTTTGTTAACTGGCGTATGTGTGTGAATGTGAAAAAGTGAAATAAAATGTGAAAGAGACATGGAACGGAGTGTATGTGTAGAAATTTTGTAACTTAAAATTAAGATAGATTAAGACAAATAGATCGAAATTGAAGCGCGAAGCGCATTATAGCTAAAAGCTAATAAACGTATTAACTAACTAACTAGAGCGAAAACGACGTTATTTCAGGATCACTTTCTTCTTTTACGTTTTACTACTAATCAGCGGTGAAAAATACATGGAATGCGCCATGGCCCATGCAGGAATTATCATTTTTCGAAAAGATTTGGCCTAAAATGTAAATTCGTGGAAAAACGAGTTTTTCGGGGAACGGTTTTTTGCGATTTTCTCTTTTCCTGTCTGTCCTATCGTCCAAATAGCATTAGATTCTTGTTTAGCACGGCAAAATACATAGAATTGACTATGGGACCAGTCCGAGAACCGACGAAAAATGGTTTTTCGCGTTTTTCTCGCTAAATATTGATCCTAGAGCGAAAATTATTTCAGGATCACTTTCTTCGTTTTCGTTTTTCTGGGCCCCAGTTGGTCCTATCGTAAATCTGCGGTTATATTATTAATCAGCGGTGAAAAATACATCGAATGCGCGAGTGATACCCACTTGCCCACAAATATGATTGGACACATCTTATTGGACACAAATTATTGGACACACAAGTTATTGGACACATCGTGATTGGACACAAGACTTATTGGACACCCGAAGATTGGACACTAATTATTGTAGCCATCAAGATTGGACACATACTTTATTGGACACATCGAGATTGGGCACACAAGTTATTGGACACATCGAGATTGGACACACAAATTATTGGACACACGAAGATAGGACACAAATTATTAGACACACGAAGAACGGACACACAAAGATTGGACACACAAATTATTGGATACACGATGATTGGATACAAAGAGAGGGTTTCATCTGGCTACATACCAATTGTGCACGTTTCGATAGTACACTACTAAGTTGTGCACACCGACATTATGCACATTTTTTTTTTTTTTTTGTTTTTGTGCACGACTACATTGTATTCAATTCTTTTTGTGCACAAATACATTGTGCAGAATATTTTACGTGCACATTTTTGTTGTGCGCAATTTTTTTGTGTACAATTATATTTTATAACAAAATTTAAAAAGAAGAAAAGTCATATAGCTTTTTTAATTTTCCGAAACGGAACGTGAATGCTTTTTCGTGTGGGTACAAAGTTAGATTTTATCCGAAATTGGGATGTATAAAGTCGGTCTTCTTATTTTAGCACCTGGTCGGCGTGGGTGCAAAGTCGGATTTGAGTTATAGAAGCTCGCGCTGAAATGTCCGTGCCGAAATGTCTCAAGCCGAAATGGTTCAGTGCCGAAACGGCCTGGAGCCGAAAAATTCGGCTTCGGAACGACAGCGCCTAATCGTACAGGATTGGCATAATTTGTATCTAATCTTCGTGTGTCCAATAATTCGTGTCCAATCTTCGTGTGTCCAATAATTTGGATCCAATCTTCGTGTGTCCGATAATTTGTGTCCAATCTTCGTGTGCCCAATAATTTGTGTCCAATATGATGTGTCCAATCTTATTTGTGGGCAAGTCGGTCCCTCCCGCCACTATCCACTCGATGCGAAGTATTCGATAATTATCGCATACGACCGACGTATCACCGCTCGAGAATACAGTTTTGACGAGGCATCCAATAATCTAGTAACTTTCACAAAATATCGCATACGATAAAACTTGAGAATAGGGCCCCTGTGCCACCAAATGTCTATCTAGGGTTACTACAAGCAATGGTGCCACTACCACGGTGCCAATATTATGGCAGTACAAATGCGCATCGCGATTCCCCCGAAATTTAACCCTTTATAAGTCACAACGCCCGAAACGGGACAAACGGACGCGAAGTGGGGACCACGCGTTTCTACGGTATCGCCTAAGAGTGGGGATAGAAGTGTGACTTATAAAGGGTTAAAAAAGCACCTTTGATGTTCGGGAACATAACATCGACATTCGATTCATCGGGTTAAAGAAACATCAGTATTCGATTGTTATAATGCTAAATTATGTATGTCAGGAAAAACGGTTGAGGAACGTAGCGGTGAAAACCGGCGAGTAAATTTTATTTCGATCACGTGCTAATAGAAAAAAAATCACTTTATTTTATTAATTTAATTAGAGCAGTCTTTTAGTCGAAAGAGCGGGCCTGCTCAGTTTTCCCAGAAACTCTCTGGTCGTTAATTATCTAAATTACGCGGACAAACTAATCCTAGAGTCAATAATTTTAAATATCGTTCTTTTCTCTAATGGCGGTGAACTCGGGGCCCACAAGGCTTCTCCCCGTGTCCCTATCTTAATTTCAACCGATCACTCTCACGTCACGCCGACGACTCCTTATCGCAACACCTGTAGGTGATGATGATGCTTTTCACTCTTAGCGCATGCGCACTTCTGAGTTGCCCTTTGCTCATCCGCAGATCTCTCATTCTCACATTTATCATATGTGCAGTTTTAATTGACTTATGTTCATGCGCGGAACACAGCAGATAACCATTATTTAGAATAATTCGCGAACACGATTATTCGAAAAAAAAACCATCGATGTTTAAATAATCGGCAAACATCGCCCTTCCCTATTTTAACTACAGTTGACTCTCGTTATAATCGCGTGACTATATCGAGAGTCTCTATGTTCATACATTGGACGCTCCATGCAATCGCGCGATTATATGAAGTCAACTGTAAAAAGGTGACCAAACGTTTGAAATATGTTATTTGTGACCCCCAAACGATTCCTTATCGATTAAGCCTAGTTTGAAGCGATCTGGAAATAAAAATAAAAAATGTTTGGCTGACTTGACAGTAATATTTTTAATTTACCGATTATCAATAAACCATTGACCACCAAACGTTGAAATTAGGCCAGCATTCACCAACATTCGACCACCAATCGATTAGCAAAAGACTAAGTTTTTTTTATTAAGTTTTGTATAGCTAACTTTATATGTATTCCATATAGTTGACCAGATCTGACCGTCACTGCACATCGTTAGTCCGCGTTGACATTCAGTGGTGCTCAAACCCCTGAAATTTTACACAGTTTCGCGAACGTTTTCTCAGCATTGCGTTCATACTCCTTACCTCTAGTCTCCATGATTGCAACTTCAAATAAAAGACCGAAAAGTACTGATTATACACGTAGTCATTACTTTTCACTTTTTTCCCAAAAGATCAATTGTCGCCAAAAACAGCGTTTTCTCCCGTTACTAATAATCCAATCGGGTCACACCAACTCTCATTTTGTTCGTATTTTAATTATCTACAATTCTTCTCTGTAGAGCATCAAGATTGCTTCATTAATTTTTATTTTATAAGCAAAAAGTTATTTTGAAAAACACTTTTTTTTGTATTTAACGTGATGTGTTAGTGCTCGGTCGGTAACAAAAACTGTAAAGCGTTGTTCTTGGTCACAATTGATGTTTCAGGTAAAACACGAGAAGTACTGACTGCGTTTTCGTACCCTGCAGTCAGTACTTCTCGACTTTTATTCGAAAAATCAACCGTGGCAAAGAATAACACTTCGGGAAGATTCAGCTATCTCACTCGCACTTATGGCCATCTGAGAGAGACAGACGATATGAAACACATAACCTTAAATGGTTATAACAAATTTATAAATGACAGTTGCGAGTAGGAAACATAGCAGAATATAATTACGAATTGTCTTTCATAAAAATTTACGCGACAAGTAAACCATCTGGTCAGATTTGCTAAGATCTTCCAATTTGTTGAATAAACGTCTGATGCGCTTCACCTGTCGCCATTTTTACGTGCAAATTCAAGGGCGAATCATTATTTAATCGAAATCGAAGTACTTTTTAATTTTCCTCCCACCATAAATAGTAGAATCACTTTGATTTTTTACTTTGTTCACTTGCATTTCGATTTAATTTCATTTGATTGTTCTCTGTAATTTCAGCTCCGTTTTACCCAGTTAACTTGGAGTCTTTAAAAAAAATGATTACAGAGTTTCCATTTTTATATCCTGAGTTAAATTTTACGTGTTTTTCCCCAGCATAGTTATAAACAGCACGAATATCGTCGAATTTATTAAAAAATTTGAGGTAGTAATCTGGTAAATAAATGTTATTTATTGTTAAGAAATATATACTGTATTGGTAAACTAATGCATATATATTATAAAAACGTGATTTGTCGGAATTGTGCGTCGATTACAGCTCGTCTCTTTCCGGCGTTACGTTGATATCGCGTACGCTGGATAAAAAGAGCGGAATGTTGTTAGGCAGGTGACGAATAGCTACCATGAAAGGTCGGTCAACGACGAATTCCACAGGTTCTTCCATGCGTAATGATCTCTTCATCATCATTCGAACCACTGCAAGTTCATGATAAATTATTCTTATTTTGCTCTTTACCAAATTTATCATAGAACTGACGTTCAGTTTGGTTACCTGTTGCGGCTGCAGCTTCGGAACCAATTTCGTTCACTTCTAGGAACGCCTTTTGTATCACACTATCTACCTTTAATGGTACTTCAGACATTGCGCCAAAATCCGCCGAATCTTCAAACATTGTCTTGAATCCCATCTGGAAAAAACGAAAGACGGTTTTGCATGCTTCGTATATGGATGATTCTTTAAACAACCAAGATACTCGTAGAGCTTATGGTCTCCGATCGGATTGTAACATCAGGATATGCGAATATGCTAGTGTATAGTAATCTAAGTGCTGAATTTTTTACACATTTTAAAACCTGTTTTTGTTTTATTTAGGATATTTCCTGGTCGAAAATAAAATTAAAATAAAGATTGCTCATAAAATAAACACTTGATTTTGTATAGCCACAGTTCTGAGGTTGATAAAAAAGCTGACAATTGAAATTGTCATGTTGCTTCCCCGTTAATTTCTAGCTTTCCTGAAAATTCTGTTTCTCTTATCTTTTATTATTATGTTTGGCTTCCCCATAAGAATAAAGAATCCAGGTTTATACTTTAACATTGATTCTCGTAACAGGAAATCAGTGTGTGGGTTTTTTTATTTTTGAGCACAGATTGAAGGTTTTTGGTGTAGCAAGTAAATAAAAATTAACATTTGTTCAAAATTTATAAAAATTTAAGAATACAAAAAAAATGTATGTTTGTTCAATATTTTTTTAAATGCGGAAAAAAAATTTAGTTTCGAAAAATTTCAAAAACTCAGATAATTTCAAAAATTCTAAAATTTAAAAAAATATCATAATTTTGCAAACTACAATTTGTTTTAAACTCAAATTGGCCATAGAATATCGAGCCCGCGGTATCAAGTTGGAGATGGAATTGTAAAAAAAAATATTAGTGATATTCAACCGAGATTTTACGAGCGTACGAGTCACAATATCCCCTAGTCAGTCTATAGTAGTCCATTCGTCCAAACCTGAGCCAAATATCTTTAAAAATGTGAAAGTAAGAACGTGATAAGTGATTTTCTAAAAAATTTAAATTGTCATCATATTGGAACCACTCAATGGATTCGTGTCAAATTTGAACTCAGCCTTTGTGTACCTACTCTATATATGTGTACGAAATTCCAGAGCGATATCTTGAAAATTGCGTACGCTATGGTGGTAACAAGAATCCGAACATACACACATACACACATTTCGTACAAATAATTTTTCTCGACGTTTTAGAGCATTTTGAGAATCCTGAGATGAAAATCTAGAAAATTTTTTTTTTACGAAAACAAAACTTCCCTTTCGCGGAAGCGAAAAAGGAAATATGTACCGTTTGGAGGACAGCCTTCAAATCGATCGTCGCTTCGATCTTAAATTTCGGCAGATACAGATGCGTAGTTGCCTTTGAACTTTCTGCATTTACGACAGCGTTCCAGTCGAAGTTTTCTTCGACAAATTTCAATCCTTCTATCTCGTTCGGTAAAATAATTATCAAGTCCATGTTCTCCTCCTGCAAATATGATGATTGACGCTATTAATAAATTCCAACTGTATTATAAACGTGTCCAATTTATCAGTAACATACTTTGTACGGAATTTCAAGGAATCTGGATTTCAGATTCGGTATTTCACCGTGAAAGTACTTGTGGCTTTTAAACATTGTTGGAACTTGTTTACTCGAAATTTTGCTAGTGTGGAATTCTCGCTTCTGCGTCAGTTCGGCATTGAACTGGTGAAGCCACTCAGCTTTAAAGTATATGGCGTTAACCAATATAACTCTCATCGCATCGTTGATATCATCTAAGAAGAATTACATTAGGAGTATAAAAAAGTTTCCTCATCTTATTATCCGACTTTTAAAAACTAATCTCTAATGGGAAATATGTTCTTTGGCTTTGACTACCTCATGGAGAAAACTTTGCGAAAGGTGACAGATAATAGATAAAAAATGTGCAAACTCGTGCGTTGGCAAATAACGTCTACAAAAATATAAATTTTCTTCTACTCTCAAATATTGAGGTATCGGTGTAATTTTTCTTCTTGTCGACGAATTTTTATATTCAAACATTTGGTAATTTATGGAGAAAAAACACAGTAAATATTATGGGGAAAAAATCGGGAATAATGATAATGAGTGTCAAATTTCTACCTGGCGATGTAATTTCTTTGATCTTCTCCTTTGTATTCTTAGAGACCCAATCATTGATCAACTTTGCAGATCCGATTTTGTCCCCAAAGTCTACATTTGTAACTGAAAAATTGTAAAAATCGATCCCTTTGGATTGAAATGCGCCCAGCAGTTGAATGTCCTTATGAAGAAAGAGCGCATTTGCCACGTTCAATTCCACTGTATCCATGCTCTAAAAAAACCCCTGGCTCTTAATTTTTATTCTAAGTTATTGATTATTAATCTAAATTTTTTTCCCTCTTACATTAAGTGCTAACATGAGCTCTTTGTACATCACGTGCAATTGATCTGTATTAGACAAATGGAGACCAGCAATCATCTCTTTAGCTGTATGCGTAGCAGATCCATGGAAGAGGTAAGACAAAACGATATGTGCGCTTAGAGGAGAATCGACGATATTTCCTTCAGTTAGGTTTGCTATAGTCTGAACAATAAAATTGCAAAGTTACTCTCATTATTAAATGTACAGAGTCGCCTGCAAAGAGTTGCAGAAAATATTTTTTATTGATGATAAAATTACTTTAAAAAAATTTGTATCTAAACTTCGTAACATCTGCATTAACCCTTTTTATCTTAAATATAGAAAACCCAATTGGTACTGAATGTTGAGAATTTTTTTTTCGTTTTTCAAATTATCAATAGTTTAGATTTCAATAGGTTTTACTTTTTGATGTCTTTTTTTATTGATAAAGAAATTGGGGAACAATATTTGGACCTCTATACTTCAGTTTTTACTGTGACCAAAAAATTCAGTTCTTTTTGGTTAGGCAATCAACTTTACAAATTATTTGCCTGGTATTAATTTTTTTAAAGTTACTCAATAAATAGAAAAGTTGTACAAATTTGTTTTTTTTTAACTTTCAACTTTGAATACGTTTTCAATTACTGTAAATAAATGGATAGATTTCAGACTGCTTAAACTCTTATTAAATGTAATTATTATTACTTGAAATTTTATACTTCAGCAGGATATGAGGCAACAAAATAAATTTTTACTTCTTGGTAGCCAATGAGCATCAATGTTTTATTTAAAAATTGTAATTGTTAATAATTGTGCAAAGAAAACTAACAAAATGGAATTTTACAATTTTGCTATTTGTTTAGCTATCTGTAAACATTTTTTCCCCAGGATTAATTATTTGTTAGATTAACTGCAACTATCAAATAAGTCTATTCAGTAATTATTCAATAAGTAGAAATTTGATCACAAATATGGATAAATGATTTTTTTGTGAATACTTCAAATAAAAGTCCCAACATTTGGACCAAAAATCTTAAATCCATTCATCGGTTTACACTAAAAGTACCATCTAAAATTTTTGTATTATTTTTCTTACAGTATTTTGGTCCCTTTTTATAGCTATATGGTGTATCTGAATATTGTTTAACCTCTGGCTATAAAAAACTGCAGTTTATAGTGCTATACACATTTGTAGAATTCAATGCAAATTTTTTAAAGCTTCTTCATCATCAATTGAAATAGATACCAGAGCTTTTTTAGGCAACTACTGCTTGAGCTAAAATAAACAAGAATATTTTTAAAAAATGGCAATACTTTGTGAAAATTTGATGAAAATTCTCGACAGCCATGTTCGCCAACCGAAAGTGGTTGTTTTTCATCTGCAAATGCCATTGTCAAAGAGTCGAATGCAATGACGATCCAGATCCACTTGAAAATAACAGAATCTGTAATAATAAAATTGTATAATTACGCCTGCTAAAGTACAATCCTCGATTGTTTATTATCAATCTACCGCTATTAGTATGACAATAAGCTTGTACACTTCACCTGCCGTCATAGCTAATGCGTTCATACGGTGACAGTTAACGAAACAGAAGCAATTTATTTGTTATAATCTCAGAAGCAAAAAAGTAAATGGATATCGTAAAGTGCCGCATTTTTTTTTACGTGCCGTCGGCGTTAATTCTCAAACATTGAGGTTAGTAGATTGAGGCGGATATCGAAGATAACGGAGCCTCGAATTATCTATCATGGTGTGTGTATATTTAAAGCATTGTGATCACTCTCAAAATAGCTCGTTGCATTACACATTAAAGAACCGTGACATATGCTATCGTATGTGTAGGATCTACAAACAAGTTGACTTCCCGAACTGTCAAAGCGATGACGTATGATGACCCTTTACGTACCAAAGGCGCCTGATAACGCGCCGGCTGCTCCCGGGAATATAGCTCTGAAACAAAGTGCTGGATGGGGATAACGTGTTGCTATGGAAGAGCGGGAAAGTGGGAGTAAAGGATTATAAAGCGATTTGACACATAATCTCGATGTGTTCCTCTCTCACTTCGGTATGCGCGCTCGTAGTTTTGTCTTTTTCCCGCGCACATGTGTAGCGAAGAAACATGTATGGATACGAAAGGGATAGAACTAAATCGGAATCCCGGAGGAGTGAGAGAGAATCAACTAATAATTTACATTCAATATCTTCTCTCTAAATTTAGAGTCTATTTCTGAAGATTATGCATTCTTGATGATGAGGCATGAAGTTGGGAAACTGCCATCGGTATAAAAAATTATAATCCGATCATAACTTCATTTTAAGATGATGTCTCTCTCAGATCGCCATACGTGCGAGTGAGATAGCTGAATCTTCCCGAAGTGTTATTCTTCGCCACGGTTGATTTTTCAAATAAAAGTCGAGAAGTACTGACTGCAGAGTTCCAAGATGCAGTTAGTACTTCTCGTATTTTGCCTGAAATATCAATTGTAACCAAGAACAACGCTTTACAGTTTTTGTTACCGACCGAGCAGTAGCACATCATCTTAAGAGCATGTGAAATATCTTCCCCCCCGACCATTCCCATCTCAATCGGCATCAAAAACTGTAATCAACTTTTTTCATGCATACTGACATTTTACAGCTTCCAAAAGAGTTTCATCGAATGCGGATATCACTGGAGCATTCGATGAAACTCTTTTTGAAGCTGTAAAATGTCAGTATGCGTGAAAAAAGTTGATTAGTTTTTATTACCGTCTGCGATATTTCACATGCTCTTAAGGGGAGACGGAACCTACTCAGTTCGTAAAAAAAACTGTAACCAATCTTTGAGAGAACGCCGAACGTTTTTTGATAAAAGAAAAGTTTTACATCATTGATCTCTTAATTCTGCATGATGTAAAACTTTCATTTTTCCCAAAAATGATCAAGTTTCTGAGAATTTTTGTTCCGAATGATATTCGCTATCTTTCTCGCACTCATGGAGGTTTCGCCTCCCCTTAAGATGATGTGCTACATGTCGTCTGTCTCTCTCAGATCGCCATAAGTGCGAGTGAGATAGCTGAATCTTCCCGAAGTGTTATTCTTCGCCACGGTTGATTTTTCGAATAAAAGTCGAGAAGTACTGACTGCATAGTGCCAAGATGCAGTCAGTACTTCTCGTATTTTACCTGAAACATTAATTGTGACCAAGAACAACGCTTTACATCTTAAGATGATGTGCTACTGCTCGATCGGTAACAAAAACTGTAAAGCGTTGTTCTTGGCCACAATTAATGTTTCGAACAAAAACGGAAAGTAGTGACTGCGTTTTAGCACTGTACAGTCAAGTACTTCTCGTCGTTTATTTAAAAAATTGAAGAGCATGTGAAACCCCTTCCCCCACGACCATCCCGGTCTCAATCGGTATCATAAACTGTAATCAAGTATACTCGGAGATAGGTGATATTCTCGACAAAAGCACATTAGTTTCCACTCCGTTATAGATAGACGAACTGGAAACTAATGGAGCGAGAGAGATCGACAAAATAGTGTAATACATCACGTTAAATCATTACCCAGTCAGAAAAGGGCACTAAATTTTGACAAGTGATAGAATAAATTGAACATGTATGAAATATGTCATATTTATGGTATAAATTGAACATGTACGAAAGATGTCATATTTATGGTATAAATTGAACATGTACGAAATATGTCATATTTATGGTATAAATTGAACATGTACGAAAGATGTCATATTTATGGTATAAATTGAACATGTATGAAAGATGTCACGTTTATGACAGATTGAACATGTGCGAAATATGTCACGTGTATGCCATATACTGAACATGTACGAAAGATGCGTCGTTTATGACATACATTGAACATGCACGAAAGATGTCACATTTGTGGCATCAATTGAACATGTACGAAAGATGCCACATTTATGGCATAAATTGACCCAGACAGAAATATGGCGACACGAAGACGGCACGGTGGCGACACGGCAGGGCACGACGTGTCGGTACCGTGCAGTTATGTGCGACCGAATGTAACGACACGGTAACGGTACAACGTGTTAAAACCGGCACTGTGTCAGCACCGTTCCGGCACATCGTGCAGTCTCTTTATACTGCACGCCGTGCTGGTACGGTGCTGGCACAGTGCTGAATTCAGCACGCTGTGCCGACACCGTGTAGCTACATTCGGTCGCACGTAACTCATTTCTGACGGCACGCAGTCCCGACCGGCACTGCACGTTTTTCTTGCTGGGGAACATGTACGAAAGATGCCACATCTGTGGCATAAATTGAACATGTACGAAAGCTGCCACATTTATGGCATAGTTTAACATGTATGAAAGATGTCACGTTTATGGCATAAATTGAACATACACGAAAGATGTCACTTTTATGACAAATTGAACATGTATGAAAGATGCCAAAGGTATGGAATAAGTTGAACATGTACGAAGGATGCCACATTTATGGCATACATTTAACATGTACGAAGGGTTTGTGATATAAATTGAACATGTACGGTGGATATCACAGTCGTGACATAAATTGAACATGTACGAAAGATGCCGCATTTATGGCATAAATTGAACATGTACGAAACATGCCACATTTATGGCACAAATTGAACATGTACGAAAGATGCCACATTTATGGCGTCAACTGCGACCGTTTCGTGCCATATGTCTATGCGGGAGTAATTTTTTATCCAAATTAAAGAATTGCGTCTTTATTTAAACAATACAATGGCCAATTACTGCATGTATTTACAAACACTTGAACATTCAATTCTGGAAACAGGACAATCCACCGGAGCAGATAGTACGAAAAAACGCTTACTTCCAATAATAACTACGCCGCGCGTAATTCTGTCGCCGATAAACCAGTGATATAATAGTGTTTTCAACATCGCACATTCAACATATAACGATTTTTTAATTGCTGCTACACAACAAAGAAATAGTACAGCAATACATTTATGTTATCAATTTCCTCATTTTCACACTGGCGCCACACTCCGATACAGCCTCAATTTGCCGTTGAGATACAGCCATCAACCGCATAAATGCCTAAGCTCTATATTACTCGAGAGAATCAGCAGGTAATAGTATATCGGGGCCTGAGAATCCTCAGCTGGAGGCGAACGTTTGATAACGCGAATAACCAATAGCAGCAAAGCCAAAGGCATTTTTGTGTCGTCAGCAAAGCACGTGTTTATCAAACTCTTGTACAGCAACGCATTTGACCTTATCAATGTTTCATCAAGTTCACACAGGCGCCAGCAGTCCGGACATCCAGAGGCGGACTTACCACTATCGTCACCCTAGGCTAAAAAAAAATGCCGCCTTTTCTGTTACTTTTCGTCAGACAGGTTGAATAAATAGATATTTTCTTTTAAAATCATGTGAAACATTTTCGCAGTGTTTCGCTCTCAATTCGCTTCGAGCGCCATCAGTTTCATCTCTCTCGCACTTACTAATGTTTCACATCACCTTTAAGGATGTATAATAGCGGTACAGTCGCGGTTTTTTAAGTCTGAAAAGTATTCTAATAGTACATTACGATACGAGAGCGAAAAAACTTTTTCTCACCTCCGGGCCGAAAGCGACAACTTTCGTTCCGCTGCGCGGAACGAAGTTCCCGGTTTTCGGCTCCGTCGATGAGAAAAATCGTATACACTCCTTGGGCAGTAAATAAGAAAGCCTCAGATCACATGTAATTGTCGGCCGAGGCGAAGCCGAGGTCGACAAACATGTGATCTGAGACATTTCTTACTTTACTGCCCTAGGTGTGTAATATACTATTTCTGACGAGTGTGAGTTTGCAACACGAGCTGAAGGCGAGTGTTGCAATCACACGAGTTCAGAAAACGTTTTTCGCATAAGTATCGTACAATAGTATATTACGCCACTAGGGAGGGAAAGTAGACTATGTCCAACCGCATGCAAGATTACGTGGTAAACACGCGGTTGGGAATAGTCTACTTTCACTCCCCAGTGGAGTTTACTATTTTTCACCATATCTGCAGCGGAAAGTTCGAATTACGTAAAGCCCATAGGGCGGGAAGTCGAACTTTCCGCGCAGGTATGGTGAAAAATTTTATTTCACAAGGTGTGTAAATGAGGTTTGACGCACGCGAAGCGTGCAGCACGTTTGCAACACGAGCCAAAGGCTCATGCTGCAAACTCACACTCGTTGAAAAATTGTTTCGTCGCACTCGTATCGAAAACTACTATTGTGCTTTTTGGAGTCATGTCAATAATATAAAAAATTGCGGTCCCAATTGGAAGGGTCAAGGGTCAGACTAAGGTCGAAACGAGGTGGAATGCCTCATACACACACACACACACACACACACATACACATTTTTTCTAAACCACTTTTCTCGACGTTTTGGACGATTCTAAGTGCACTCACATGAAAATCGCGAAAAAAAAATTGTTCACAAAAACAAAAAATCATATGTCTACGGAATAATTAACAGATCATTTTCGTTTAAAAAAAACAAGCCCGCAAGTCGAAATTTGCAAATTGCTTCCTCATTATTTTTCGCTTTTTATATACAAAGCTGCCTCTATGAGGAAGTATGTTAATTGATTTTAGCTTATCCTCGTAGACGAAGCTTTGTGAAAAGCGAAAAATAATGAGGAAGCAATTTGCAAAGTTCAACTTTGCAGGTTTATTTATGCACTAGACATTTTTCTAACAATTCAAAGTGTCAAAGAATTTTAATTGTGTTACCGATTTTTCTCAAATTTTTACTAAAATTTGAACGGCCGGTCAGATCTGCGTCAAATTTATACTCAAATGTTTTTCGATGATAGTTCATATGTAAACAAAATTTAAGATAAATCTGTGAAAAATTTCAAACATTTTGTTTTTTTGTGCCGACATTTTTTTTTACTTCTCCAAAATCGAAATTTACCGACACCTTTGACTAAATTCACAATTAATAATCAATAATCGTGAAATCATGTCGAAAATGCAATCGAACATCTCAGAATTTATAGGAGTTTAAGTTTTTGCAGACATTAAAAAAAATTGTAATTGCAATAAATTTAGAACCACCCATTCGATTCTCGCCAAGTTTGGTATACACCCAGATAGACAAATGTGCTTTTTTTTGGGCATGCCGTCACCGTGACGTCACCGTGCAGTCACGCCGAGCGTTCAAAATTTTTCGACATGGCACGCCATGCCGTCACCGTGCCGTCATGGCGTGCTGTCACGGTGACGGCATGGCATGCCATATCGAAAAATTTTAAACGCACGGTATGACTGCACGGTGACGGCATGGCGTACCATATCGAAAAATTTTGATCGTACGGCGTGACTCTACGGTGACGGCATGGTGAAGGCATGACGTGCCATTTTAGTTTTATTAATTCTTTGAGATCCGAAATCCCGAGTTGAAGAAAAAAGACAGACTGCCATCGTCTGTTTTCATCAAAGGAATACAAAAATTAATACTAAGGAGCATCATCTTCAGATGATAGCTCCTTCAAGTGCAGTCGAATCCTAAAAATGTTCGCAGTTTTATAAACACTTTGGCTGCAAATCGCTTGCAGAAACGCCTTAGCCATTTGCCATCTAGCGGCATTATGCCAAACGCTGATCCGCCGCCACTTATATCGTGCATTGGTCTTTCGCATAATGCCGCTAGATGGCAAATGGCTAAGGCGTTTCTCGCAAGCGATTTGCTGCCAAAGTATTTATAAAACTGCGAAGATTTTTAGCATTCGACTGCACTTGAGGGAGCTATCATCTGAAGGCGATGCTCCTTGGTATTAATTTTTGTATTTCTTTGATGAAAGGAGACGCTGGCGGTCTCTTTTTTCTCAACTCGGAATTTCGGAACTCAAAGAATTAATAAACCTACAACGGCATGTCATGCCTTCACCATGCCGTTAGCGTGCAATCACGCCGTGCGTTCAAAATTTTTCGATATGGCACGCCATGCCATCACCGTGCAGTCATGCCATGCGTTCAAAATTTTTCGATATGGCACGCCATGTCGTCACCATGCCGTCACCGTGCAGTCATGCCGTGCGTTCAAAATTTTTCGATATGGCACACCATGCCGTCACCGTGCAGTCATGCCGTGCGATCAAAATTTTTCGATATGGCACGCCATGCCGTCACCGTGACAGCACGTCGAGCCATCACTGTGAAAGCACGCCGTGACGGCACGGTGACGGCATGGCGTGACATATCGAAAAATTTTGAACGCACTGCGTGACTGCACGGTGTGCCAGCACGGCATTCCGTCACGGTGCCGTCATATTCGATCGTACATGACGGCACGGTGACGGCACGTGTCTATCTGGGCATCATGGTTTGATGGTAGTCCATTTACGTACAATATTTCAGCTCGATATTTCTTAATTTGCCAAAGTTAGAAAACGAAATTTTCAAAATTTTCAAAATGCTGTAAAATTTGATTTTTCCAGCCGATTTGCGTCAACTACAATCCCAAATATTGGTGTATGAAAGCTCACTTGCATGTCATATTTGACGAAGATACATCTGTAATTACGACAGTTACCGTGCTTACAAGGAAATCACACACACATACAGATATTTTACCTAAACCCCTTTTCTCGACGTTTTGGATCATTCTGAGTGTCCTGACATTAAAAGATCGAAAAATTTTTTTTCACGAAAACAAAACTTCCTCTATGAGGAAGCAAAATTAGTAATTACTACGCCTCTGGCACAGCCTCCGATCCCTGTCGAGCTACAGTCACCAACCGCCTAAGTTTATAAGCTCGATAATGTGAAGAGTCAGCAGCAGATAGATCGGGAGCCAACGTCTCCATATGTATAGCTTATCTTTGTGTATAGTATCAGCCGCTGAAGTCGACGTAAGTCGAAACGTGCGACTACGTGCGAGTACGTGCATAACCAACAGCAGTAAAGCCAAAGGCGTTTGTGTGTTGCAAGCAAAGTGCGCGTTTATGGAACTCTCGCTCCTACCTTAACAATAAAAACCCCCCGTATCAAACACCGAGGAATTCCGAGTGAGCAGTGCACAGTTATCCATCGTGCATTGCGGTTATTAAAAGTCATTAGTGATTCCGCCGTGCTTGCGTAGTGAAGTGTTTACAACAATATATGTCGGTTCCTGTCTATGCACGTAAACGCAAGCACTGCATATTTCTCGTATCTCCAATTTCCCGCAAAAGCTCGAGTCAGATGTAAAACGCAAAACGGAAAAAAAATATAGTGCCCTTATCGCGATTATTCGCAGTGCACGAAAACAGCAGCGTCGAGGCATCGCGTGAATTATTTGCAGTCGTTGAATTAAAGATACAAAAAGAACTTAGCAAAAACGATGTCGTCGGCTGTACAGAGATGTACGATTAGGTTATTAAGTTCGTGCGGTAATTATTCGAAGTCGAAATTTGGAAAATCTTTGCTACCGCGAGTTTTGTGCCAAACAGATGCATTCGACCTTTCAAGCAAGAATGGGTGAGTATTTTTTTTTTTTTTAAATATATAAATAGAAATATTATAGGCGGGAATTTGATATTCTGTATTTATGCGGAAATGAGAATCGGTTGCGTGATGTGTTCCAATGACCTTGTACACCTTTATGTTGACCTTACGCATTCGTAATCGTTATAACGATCGGATTGGATGTTTCGCTTATCGTGTATTATTTTTTTTCAGTTCTCCGCACGAACGCCCCTGGATTACACGTTATTTACGCAAACATGTTGACAATTATATCTTGATATTCACGATCATATCTATGAAATCTTCCTTTGTTGTACTTGGGTCGCATTGTATCGTTGTTTGGGTACCGCGATGTGTTATTGCCTTTAAAATCACGGTTATCGAATCGCTGATCTTTGGTACCGGATTCTCTGAGATCTGCGAGCAGAAAAACATCGACATTTTTTTACATTAATTCCGAACAGAGTTGTAAATCCCCACTAATTCATGAGATATAGTTTACAATACAATTTGTTTTGTAATTATGATTTCATAATAATAATATGTAGTGATTATAAAATAGAGTGTAAACATTTGAATAGCTGAAAAAAATACTAATTTTAGCTTTAATATTGCAAGAAATAGTGGAAAAAATAGAAGAAATAAGTAATGCATTACTTTTTTTTTCCATTTTTTCAAAAGGTTTACCATGAATTTTTATTGATAAATAATAATTTTTGCAGCCATTCCAAAGTTTAATTATCGTATTACAATCGCTACATGTTATTATTATAAAATCATAATTATAGAGCTGATTATATCGTGATCATTATTTCTATAAGTATTAGGCATTTACAACACTGATTCCGAATAACTCAGAATATTATTAACTTATTATGGATGGATTTTTATCTACATATTTTGCATACATTTACACGTGCGCATCACATCTGATAATTACATCAAATGAAAATTATGAAGTTGCCCACACTTGCATTTGTTTTAACCCTTTGAGCCATACATTTTTTTGTTTCTGAAATCAAAAAACTTATTAATTATTGTCGGAAATTAGTTTAAAATATTTAAATCCTCTCTTAATCTGAGAGAAAATAGATGAGTCACTTAGTGATCCACTCTGACGCAAAGGGTTAAGCCAATTAAATGAAGTTTGACAGAATAGAATAAACTTTATATCAACTGGATTTGGTCTTAATCAACCAAATGAAATTTGAGCCATATATATTTCAATAAACAAATTTAATAAATTTTAAGCCGATGCAATTAATTTTATGCCAACTCAATAAATTTGATGTCAACTGAATGAAGTTTAAACATACCAAAATAAGTTTAAGCTGACTGACTTTGATTTTAATCAACTAGATTCAGTTTAAGCTAACTGAATTTGAATTTAACCAACTAAAGTAAGTTTAAGCTGACTGAATTTGAATTTAACCAACTGAATTGAGTTTAAGCTGACTGAATTTGAATTTAACCAACTGAATTGAGTTTAAGCTGACTGAATTTGATTTGAATCAACTAAATTGAGTTTAAGCTGACTGAATTTGATTTGAATCAACTATATTGAGTTTAAGCTGACTGAATTTGATTTGAATCAACTAAATTGAGTTTAAGCTGACTGAATTTGATTTGAATCAACTAAATTGAGTTTAAGCTGACTGAATTTGATTTGAATCAACTAAATTGAGTTTAAGCTGACAATTTAATTTGAATCAACTAAATTGAGTTTAAACTGACTGAATTTAATTTGAATCAACTAAATTGAGTTTAAGCTGACCAAATTTGATTTTAACCAACTAATTTAAGTTTGACAGAATAGAATAAACTTTATATCAACTAAAAGTAGCCTTAATCAATCAAATGAAATTCGAACCAACACAACCAATTTTAAGCCAACTGAATGAAGTTTAAGCCAACCAAAATAAGTTTAAGCAAACTGAAATAAATTTGTGCCAACTAAATTAAGTTTGAGCTAAATGAATTTGATTTTATCCAACTAAATTAAGTTTAAGCTGATCGAATTTTATTTTAGCCAACTAAACTAAGTTTGAGCCAATTTAATTTATTTGACTCCAACAAAATATCTTTTGTTCAGCAATTGTAGGTTAACAGGGTTGTTACAAATAGAAATAAGTTCTTTCTTTCTTCTATCAATCTGTACATTGACATTAATATATTTTGTAGAATTTTTATATTTTCAGGAAGATTAACAATAATTTCTTTATATACATATATATATATGTTTTCTTTTTTTTGTGCGGGAAAGAGATCAAAACTTTAATGGTACTCTTTAAAGTCTAACTCGAAATCTCTATAAATAGTGAAAACCTCAAATACAATGTCTGAACATTAGAATGTATATTCTCATATTAAAATGACTTAATTTTTATTAATCATTGAATGCAAAGAACTTTTCTCCCTGTATAACCAGAAATAGTTTTTTAAGAAAAGCATAAAAATTTCAGCACACATAATAACAACCAAGCTTTTTTGATAAAAATAACAGAATCTTTTGGTAAAATATAATACAATGAACCTTTGAACTTTCAGAGGTATCCATAATTTGAGCCAAATTTCTTATATAAATAAAACTCCCATTAACCCTATTAACTTACACAATATGCTATAAGAAGTTGTCATCTGTTTATTTAAATGCTTCTAGGCAATTTCAGAAGGCTTAAACATTTGGAATAATTGAACTTTGGTACTAACTCCTTTGAAGTCTTATAAGCAGAAACATTTACTCTTTGAACAATTTATTCAAAATAAGTAATAATTAGTTAATATTTATTTTTCTACTCAATTGAATCTATACTCAAGTAAAAAAAAACATAAACTCCAATCACGAGCACCATTTAAACGTTTTTTACTGCTATACTTATTTTAATTTAATTTAAGTTTAAGTCATCGAAGGAACAAATGTAACTGGAAACATAAGGAGGGGCATGTAAAAAGCTGAATAAGCTATACAAATGAATAAATAAATACAATACAATATTGCTATACTTTTAAGACTATTTTTAAAGCAATGCAAAATTTCTTATGTAAATAAAAACTGCAATTAATCCAATCTACATAATGTATCACAAGTTAGAAACTTTTCTATTAAACCCCCAGAAATGCTAAGAAGATGAAGATTTGATAAGAATTAAGTCCAAAGTTCAAACACACATTTACATCCTTGCCAGTAGAATTTTATCATTTTTTACCCCTTCCATGTTTAGAACTGACATTTAACCCTGCTTTTTCCAATCTTGGCTTTGTTATAATAATACATAGATAAATATGTGCATCTATTATATTTCTAAATACACAGGTATATAATGCTGACATATTTGTACCTCATTGCTCAGTTGTGTGTTAAAGATACTTGGCTTCACATCCAATGATAACAATTCAAATGATCAAAAATTATCAGTTTTAAAATATTTTTATAAATAATGGAAAGCCAGGAACAAGAAAGGTTGTGGAATTTTTCATGTTACTAATAAATATTGCTTGAAAAAATAAAATCATAATTACTG